>WKFP01014328.1:606420-675621 GCA_011057875.1 Pterocles orientalis
TTTTTTTTTTTTTTTTTTTTTTAAATCAGGGTAAGCCATGTATTTTTCCACCTCAGCAACTTGAGAACAAAAGACCCAGGCAAGTTCAAATCACCTTGTCAACAGAGCTGATTCATAAGTCTACAAAATAACCTCATATGTCACTGGCACAAATTATGGCAAGTGGTTATATGTAAGTTCCTGGTGCACATAAAAGCAAATGAAAAAATACAGTATATCAGGTTTATCTTTAGTAGCTATAAATTAAATACATCTTATTTTTTAACAAAATAAAGACAATATTGCCAGGTTGAACCTAACAAAGATTTTTCTCTTTATTTCATAATAATAAGCAGGACACATCAACATAATCTTAAGGAGTGGTACCTTAGTCACAGGAGTTTGCTGCTGGCCTCTCTCTGCTCACACTGGCTGACAGTTGATTTGAATGGGAACACAGGTTGAAGTAAAAGGCTTTTTAAAAATCCCACACAGGGTAATCAGTTTTATTATATTTAACTACAAAAGCACTGGTTTTCAATCATATTTTACTGTGAGAAAATTGAAGAAATCACCTAATCAGGATAACTTTTTACACATATTTTTGATTATAGATTTCACAGCATACCAGTATGCAAGGGGATTATACAAGGACAAAGAGAAAATACAATTCCTGTAACTGTGTGTTGGTTTTTGCTTAATTAGTTTATTAACTGCTTGATTAATCAGTTTGTGCAGTACTTAGGAAATGTAAAGCAGTAATAAGTACTAATTAATCATATTATTTATGTAACATCCAACTACAGCTGCAAATTGTACACATGTAAGAAAAAAAATATGAACGGCACAATGCTGAAGAAACAAGCCTACACTGCTGGTGAACTTCCCTCATCAGGAGAAACAGAACTGGAAAGCAGTCACAGGCAGCAAACTGTAGGCTGGAGCTGTGGAAAGCCTGCTTCCTGGTGAGTGACAGAAGCAAGAGATGAGGTGAATGAATGGTACTAAAAGTGCTGCCCAACTGCTTATATTAAGAAGAACATATGGTGGAAAAGAAGCAGAACTGCAAGGAAGAATGACAGTTTCATTGAATTGCAAATGAGAGGTAATAATTTCAACATCCGCTGTGACACAATACTTCTATGTGTTATTATAAACTCTGGTGGATGCTGTCTTAGGTCAACTCATGAATCGGATCATCTGATGATGCAGCATTTAATGCAGTAAGGTTGGAGGCAGAAAGGTGCTCCTGCTAGCACTTTCTGATGACCTAATGGACCTGCTCTAACTGGAACAGCAGTTTCTGCTACCAGACTGACTTAAGAACTGAGTGAGAAAGGGGAGACAGCACTTATCACTTTTTCCAAGTCCAAAATAATGCATAAATGGATGAAGCAAATGGAACACAGTACCTAATGATGGCAAAGAAGCAGGAGAAAGAGTCCAGTGGTATGAAACATGCAGAAGAGAGAGGTATATCTGCTGCTCTAAAAACAGAGTTAATTTGAGTTGTACAAAAACACCCACAAAGGATAAGAAGAAACTTTAGGTCATTTATGCCAGAAGTCGAACACATGATAGTGAACTTCCAAAGAAAGAAAGAAAAAAAGAAAGAAAAGGCTAAAGCATTCTGCAAGTGAAAATGAAACCCTTCCAAAATACTTCAGCTACAACTTTCAATGGTAAAGTTATACAGTAAATAATAATGAGAGTTTAAATGTACACCTAGATATTCAAAGGTAAAACAAACCAATGGAACAAAAGATGAAAAATCAAATTAACATATTCATCATCATAAGTAAGGATATCTACAGCTTTAAATACTATTATTTCTATGATATCAAAAGTGTTCCATATGACACTAAGGAAAGTTTTAATACAACTTTATGAAGAGGTGGATTTCTGTTTCGTGTTTTTTGTTGTTTTATTTTCTTCAGTCTGCCAGTCTATGTAAAACAGCCTGCAGAGAAGATTTAGTAGCACAATATATAAAGTTTTTTTAATGTTGCTTTAAAAATAGAGAATGCTGAAAAATCTAATGGATGCGCATCTTAAGAGATAAAGAAGTCAAAAACATTTTGCAATACCATTGTTAAGTTTGTCTAATAATGTACAAAAAGTCCAGAGTTCATTTGTGATTTTAAATTAATTTGATGACACATTACTTTTTTTTTTTTTTGTGATTAAGTCCTACTGAGTCTTCCTTTTATTGGTTCGGGCAATTAACATTGTTCTCATTGTACATTATTTATGTAATTCTCTAAGATCTAGTGCTAAGGCAAACAAGGATGAACTTTGTTAAGTACTCTGCATTTTATGTTGTTTTCCATAATAAGGGGCAAGTACCCAGGAGGCAGACTTTTATTATTCTGGAAGGCACTATGAGCACCCTCTTTCCCTGGAGAATCTTCAAGTGAGATGTAGAACGGAGTTTTAACTTAGTGGTCATGGAATGTAGGAAAAATCAGCTAATAAGCTGAAACCTCTCAGTGGAAGTGCCAGGTCCCCAGAACCAACTGCTTTAGTGCACTGATCCCACCCTCTTGTGCTGCCGTAGTTTCTGAACAGACACAGATACTCCCACACGTGGCACCCAGAGTCCAAACGTCCTGCTCACCACTGCTTGCATTTTTGGCACTTAGACTTTTTTACTGAGAAAAGCTACACACTCCTCATGTAATGATGATAACCAAGTCATATTTAGCAAGCCAAGAACATGCAAGTCTCCAACTAAATTCTGTCCTCTATCAAGCCATGCTGGAGGAAGAGAGGTCCACTCCAGTCTCAGGCTGAGGGGCAGGCAAGTCATTTGCGGCCATGGCTGTTCCTCCCTTCTCTCCCAGATGCTGCCTCCAGACTCAGGATACATCACAACCTGCATTAAGCTTGTATTACAGATTTCTGCTGAAGTGAGGCAGCAAGAAACCATTTTCTTTCACAAAAGCTGAAGTTATAACTCCAGGAGCCACTCTTCATCTGGCGTGTCTAAGCCCCACTGAAGAACGTGGAGTGTGTGAGGCTTAGCAGACCCTATGTGATCATATGGAAAATGGTTTGAATGGTAGCTCATTCTAGCCTTTAAGGAAATGCAGCTGAGCATTACTTCTAAAAGCTTTGGGGCTTCTTTTGTTTGTATTTCACAATCCTTCCAGAAGATACCATTACATAACAAAATGCACAACTTAGGTTTCTCCACACTTTAAAGTTCTATTTTATTCAAGTTGGCACTTTTTTGAAGTTACTGTAAGTTTTGTAAATAGACTGCAATTGCGTATGTGTATGCCTTAGTGAAAGAAAAAAGTGGGTTTTTATTTTTAAATTTGAGGTATTTCAATTGGGTTTTAAATTTGACCATGTGGGGTATGTACTGATCACTTTATGTGCAAAGGGACATACAAAGTGCTCAACTATGCACTTCATGCATAGTATAGCTGTGCTCTATACAAAGAATGAAATGTATTGGGACAGTTTCTACCATGTTTGCAAGGGAGCGGTTGATTTTTAGTGTCTCCAGGGTGCCAAATCTCACAGAAGTCCCACAAAATTCAGAAAACACCCCCCAACAGATGGACCTTCGTGATATGCTACAGAAAATAATTTCACTGTTGAAGCTTGCAATGACATGCTGTATGCTACACAGTGCATGACCCACAATACTAATGAAGACTTTATAACAAAACTGACACTATCCTAGGTATATCCATCTTGGTTTTGACAGTTCACTTGGTAAATTTTGCACTAATGGCAAATGACAACCTTAGTAAGGAAATCTATCCTCAAAATATTTATCAAGAATACAAGTTATTTCTTCAGATGGCTCCTGCCTTTTTGGTGTTTTTAACCGGATACTGTGGCAGAGAAATCAAGTCTTGATATGAGAAAATTATTTTCAACATTTTTTTTGAATGAATACAGGGTGTTTTTCATTTTATTTTTTCCAAAACATGCAAACATACTCCTAGAAAATTTTTTGTCCTATTTGGAACTTTCTTGCTACCGACTTTTCAGGTTCTCCTTTTATCAACCATGTTTCTCTAAAATCCTACTATTTATAAATGTAGTAGGAAAATATGCAATAAATGTCTCTGGCACCATATGATGTTGGCTGAATGTTTGAACATATTCACTTTGTTCTTTTGCAGTCTGAACTGGTGATTTGTAACATTGGCTTCTGTCTTCATCTTCTCTGGATGAGAGATGCTTTCATTTCAGGTTAGTGAACACAAAATTCCAGAACAAATACAATGCTTAAGTGCTCAAGTACTTGAATAACTTCCTGTTGTAGCAGCTACTTGCAATACACACATCAAATGCACATATTTGCTTGCTTTTGGTAAGTACATTTTGTGTGCTGGACTTCCTTGACAAACCATGACTGCCTAGGTATTTAGCAGCTGACTGTCATGTGGAATCAGTCACTGAATGATAGCTTTCACTTAAATATGCTGGCACTCAAAATTTCTAGCACATCACAGACATAGCTTGAGTGGTAAGACTGTCCACCCATAAAACCCAGCCTGTGATTTGCAAAGAAATCTTCAGATCAGTGGAACCTTCATTTAAGCCAACATAGACTTTTTCCACTGAAGTTCTTCTTATCAGAAAGTTAAAAGCAAAGTGATGAGTCAAGTGTAAAGACTTGAAAAAACAAAAGCTTGTTCTGAAAATTCAAATCACTACATTGAATGCTGAATTAATTATACTAATAGCTCGTGAATTAGATTTCTGTCCCAAAGCAACTGAACTACTTCACTCAGTACTTAAAAATGTTATGGCAGCATTATAAATGGATAAGGTTTCCCAAAAAGAGGACAATTTTTTTTTTAAAATGTTAGCAGGAAAACAAAACAACTTTAAGGAAAAAGAGGCCTTGATTTTGCATGCAACTACAATGAGTACTGTTTTTCTGTCCAAGAAACAAGTATGATTTGACTGCAGCACAACCTACGTATTTTTGAGCTAGTTTGAATGCAATAAGCAGTTTGGTCATGGTAACAATGATACAGCTGTATCTTGTTCTGACCTCCATGTTGATATTTATGTTAGTACTTAAGCAGGTGAGCATATGTTTGCCATTGGAGAACTAACTATACTGACATTGGACCAGTTGGGTAAGTTTTAGTGGAAGGAACCCTGGAAAATGCTAAGCACTTCAAAATTCCCAGTGATAACAGCCTGCTCAGAAGAACCTAGAAGGACAATAGAAAATGCTTTGCTCTAGCTCATGGACTAAAGCATGTTTTTTTAATACAGTCAGATGTGAGCAGTGGGGGAAGGAAAGGGGAGATTTTTTTCCAAGTTGTGCATTCTTTGGGATGTACCACATACACCCCACATCATCCCACAAGGATCATTCACAGTATGCCTATATGCTCTACTCATCAATAACAGAAGAAGATGATGAAATCTTAATTTCCTCAGAAACCAAACCACCAGTAGATATGGTGTAGGGAAGATACGGGGAAGAAAACTTGCTAAGCCTACTTCACTCATGTGCAACAAACTGTATTTCCAAGAAAGCCTTGAAGAGCAGGAAGCTGCCTAGGGTAGCAACCGCTCACTCAGATGTACCCATTTGCAGTTCTTCCTGCAAGCTCAGACCAATGAAAACCAGATCTCTCTCTTCCCCCACCCCAGCAAAGAAACAAATTAGAGGAATGTTAAGAATAAGAGTTACTTTAAGGTCTTTCCATCCTCACTATTCAACTGATGACTCCCAGGTAAGAGCACAATCTGACATGCTATTCCAGCACCAGCAGCTATGTGGCTGAAGAGCTTTTCCACCTGCAGCTGCTTGTGAGCTCCTTTCTCTTAGAGCTGCCAACCCAATTGCACCTGTAGCCACTCCCTAATCCTACTCCAGTAGATGCAGTTTAGCTTGAACTCCTTTCTCTTTGCCTTTATTATTTCTCTGTTTACTTCTTTTTTGTTTGTTTGCTTTTAAAACAGGCCTTTTTGAGAGAAAAAAGCTGGTGAGAAGCCAAGCTTCATAAGCATATTTGACTTGATTTTACTAAGCATCATCTGAACGATGTCTCTGTATGACACATTCTGTATGAAAAAGAAAAGCTGCTATATCAGAAAAAGGATTAGCTACTCGTAAGATAAAACAAGAAGTAATTACAGATAATATGATCTCTCATCTAAGATCTTCTTTTAGACACAGAATCTCTGAAATAAAAATAACTAACGTTATTGCCCCTTACACTCTTTTGAAAAGCTCCTTTGAAATACTATGTTGGTTTTTTCATTGTATTGAACGGGTGTTAGATTTTGTAAAGGCTGAAGAAACTTACAGTCTCCCAGAGTAGAACTGGGTATTTTATCAGTTATGAAGGGGATGATTCACAGTCTCTTAACAATTTTTTAACACTTAGATTCTCTTGCACTTTGGATTGAAACCATTACGCTTAATTCAATTGAAATTATCTTTCCATGACAAAGTAAAAAAAAAGCTCTTTCATGTCTGTTTTTAATGTATTCAAGACCAATGTCCCTTTTAAAGAAAATTACTTATATATTAATGTTTCAAAAATTATTTTAATATAATTATATTAAAGATGTAACTATGAATCTTAAAATTACAAATTCATATTTGCATGTGCTGCTCATATTGAAATAATATATCTGGAACAAGTAATGAAAGGGTACAGATATAACAGTATCTTGATTTCATAAACAGAGCTTCTGGAGATATTTCATGATAATTATACTGTCTGGACATCATAAAATTAGTAAAGTTGTTCATTCTAACTGTTTTGAGATGTTTATTTTATCCTACATTGTATCCCCATTCCAGAGATGGCTGCTACTTTCCAGTAAATTGTCCTTCAGATAAACACAGTTGGTTAAATACCTTTTAAAAACTGCTGTTGTTATTGCAGATTGTGATCCACAGCTGAAGGTGCACAGAAAGCAAAGGAATTTCAGAAGAAACCCCCAAAAGCTTTCAGAAATTTAGTTTTTCTTATATCACAGTTGAATTGCCTGTTTATGAAAGAAAAATCTGACATGACCATTGAACCCCTTTTTAAATGAACCAATAAAACAGAATGGTCATTCCCACTTGGTGTTGGCACTTCAGGGAAATATTAATATTTTCATAAAACTTAAATGGAAGGAGGTCTTACCTTGACAACATCTGAGTTTGAAGTTATAAGGACTCTGACAAGACTGCAACTTTCTTAGCATCAGGAAAAGAAAGCCGAGGTTCCCACATTCCAACATGGATGCTGAGGATACAGAGCTAGAAAAACCTCTGCAATAGATTTTCACAGCTGACACATTTAATCAGTTTTGACACACAGTCTCCTCCTTTTGCCAGTTTTAAAGAGATTCGTCCTTGAAAGGGCAAGCAAACTCTGGGCTTCTGGAGGGAACAAAGACTACCATAAATGCAGGTGAGGGAGCATATCCTTACACATGCCATCTTTTTTTTTGTGGAGAAAATTGAGAAAACTTGTGCATCACAAAGATTATATGCTCCATCCAATCTGTCCTACTTTAAAGCAGTATAAATACAGGAACTCAAAGGACTGCTGCTTATAGCAACAAATATAAGATAGTACAGATGGAGTGGCAAGAAAACATTACTGCAAACCCATCATCGCGATTAGCAAATTTACACCTCTGAGAGCATGTTGGGGTTTGATAAAGGAGGAAAAGGGCAGACATTAATGTTGCAGTAATGAGAAGTACACTTGTCATTATTTACATACCCTGAGTCACCCTTAGGAGGCCTTCTACAATTTAAACACAGGAACTTAACTCTTAAAAGTGTGTCTCAAGACTATGAACTGATAAGGCGTATTTTATTTAAATGGACAGCAAATAAACTTGCTATCAACTGATTAGCTTACTAAGTTTCCTTTTAGTTAGACAGAAATATTTCCAAGAATAAAGTAATAAATATCACTAATGAAAAGAAAAATGTTCTGACAAAAGATCAGGCCTTCAGTTAAAACCACAGCAAACTGAACAACTATGATTGTGCCAGTGCATGTTTGGCTGACAGAAAACAACACCATACATAATAACTGCACAATCATTACCTAAGAAAACATGAATTTTCAGTAATGTCACAAACATGTTTCCCTTTGATCTACTATGGTAGATACGATTTTACTAACTCAGAAACGACCTGACCAAAGTGCACTCATATAATCTGTTTGACATAGCAGCAACATCAAAGGATCACAGTGCCCCAACTCTCTGCCTACTGGTGAGTGAACTGAAACTCCACTCACCCTTTCACCAGCAGTAATTTTTTGCTGCTATGACTAGGAAACTATTTTTTGTTTTGGCAAATTCTTACAAGGAGCTGAGTTTTTATTATAAATGTTATCACTGCCATTGGTACATCTTTGCTCTAAGCGGTAATATAGGCACAGTAGTGCTCAATAGTTATTCTTCTGCAGTGAAGTCCAATATAAATGCTGTTCATTCCCTCTCCCACCACAACCAACAGTCACACAAACTGGATGCATGCTTTAATGAACTGTTAGGCTTCTTCTGTCTTGCCTGTCACCATCAGCCTTGCATATGTCAAACAATCACGACAAGTGAGTTTGCTTAAACACGGTCCACAAGAACTCAGTCAACACACAAGAAGGTGCACATGAAGGAAGATAACTTACTCCTCTCTCTCCTAGCAATGCTGGCTTAGGCACATCAATGGAAAAAACCCCTAATTTTGTAGAAAAACTCACATAGATACAAACCTGTTTTGTAAATAGCTCAATTTTTACATAATTACAGAGTAGAAGCCATTGTTGACAAGTTTTAACAGCAAAATTGGTGTGATGTGTCACAGCAGAAACCCGGTGATAACATGTAGCTTGTAGAGTGGCATGGAATATTATGCTAGCATTTATGAAAGGCAAATTTTTGCATGTTTTCAGGAAGGGAAACAACTGCTCTGGAAGCACTACAGACATGAAAAGTGAGTGCTTTAACTTTGAAATACTTTGAGAGACGTAGGAACGAGGAAATATAAAGCAAGGGGCACGGCCTTGGTGCCATGCCTGGAATATGGTGCATGTGACATTGGCTTTTAAGGGTTCCATGAGAATTTTATGGAACAGCAGTGGAGGATGTGAAGATAAAATATAAAGTATTGGGGAACAGCCAACACAGAATTTGCAAAGGGAAGTTCACGCTTCATTATGCAGCATGTGTTCTTTGCAGGGGTTTATTACCATGTGGGTAAGGAAGAGCCATTCATCTACTGTACTGAATTTCTACTTGGATTTCCAAAAATATTCTGAAAATGTTCCTCACACACACACACACACACACACACACACGCACTAGGACAAAGAGGGAAGATACTTGCCCAGGCACAATATTGATTAAAAAACAAGAAAAGGAAATGTTTTCGCATTAGAAAGAAACCACCCATAAAATCAAAGATCTTTTCTGGAAACAGTGCTCTTAAGAATTTTCATAAATGATCAAGAAAAAGAGGTGTGCAATGAACTCACCTAAGGGTTGCTGATGATATTACATATTGCTGTGTAACAAATGAGGACAAACTGCAAAAATACTGCAGAACAATCTTACCAGATAGAGCAGCAGTGTGACTGTAAAAATACGGTGTATACATGTGAGAAGTGACACAAGCAGGGGAAAAAAATCCCTAAATTTACATGGAGAAAGATGGCCTCTAATCTAACCATTGTCACTTAGCAGATAGATCCTACAGCTATTGTCTTCCCAGGACAACGTCAACTGGATGACCAGCAACATCAGCAATTATCAGGAACAGAACAAAGAACAAGACAGAACTTCCTTAGGTCACTAACTGAATAAATGGCTGCATAGAGCCTTGCCCCACCATCTCACAGTGATTCAGTAGAACTAGAAAAGGGCAGTGAGGATGATCAGTTTTCTGGAAATATTTCTGGAGAAAAAAAAACCAGTTAAATAGGCTTGAATTTGTCAAGATGGAAGAGTGACTTTTGAAATCGTAGCACAGAGGGTGTGAAAAGAGATCAGTTCTTCACGTTGTAATACAGAGAGAGAAGGCCACCAAATGAAGCTCCCAGAGCACAGATTTCAGACAAATAGGAGACAGTTCTTCATGTAACATCTCAATCTGTGGACATCCTTGTCATCTTGTGGATGTTTACATGGTTCAAACAGAAAGTGGAAAATGTCCATAGGTGAAAATTCATCCTTCCATTGAATATAAAGTCACCATTTCTGACAAACACGGTCCTTGTCCAGGAATCAAGTCTAAAGCAAATGGTCAGAAACTGAGCAAATATTACAGACAGTTTCATTGTGAGCTTTGACAATTTTTACATATTGCCCTTGGCTTCCGGTTTTGGTCATTGCTGGAAACAGGGTACTGATATAAGCACGCTTTCCCTGAGTAATTTTCAAGTGTGGCGAATTAATGATCTGACGCAAGCTTTAAGCTGATGTTGTCACTATTTGTATCCATCTACCACTTCAGAACTTAAAAAAAAAAATTATTACTATCCCAATACTTGCTGGATTGTTTAGGCAGAACATTTTCAAGAACTTTGGTCAGACTTTTGGAGGCTGCAAGGATACCCAGCTGGTAACACATTCCATTCCTAAGGTATCCAAAATGCAGATCTGATGTGCCTGTGTTTATATATTCCTTTATGTCTTTCAGGAAGTCCAAAGAATTAGGTTTTCACAATTTGTTGAATGCATCCAGTTTATCAAATAGTTCCCTCTCATTACAACATCAACATTGATTATGCTCTATTTTTCTGAAACTGTGAATGCAGTTTCTTCTCAGCCTGGGGCTTGGAGTATCACAGTCAGTCACAAACAAATAAAACAACACAGTGCTGTTCCTATGCATGCCAGAAAATCTGCCCAACAATGACTTTAGACTTGAGCACAAAAAAAAAAAAAATAACCATTTGTGGTGGGTTGGCCCTTGGCTGGGGGCCAAACCACACACACCCGCTCACACAGTCCCTGCCCCCACCCAATTATAGGGGAGAGAATTAAAGAGGTAAATGGCAAAGAGGACTCGTGGGTTGAGATAAGGACAATTTAATTACTAAACTACAATAGTATCAGAAACAATACTATATACAAAGATGCAATGATGCAGTGATACTACCCCTCCCCACCTGATGACCAAAGGCCCAGCCCACTCCCAGCCAATGGCCCTGAAGGAGGGAGAGAATAGGTGATACACAATTATGCTGCCCCCACCCTGAAAAAGGCTCGGCCTGTTGACAATGATACTGCCCCCCTGAAAAGGCTCAGCCTGTTGGCAGCTAATAATCCCCAGAAACCGCACAGACGATTCCCCCAGAAAGGGGGGGGGAAAGGGGGGAAAGGGGGTGCACCGCTCCCGGAGGCACTCACGGAACGGAGATAACAGCCCAAGCATCCCAGTCCGAGACCTGACTGAAGCAGAGGAAAAAAAAACCAGCTAACGATCCTCCTGGAGAAGGAGGATGCCAAAACTCACAGAACGGAGATAAACGAGTGTCCCAGGCCGAGAGCTAACGGCGACCGTGGGGGGAGGGGGGGGGAAAGGCCTTGGGAGAGCGAATGCAGGCACCCCAAAGCGAGATGAATCCGGAAGTTAAAAGACCGCACTCCTGGAAGAGTCTTCTCCTATATACTGGATATGACGTGCATGGGATGGAATAATTGGTCAGTCTGCTTCTCAGTCTTTACCTAAAAGCAAATCCCAGGCTAGAAGCCAGACTGTCTCTTCCCCCCCAAAAGGCTGAATGTATGTCCTTGAGGACAAATAGCAACATCCTAGCAATAACTATAAACGTTCTTCTCTTATCAATTCTCTCCTGAGCAGGAATCCAAAACATAGCTGCAGAGAAGGGAAAAGGGAAAAAAAAATTTACTCTGCTCTGCTTAACCTACGACACCATTGAACCAATGTTATTAGTTTTCCAAGATCAGTAGAACACTGTAGAGTTCTACCAACATTCATCATCTCATTGAAGACTGTATTTAAATAACAGGGTCACATACGTTCCTTGACAAAGGACAGATACTTTTATTAGGGACAGCATTACTAGAAACCCTTTGAAAGCAGTGTCAGGATCTGGGACTGGAACACCCATGAAAACCTTCTGTTCCCAATTCCATGGACTGATCTTATTTTTAAACTTTTAGCTGCAACTCCAAGGTTTTGTTTAGATTTTCATAGCGCCTGACCTGGGCCACTGAATTAGGAAGCTAGTCTTTACAGGCTGCCTTTGCAGTCAGCAGAGAAAGGCAGGCATGTGGTTCAGGTCAAGACCACAACCTTGGCATCTCCAACATCCAGGCTCTGAAATGAAGAGTGGTTTGGAAAAGTCCTTCTTTCCAATTTAGGGCATCCCATCACCTTCAGTGCTACAGTTTTGAATGACTGATGGAAATATTGTTCAGGAACACCTTCACAGCACAGGACCATGTCAACATAACCATCAGATTTGCAGGGGACTAGCAATGATGCTGCAGCTGAGTCTTGCTGTCCAGGCTGGACTGGGAAAACCTATTATACACTAGCATATGTAGTTTTCACTTGGCATAGACCCCTCAATGGGGAAACGAAAATAAAAAAAAACCTTTTATTTGGAACACTGACATGCTTTCTGCAGGAAGAAGAAACATAGCTTCTATTGACTTCTTATTCTAAGTCATTTTCAGTGGTGTGAGACAGCATTTTGTTGGATGGTTGAACTCATGGCTAGAAAAGAAAATTCCATGTGAATTTTCTGTAAAGGATCTTTATCATTTGTTCGCCTCAGCAAGATCCTATCTTATTCTGCAGCTCAGCAACTTCAAAATAATTTTTTTCTATCCACTCACTTGGAATTTTGGATGTCACTCTTTTTGTGACAGGACGCATACTATGATTAGAGTCTTTTGTTAACATTTATATCCAATAATTCAGGAGCCAGCTGCTCCATAAATATTACCAAATAATCTTCACCATCTGAAAGTAATCTAATATTTGTCTTGTGGCTTCATCACAGAGAATTTTATTCACCTTTGAAAGGCTACTAGCAGTTTGAGATAAAAAGTCCATTTTCTAATCCTCCTCTTTTATAGTGTTTCTAGCTTTAAAGGTTTTGGTGTACACCACATCTGTCCAAGTTTCTACATTTGACAAATGTAGTCTTGCAAAATCCATTTACCATCCAAAGCTGTTACAGCACATACACACATTAAAATGTTCTGTTAATTTATTTCATCAATAAATTACTGAAATTGCTCTTTTTAGGCTCCAATCACAGGAGAAAGGGCTAAACAACCATAGAAAAAAGTTTGGTTTAGATTCTCTGTAGGGATGATGTCTTATAGATCTTATAGATCTCTATAAGATGATGTCATGCAATATGTTCGGGCCAGATTTTGGCTCTCTCATTACTCTTCAATCTATTACAGGACAGAGTCTAGGTAAAACATCTGAACAAATGACTAAACTTTCTATAATACTCAAAAGTGACAAATATCACAGTGAAGTCACATCATAAAAGAGGCTCAAGAAGAGCATTGCACTTCCTGTGACATAAGATTTGCCTGTCAGGGAAGACAAAAACATATTAATAGCTTTTTTGCTGTATGCTTAATGAAATACGTCTCAGACTACTTGCAAGCTCCTTATTAAGAACAATAACATTTTTCCTGTGATCAATGACACAATTTTAATAAAGAACACCTTATCAAGTGGAGTTCTATTTTTGTTACTGTAGACAATAAAACCTACAACAGCAGTGATTCAAATATAAGCAATTTCTAGACATAAAATATGACTGTAACTATCATTGAAACAAATTGCCTCCAAATGTGCCAAGAATCACAAGCATAGTTCTTGGTCTTAAGAACATACAAGTATAAATTCATTGTGATGCAGTAGGATGCTAAACATGAAATGATTAAGAAGTGAGAGAAAGGACATCAACAACAATGAGTTCACAAAGTTACCTCGGAGAACTCTGTGTCAGTATTGATGTTCTTTTTTCTTTACCTATCTCTTCTTTTGCTTCTTACAGTCAGGGAGAGGAAATGAGGGACAATTTGTTATGATTGTTTGGAAGAGTATATGGACTCTGTGACCACGTTTCAGCTAGAAGCATAGGAAAAAAAGATATTAAGGACAAAAACGTATTATACACAGCACTGAGGCTGTAAATAAGATTAGAAAGAAAGAAAATTCAAAGACTTGCTAAAGATGTACAAAAGACCTTTTATTTTCTTTCATCAGCATTCTCTCTCTCCTACAATAGTTTTGTTTTTTTACTGGGATTTTAGTGGGTCTTGAAATTTTTGCTATCATATTTGCACAAAGAGTGTCAGTCCATCCTCAGTTAAATACCATCAGGTATCATAGTAGAAACATACTACAGCATGACAAAGAAGTTCAGCTGAACCACCACCATAAAAGCTGTCTTAAAACTCTTTGCAAGTTGGCTGTTTGCAATATATCAGTTGCACAACAGGCATTTAGAACAGCTCTAGAGAATTTACAATAGTATGAGAAAGCAACACAGGAGTATCTTTTTTTTCTGTACTATGGATAGTAGTAACGTGAAACTGTTTCAGTAAAGCCATTTGGCAGCTGTACTATGATACTCAAACCTGTGCTATTAGGTACTTTTCTTTATATTTAATTGCTTGCTGTTACCTAGCTTTCTTCTAAATTTCTTCCTTCTCATAACCAAATTCATTTTTAAAGCTGAGTGACTCAGCTGTTTCACCGAAAAAAAAATTGTGTCCCTGCTGTACACTTTATTCTGTAAAAATAAAATATGATGATAAATATTCCTATTTAATCCAAAATTCCCTGAACTAAGATGTTTTTGATTGGACTATTATCTTCCTCTAGTTTAAGAGGAAGCTACGCAATATTGCTTATAATCTCCCCTCTCTCCATCCCCAAAATTTCTGACTTTCAAATTACATTGAGAATTTCCCTGTGGTTGCTAACAAGGTTGATTACAAGCCAGGACCTTATTCTTTGCACACAGGAATACAGATTAGTTCAGTCTGCCTACGCAGGCAAGCACTGGTCAAGACTTTCACTTAATCCCCTGTGACGTGAATGAAGAAACACACTAAATTAGCTGTGTGGAATGATTGAATCACTTACAGTCGAATGACCAAATGCCAGCATGGAGCTGCAATGGAAGCTCAGGCCACTAATGAGACTCTTCTGCTTTACCGAATCAGTGAGTTTGGGCTTTAGGTCTCTTTTCAGCACCGTTCAGAAGCAGGAACTGAGCTTACTTGAAGAAAGAAAAAAAACGCACTTTTTCTGTTTGTTGCCTTTTAAATCAAATGTAATGCTTTCACAACAGGTACTAAGAGTTCGCTTTTTCAGTATGATTCAAACTGCATCAGGAAACTGGATCATTTGCTTTTAATCTACTGGGGTAACTGCTTGCAAAGCCACTTTTTAATTTCACGTTGCCACAGAACAAATAGAACAAGCTGTTGCTTAATGTTAGCACAGAATGCAAGTACTTGAAAGTGCTTCTAGAGAAAGAAATTAAGATGCTAAAATAAGCACCATTTAATTCCAAATGCTAAAGCTTTGTATAAGGGTATAATACTACAGAAATGAACAAAATAAAAAAGGATGCACGTGAAAATGTTGAGAACCTAGTCTAGAATCTCTTGATAAAATATTTTAGAGTGTAACCTTTAACTCAAGCTAGCTATGCAAAAACTGAAGCAACCCACAAGCTCTAATCCCTTTTTAAAATCATGGCCAACTTCTATTTACAATCACCATGGAGATGTAGCCTAAAGAATCTAATTCCATTTGATTTAGCAATATCTGGGAGACAAATTGCCAATTTTACCTTCTCCAAATTATCCTAAATGCATTTGCAAGTTCTTCAGTGTGCTATTTCAAGTTGATAAGCTTGCTCAGTAAATAAATCTCTCCCTTATAGAATCTCTTCTGAACATCAGTAAAATAAACAAAGAAAGTTTTTCATTTAGGAACATAAGATGTCAAAACAAATTATGATGAGTTAAATGCTCATGATGTGGAAAGAAGACTTTAATGCCATGCATAAGGATATACCTGTGACTTTTTACAGGAGACACAGTAACTGTGAAAACTTAATACTTTGGAACATCAGAATTTTAAATGGTGCGGTAAACCTCTTTCACTATTAGAAAGACCAGCATTTTAGTGACACTGAGCTAAACCTTAAATACAAAATGAAATTCAGTTCAATTTGAAACAGGGAAGATATGCTATACTAAAACATGGAAGCCTGAGTGGAACTTTAAGTCTTTAAATGGAACTGTTGTTATTAGGTGTGCAATAGCACATGAATCTGACGGGGACTAGGCTGGTTCAAGGAGAGCAGCCTGAAGGCAAATTTATATCGTCAGATCCCAGCTTCTGTTGCAAATGGGCATGACAATTCCTATCTACTTTACTACTGATTGAGAGCTTCTTAGTGTAGCCATACTCATGAACTCTGCTAAATTTAATTTCTATTTCCACTTGACAACAAGCAGGAAAGCACCCTGTCAGTCAGCTTTTAATGGCCACTACCTTCCACACTGGAAAAAAGTCATTCTAGATTTTAATTTATTTTCCAAGGCTATTTCAGGAAGCTTTCAAGACGGAATACATTAAACTAAGTGGAATAAGCAGACATGATTTACATACGAAGGTTTAGTATAGTAACAAAAGGGAATTGGTGCCCACAAAGGCACCAGTCACAGCCTCACATTTTTGGGGAGTGACTCAGAGGAGAAGTTAGGAAGTAAAGTTCTAGCATGACAGAACCCCAAAATTTGTCCTATTTTGGGTTTCTGGTTACATTTACTATTACCAGGAGTGATGACTCGAGCCCCATCACCGAACAGGTTTTCCTTCCATGGAAAGCAGGACATGGCAAGAAGGGCAGAAGGAAAGAGACACTCCTTGCTCTCACCCAGCAGTGTGCTGCGACACAGCTGGAATGCCTTCCCTTATCTGGGAAACAAAGGAGCATTTCTACTATGAATTATAGGTTGTCACCTTCAAGCCACCACAGCCACCTTAACTGTACAAGGTTTCAATATTTGTTCCTCAATATGAATGGCTTTTGTTCATCTATTCCTTAGGCAATAGGTCATTACTGAACATGAAACTTGGCATGGTAGACAGGAGATGTAATCTCAGCTTTCCAGAAACATAGTTCTCCAAATTTGATACAACTTCCTTATTCAACCTGAATGTTACATTCACTGTAAGTCTTTGTTATTTTTATTACATACTGCAGTAAACAGCCTAAATCTGGACAGCTTCTTAGTAAGAAATACCACTGAGAGAAGCAGTTTCTGTTCTGATGACATCACTGTTGTAGTGATATATGACTAAATGATTAAAACAGCTGCACACTGTGCTTTGACTAAAACATGAAAAAATCCACTAGATGAAATTCAAGGCATCCATGAGACGTATTTCCATAACTCTATCTTGATTTACGGCAATTGAGGTTTTTGACCTAAAATATTTGAGTTATATGTGGCAAACCAGTTTGTTTTGTGGTTTTTGGTGGGTTTTTTTTTTTGTTTGGTTGGTTTTTTCTGGGTAAAAATTGCTCCACTGTAATCGACAAATGCTAAAGCATGCAGTATTTGTAATTTAGATGTTCTATGTAAACAGCAGAGATAAAGTAAAATGAAGGATCTCTAGAATACCGGACCGCTACACATAGAACACTATGTTACTTCAAGATCTCTCTGATCTTTCTCTCTAGAATAACTTTTTAAGTATGATGTCATAAACCTGAAGCGTCTCAGTGCTTTCTATCTCAATCACTGTTTGTTTCTAACAACATTTAATACAAGTGCAGACTAGCAATGCCCAATACTATTCCTTGCCCACCTCTGAAATAGTATTGAGCATAATAGTATATGCAAAAAATAACATAATATTAACATTTGCCAAAGAGACAAAAAAAGCATAAATTGTAGTTTAGGATTTTATCACAAATAAAATTTTAAAAGATGTATTCAAACTTAAAACTATACAAGTTTAATGCCTTTTAAAAGAAGAAATGTACTTAAGTTGTTAAACTAGAAGAATGGAATTGACATAATCTGGGTTAATAGTTGATTTTTGTCAAGGTTTTATTTTATATGGCTGTGCAAATTACTTCTTGTCTCTCTGCTCCACTTTTGCCCTCTATAAAATGGGATGACAACCTCTCTCTTGAAAAACATAAGTATTGAGTTATAATTTGTTCAAGATGCAAAAGCACACAGGGCCCTAAAATAAGAAAGATGTGTGAATGCTTTCCTAAACTATAACCTTGAGAATCTTATGAAAAGAGACATTACTATGTGTGTATTTAATTTTTAAAAATACCTAATCATATTTGAATTCTTAGATCTTATAAGTTCAAAGAAACAAGCAGCTTTTCAACATAAATCTATTTATGCAAAAAAAAAAAAAATCTTTACAGCTCTGCCTTGCAGTTTTGCTAGTTTGTGGACTGCACAGTACAAATTAATATAGCACATATTGGGAAGCAAATGTAGCCACAGGTGAAGAGCTCAGATATAGGTGCTGTGAATTAACTGCATGCCTATTTCACCGTAACAACAGTAACATGGGAATATCTGTAGAAATAACAGCAATTACAAATGATAGGTGCTAACAATGTAGCAGTTTTCCAATAACTTTGCAGCATACTTATGTCATCACATAAGTTAGCCTTGTAGCTGTCTTTGCTGAAAAGTACATTTACTCAGTTACCTGCAGTATTTCATATTCTGCACGCTGTGAAGTTTTATGTACTTGAACAAAGATGTGACTTAATTCCATTCCTATACCTACTTTGAAATTTGCAATAGCATGCAAGCCTCTGGACTGCAGACTACAACACTAACATAACTGTCCTATATGCAGAAAGTCTCAGTTTTAGTACGCAAGTGTCAACAACTGCTCTTGAATCCTCACAAACACACAAACAATTCTGTTTCTCAAACAAATGACTCAGTTCTGAATCCTATAAGGACCTAGAAGAAGGGAATTCCTAGCTCAGCCTGTCAATCAGATTGACTGGTAATTCTTAATTTTTTGACTGACTTTTAGTATGCTTTTCCTCACTTCTCTCCCATATTAAGAATCTGGAATAAACTTACACAAATTACCACACTTGTCATGCCACAGGTTCACATATTTCACTTAAAACTCTTGCGTCATCAATCTGACAAGGAATAGATGCTCTCTGATACACTTTACTTTGTGTTGCCTCACTGCAATCGCATATTTTATTTTCACATTTAAAAAATATGTTTAAACCACTTAGATAGAGAATTTCAGTTGCCTGTCTTCCTCATCTTCTCTCTTCTTGAGACTATACAGCCGAATTCACCTAACACTTGTACTGAAAGAGCCTGGCTCAGGACTTGATGCTGCAGACTGTCAAGAAATTCATCTGGTCATATCAAAAGTTCCTTAAAACTGTGGCAGAATTACTGAAATCCTCTAATGGAATGTGACTGAATTATAATTGGTAGTGTTACCATTTTTTTTTTCAAATATATTTAGAGATTATGCTAAAATAACAGCATCTTCATATGCCTTTTATGCATCATATCCAGAGAACCCTTGCATTAGCTCAAACCAATTCCCTAAGCAGGTATCTTTCTGCCTGGAAATTTATGTTCTGCTTGGCTACACAGTATGGAAGGTAGGGAAAAGTACCACTTCACTTTGTGGCCAGGGAAAAGGGTGGAGTTCCGCACAGAAAAAAAATGCAAATAAATACTGTGGTAATACTACAGTGCATCTCAACCTCTTAGAAACATTCCATTCACTTCAACAATCTTTTTGATCTATTCCATATAAACCATACATAAATCTACTATAAATACATATAAATCTATTCAATATACAACTTGAAAGAATAAATCCCATTCCTCTGACAGAACCCTGTGCACTTCATTGAGAAAAAAGAATCAAGAACCGTGCTGGCAAACTAATAAACAATTTCATGCAAAATATGTTGAAATGCAATCTCTGCAGTTCCATTCACTCTGCATCTCACATAGCAGTGTGCCTGCAGCTTCCACTGATGGCAGTAAACGGAAGCTTTTATTTGGAAGAGGAAAACTGTGGTAGGATGCCAATAACTTTGAAAAACTCAGAACTGATTTTTCTTATATTTGAAAGAGGTCTCTTGCTCCTTGACAACATCTAACACTAACCTTTTTGTATGTGAAGCATACAAAACGAAGTATTTGCATACAATGATGAATGTTCTTCACATAAGAGGGAGAAGAATGCAGAAGAAAGTGGGGAGGGGAATCTGGACACATGCAGAGAGGAGGTAAGATGGAGAACAGGAGCATGACAAAAGCTGACAGTGGGAGCCAGGGTGGCCTCAAAGGTTTAAAGACTAAGGATCCAACAGAAAGTAGAAACAAGAAATAGAGATGTGGAGTAGCAGAGAGAGATGAAAATTTTCTTAGTGTGTTAGAATCATAGAATCTTAGAATTGTTAGGGTTGGAAGGGAACTTAAAGACCATCTAGCTACAACTCCCCTACTATGGGCTTGTTACACTAAAAGGCATATCCAGCAGGTTAAGGAAAGTGGTTCTTCTCTGTTTAGCACTTGTGAGACTACATCGTGACAACCATGTCTGGTTTTGGGCTTCCCAGAAAGACACTAGTATACTGGATCAAGTCCAGCAGAGAGCTACCAAATGACCAGAGGCCTGGAGCAGATGACATACAATGGAACTCTGAAGGAACCAGCTTCCTCAGTTTTAAGAGAATGCTAAGGATGGATATTACAGTAGTATTTGAATAACCAGTGGGAAGGTGTAGAGAAGACAGAGACAGCCTCTCCTCGGTGGTGTTCAACGAAAGGTCACAAGGCAACATAAACAAGTTCTGTCAAAGGATATTCCAAGTAAATTTAAGGAAAAAAAATTAACCATTGGACATCAGTGGTCAAACCCTGGACTTGGTTTGCCCAGAAAGGCAATAGAATTTCCATTCTTGGAGACCCTTAAGACCTGCCTGTCCAAAGCCCTGAGCAACCTATTCAGGCTTGGAAATTGGGTCTGCCTTTGAAGCTGGCCCCAATTTGAGGGCCAGAGTATTTGGATCAGGTGACCTCCAGAGGTACTTTCCTACCTAACTTGTTCTTTGATTCTATGAATTTAAAATGAGGATTAGATCCTAAGGACACAAAGTTAGATGAGTAGCCATAAAACAATACTCTACACAGCCTAAAAATGAAGAAAATTTTCTAGAATCTCAAGACGTCTGCAACTGAATATCTGCAAAACTTTGTGACAAAACACATCTCATCCCCCCTCTAGTGGCTAGTACACACAGGACAAGTCACTGCTAAAAGCACTTTGTAAAGTCTAGTCACAAGTACTTGGGAAGAAGAAAAACACAAAAGAAAGAAATTTATCTCACATCTGGATATCAATGCATTTTGACATCATGGAGTTAGTAGGGTTTGTTTCCAATTATTATTATTATTTTTTAAAGTTAACAAATGTCATATGAAATATATTCCTAGCATTTAAGACCTCCCTCTGCCCCTAAACGCACCTTGAATGTGCTTTGTGCTGATTTTGAACTAGTTTTTTCTTCTATTCCCAAATGCTTTTTGCATGTTGTATATTTATGCATATCTGCACATGCATATATGATTATCTTTCTGTTTATGTGCAACATTTTAGTGGTTGTGTATATATACATATACACACATTTATGTGCATATTTTCTTAGTGAACTACGTTGATAAAGCATTTTCAAGATCCATTTCTTCAGACAACGTCACCTAAAGTAATCTTTTACATCTAAGAATGAATAAATGTCTAATTTCCAAAGATACTTGTGCAATTATCAATTATGCCAAGAAATTCATGTGTTCAGATCAGAGAAAAATATATCATGTTTCCATGCCTAAGCAGGAACAGGAAACATTATAAAAAGTTGAGGTTTACATGCTTCAGTCAAGAATTTTAAGAAATGTGGTATAATCGACTGTCACTTAAAGAGGAAAAATAAAGAAAATAATAAAAACAACGTTAAACTGCTTATAAGTGGGGTTACTATATAAATATTTACTTATAAAGATACTGTTCATTGGTCATATTTGACTTATATCAAATAGTGAAATATAGAAGCATTATTGATGTTAATTATGCAAATATGATTCTTATAGCCAGGACAAAAAGTCAAAAAGAGACTTTATTCACACAAAAAAAAAAATCTAGCTACTGGGTAAACGGCTGTGACTTTTCACATGAATGGGAGAACAAGAGACTGTTTTCCAAAGATTTTAATTATAGTATATTAAATTAAATCATTAAAGTTCACAGAAAACGATGTTACTGAGGAAAAGATGCAAGTGGTGATATCTTTTGCCATAGTTCCAGCTATGGTAAGGAACAACCAACATTCTCAGACTGCTTGTCCTCTAGAGTACTGAAAACATCTTTCTTTGCATCTGACCAGTAATGGCACCTACCATTCAGCATTATCAAATAACAGTTCTTCACTCAATAAGCTAGACATGCTTCCATGCAGCTTTTTTTTTTTTTTTTTTTTTTTTTTTTTTTTTTGTACAGGTAAGTGATATATAGACCACAGCTGCTAGAAATAAATAGCACATGCAGAAGCTTAACAAGCCATTTTGCAAGGGTTTCCTAACCACACTCTTGTACATTCACCACTGGGAGTTATCATTTGGTAACCAGTCTGTCAAATGGTTCTACATGTAATGTTAGTTTTAAGCATCCAAGACCTAACAATTCCAATGGGACAAATCACCTGCCTAAATTAAAAATGAGCCAACCATGTGCAGAGTGGGGCCATGGACACTTTATTTGGCAGCAGAGAGAGAAAACCTATCATAAACAAGGGACAGGAAGCACTTGTTTGCACAACACAGAATGAAAAATCATCTTTGAGCACGTGTCAGTGCTGATAGCCCTATTCTACTGTCTCCAACAGCTGCAATTAATATTTTACAGTTCCAAAAAAAGTACTAGGCGTTAAACAGAAAACAGTAAAAACTACAGACAATGCCCAGAAGTTTAAACAATCCGAGTTGCATTCTCACTACAGAAAATGGCATTTAAAAATAGAGTGGAAAAAGGCTGCAGGTGGATACGATTTATGAGGGTAGACTTATGGGGCAACGTCTTTATCGGGTTGCTTTTGAAACTACATGAACTAATTAATTGTTCTAAATGTATCTGGGTACAGAAGCAACAAAATATACCATTCTTGGTCAGACAGTGATGCTCAGGTACATCTACTATTCAGTCTTGCACACCTGAAAGAAAGGTGGAAATACAGCTTATATTGGTATCGCTAACCTCAGAAACTGGCATTTGGTCTAAGCTGGGCTACCTTAATAGAAAACGGAAACAGGCATTTCTACATCCTTTAAATGATGACAGTACCTTAAAATGGGAAGAATCATACTTTGTGAATGTCATTTTCTCACTACTGCTTATAGAGACACCTTAAGCAACTAGCTTTGACTAGACACTTAGTTCGAGTTAAATAAAGTCTAGACTTTTATTTTCAGACTTAGATATGGATATTTGATTAATCAAGATACAACTTGTTCAGCACCAGCTTAAAAAAAGCATAATAGGCTATGCTAGGAGGTATGCCTTCCACAGCATGTCAAAAGCCCCAAAGAAAAGCATATAAATCAATCCTCTTTTAACCATCATAACTGCACACCAGAACTCCAGTTACAAAAACCGATGGAAATTTAGTAAGGCCAATGCAATGCTGTTGATTGCCAAGGAGAGGGACACCTTTTGCATACTCCTACAGATGCCAGGAAAAGAGATGTATTGGAAAAAAGGAACAAGGAAAAAGAACAAATCTGGTTCATAATTACTAATTTAACCAGAACAAAAACATATTCACTAAACAATATGGTATCTTGAACATTGGCAAGCACCTCAGAAGATATAATGCATGAAAGCAATTTTCAGGTCTGCTGAAAAAAGAAACAGAGCATCCTTAACGCAAAATGTTTATGCAACAGGGCACAAACTGAGGAGTCAAGTTCCACAGAGAAGCACTTCCTCTAAGATTTGTTCTTGCATTTTTCTTCTAAAATTGCACAATTTTCCTTAAGTTTTACAGTTCCAGGATACAAAATGAAATAAAATGATTCAGATGATAATTGGCTGAGTCACAGATGGTTTAATATTTGCAGATATGAAAAATAGTTCTTTTCCATGAAGGATGATGGCAAATTTAATTATCATATTTTTAGGATATGAAATACGGTTCCATTAACAGTCGTTTATTGAAAAACAACAACTTGTACTATTCCATGGACTGATCTTGACCATTTTTATTACATAGTTCAGGATCTGCTTGGACATCCTCAGGGTAAGATACATTTGCTAAACCAAGATACATTTGCTAAACCAAACCCTTGCAGCTGGAACTTCTCCAGCTCTCACTGATTTGGCTAATTAGTGCACTGGATACTATTTAGCAAGCATTTCAGTAAAATGAGCTTTCCTGATCAAACGACACAAAATGAAAAACAGTATGTGTGGCCAGTCATTACACTACTTTGCTCTAAAGTACTCTTTTAGGAAAATAGAAGTGAAAAAGCAAATCTACCTGTGAATTCACTTCATCAGTTTGGAGGTTTCAAGAACACACCAGTAATGTCTTCCCAAATGACTTGCTGTTGAGCTTTATCAATTCAGTAACCCAATGTGGGATTTAAAAAATGCTGTGTAACTATCAGCATAATAACATCCTATAAATAAGTTGAACTAAAATCCGATATTATCTGTAGTAGAAATGCCTAAAAGGAAAAAGTGAAGGGCACAGAATGGAAAAGATGGCCACGTCCAGGTATGACTTAATGAACAGGAATAATGAAAACTATCTTTTTTAAACAGGGAAATTCAAGGTAATGATATGAAAAAAAATAAACAGGATTTTGTGTCATGCTATTCCATATCGATGAATAATTCTCTGAGTTTCCCTTATGGAAAAATGATACAACTCTAACAAAATGCTTCATAGCACTAAATCATTTTCCTTAGTAAACGCCGCAAACATTAGCAGGACTTCTAGAGGAGAATGTTTCTTTGGAAAATTTATTATTGTGAGATTATGGTAAAACGATCTGTATGGCTCAGTGTATGAAATCTTGTCATCCTGGCAGAAGAACTTTGTTCTTTCAAGAGACAGATGCAGACAATAAAGCTCAAATTCTGAAGCTGCAGAGACAGGGTCTGCACAGGCTCACATTGACTCAACAATAGGCAGTAAAATATCAGGAAGTGTGTACCATTAACCCTACACCAAGCAATACGTGCTGGCATGAGCAGTGGAAGAGGTCCACTTATTTATTGAATTGAAGGAGCCACTGCAATAGCAATATCAAAGCATGTGTATGGGGTGGTAAGGAAAGGAAGAAAAGAAGGGACTCTGGCATTTTTAGTGTGGTTTGTTTACCAAAAGAAAAAAAAAAACAACCTTTTCCTATGACCAGTATCAACATACCAGAAAATAACTAAAGGAAAAGCAATCTTGCTGAGCAAATTGCACATACAGTATAAAGCACATGAACTTAAACTTTTTGAGGATCAGATTCTCAAACTACCACATGAAAATATTTCCTATCTAACTCCTTGAAACAGATGGATTAAAAAATAACAACATACGCTATAGCTTAAATAGTATCTGCCAGAGCTGCAAAGGTAGTGTAATTGACTACACGAACAGTTACATATACTGGTTCAGTTTAGGTTGCACCGTCACAAAAAAAAATGTTATCAGAAAACTAAGTGGGTGATAAACAGTATTACATGACCCATGAGGCAAACCAGATGATCCAATGACTTCAGCAGTGAGCCCACCTCCAAGTCATTGGGTGACACTGAAAAGAAATCCAGCCACCTGCTGGATTACTAGCCAACGTGGTTCACAGATGGCAGCTGCTGTGCTCCCCATCCCTTCTCTGTCTTGTTTTCCCTCAAAGACTCCATGTCTGAAGCAGGATTCACATGACAGATCATCACCTGACTGTAGCCACACTGGACAACATGAAAAAGGGGGGAGCACAGTGCTGTGGCACAGCTTGCAAGGAGCACCTCTCTGCTGTTCTTTTTTGACAGCAGGGTTGCAGCACAGCCTCCTTCCGAGAGCCTGCATGGCAGACCACAGACCAGGCTGGGCACCTTTGAGCTAGCATACAAGATCTCAGGGACAGAGACTAGCTACAACCACAGAGACACTGCAGGTATTCGAAGCATAGCTCTGGCTGCAGCCCTAAGTCCATTTTCCAAGCCTCCAGGTTCTTCGCAATAGAGAGACTGAAGAAAAGGAGCTGTGCAAGGAGTTGTGCAGGTCGTAAGAGGAGTGCTTAGAGAAGGAGGCAGTTCTGGAGCACTGGAAACGTTGTATAAGTACAGCTTGTATGGTAGGGATGAGAAGCATAGCAGGCAATACAGAGTTAGAGCAGCCGGAAGGTGGGAGGACATTGAGTTGGTTGAAGAAGTAGAAATATGGAATGAAGGAGTGGGACTTAGGCAGGAATAGTGGAAAATCCTATTTCGCATAGCTACAGAAAATCCATCAGGAAGCTGCGGCTCTTGAACACATTGCAGCATGGCTTCAAGATCAGAAAGTCTGGCAACCATTACTCTGTACTTTCTACAATAAAGTTATTATTTTCTCTCAATGTCACTTGCATTGAACTGTTCTCCCCCTGCACCACCCTGCTTTGCATCCCACACATCTTCCCAACTCCACTGCACTTAGAATACCTTTCATATAAAAATAGGGAATACATTCTCCAAAGGCTTACATACCATATCTTTCTGTAATATCAAACAAAATGCAGAACTAAGTGTGCAAATTCAAACTGCGAAAGTGGACCGGTGAAGGGATCAGGATCCACAGATATCTCCAAGACCCCGTGTGCTCATCATTGTCCTGGCAGGTGGCAGGGGAACACCAGTCTGAAGTGGAACCATAAACTCATTTGACTTACACTGTGCTGTGCAAGTGCACCACATGAGCCCAAAATCTACAGACAGTCCTACCATATGGCTTAATTAATTTCTATGGGATTTAAGTGAATATTGTTCATTAGTCCGTCATCTGTGCTTCAGGAATTACCCAGGTGTACCATGTGGTAACAACAAAGACCCAAATGCCAGTATGTCTAAACGACTGGTCCTATCTCAATTATTGTTGTTAATGTCAGTGCAACATCACAGTGGTAACCTTCCAGTACAGTTAAGAGAAACACAGCCTAAACCCCTAGTGCTCAGGCTTACTTTCTGTATCTGAGGGGAGTAATGATTAAAACCCTTTTGAAGATCACCATCAAAGCCTATTTTGCTATTGATTTATACTGAATGTTAATAATTAAACAGCTGGCGTATTTCTCAGCTTCCTCTCATTGAGACCCAACAAAAGGTAACCTATTTATATTCCACTCAAGATCTCTAGTGGTTCTTTACTACCTCAGTATCCCGTAAATACTCACTAAGCTTATTATGGAGCAGGACTAATAATTTCACTGGAATTGGTAGGAAAACGGCCTCTTTAGCTCCCAACAATAGCTGTTGCTGAATCTGTAAAGTGGGAAGGAATCTGCATAACGTGAGAAGAAGCTACCCAATCCCTTAAACAGCTTCCTTTAAACAGGAGTTGGACCTGATTCATGAAAAAAAAGTGTATGTTCAGTGGGTGGTAACTTTGATGTAGTTCTTTTATGTATATAAGGGTTAGCCAGAGTGTCTGAATAAAAAAGGAAGCCAATCTGTTTTTATTCAGACATAGCACCATGTGGGCTGAACATGTAAAACAGAAATGGTGTATTAAATGTGATTCAGAGTAGAGACTCATTTTCTTGTTTGTACAAATTATGGGAATAGGAGCCCAGCTGAAATGTGTAACACAACGATATGAATCAGCGATGACTGCATTTACAGTCTCAGAACAAAACTTTTTTTCCTGTAGCCAAGGACTGTGGTGACATACTTGTTTCTACCATCCTCATGGAAGAGCTGAAAACACCTGTGAGAGAAATGACTGATCCCCAATGATGTTCCAGCCCTTCCCACACCCCTCCTTCCTAACGCAGTGTGTGTAAGATTTCCCTTAAAATCTGATCATTCAAGGGTCTGCAATAATTGTGCCATTAAAACCAAACCACCTTTGATATCAAAGTTATGTTCCTCCTTCAGCCTTTGTGCCCTTGTTTATCCCCATTCTGGTGCAGAACACCAGGGGACCTACTGCAGAAGAAAATTAGTGTACTTTTCCTAGATGAAATTTGCACTTGTAACTCACTATACATCTCATAAAATGAACAGCTGTTTAAAATTGAAAATCAAACCATCAGTTTCTGCCAGATTAAAAAGAAAAAAAAAAGCAGCAATTTAAGTCACATTTAAAGTTCACAGGGGTTACCGCATTTTATTAAAACAAGTCCAATGTGAAGCACTTTCATCATTAAAAATCCATTACTGCAAAGAAAAGAATCTTTTTACAAGGATAAGATTTTAGAACAGCTTCCTGATAATTTTCTAATTGGATTTCTAGAAAAACACCACTGAAAAGGATCAAAAAATCTTCCATCTTCTGTACAAATATTTTTTCCTGTTTCCACAAAGAAATGGAAATGAAGAAGACCACCATGAAGAAGTTGCCTTCATAAATTGATCAACCCAATATCACCTAGAAGACAACTCTCTTACAAAGAGTTTCGATCTTTCAGACCCCTTCAATGAGTCTCTGCCTGTACCATTTTTAACAAAGCAGCTTGCATGACCCAAGCATTTGAAAAAGAACCAGACAGCAAATAATTTTGCTATGATTCAGAGAGGGTGAAATATTTGCAGGAAGCAGATCAAGAATCTATGGCTGTACAAGTGGACTGCCAGTATCACAAGCATGATGTAGACTGTGTCTGTTACATAAATGGCTGATGAATTAGCATTACAATTTGCAGTCTATTGTGAACACAGAATTGCAATCCAGTTCTACCCTTTTCTTTCAAAAAGTGATCTTTTGATCATCTTTACTGAAGTAAGAGTGCAAGACATGAAGACACACATCACTTGTCGGGGGCCTGTGATGGACTGCAGCTCATAAAAGCGTACTCAGGCTAGTAATACTCTAAGTGTTATATTCAGCACTTGTAATTTTATCTAGCCACATTAAGATAAGATGTATCACCACTTTTCCAGTGGCAGGAAAAGGCACACAGACAGTAGCTCACAGTAGATGCCCAATTTTCAGACGGCTAAAATGTCCAAATAAAATGGGGAAATGAATCTTGTTTGCAATTACTAAGACCACTACACTCATTCACAGCCAAACACACTCTGCTACATGCTTCTCAAGACTACCCACTATTCTGAGTATTTACTTGGGGTCTCCAGCCTGCGCTGAAACTCATGATAGTGAAAGCTGTCACTTAACTAGATTAGTGTCATCTTGGACCTACCTACACCAACAGCCACCCCGTGTCCGACAGAAGTGTTGCAGTGCCTTTCAGGAGAGTCACCAGATAGGCAAAACAGTGAAGTTATCTAAACTCCGGTAAAGCTTCATTTTCAAGGAAAACAGAAGCTGTTAGCCCTGGTTTTATTCATCCTGTGTTTGCCTTAAAATATGTAGGTTCTTTCAGCACTCTAAATGAGTGAGCGAACCAGGACAAACCATAAACTTACACAGCTACAGAGTAAATGTTGCAAACTAAAGCCATACTACTACTTCTGAGTTCAAGAGTGTCCCTATTGGATTGAAAGTATTTCAATTTATACACGCCAGCTTCTTAGGCTTATTACTTTGCATCAATTTTCCCTAAGGCCATTAAGTACGACCTCTGGCCCATGACAGACTGATTTATCATGTCACACAGGAATCTTTTTGGTATTAATGACTCTACTGCCAATATCTGTAATTCTGGTAAGCAGAAATAGAGGGGATAAATAATAACAAGAAATTTGAGACTTATAAAACAATACACAGAATTGTCCTTCCATGTCAAATTCCTCTACTCCATTTTGACAGGCTGAAAACTATAACGGTGAAAGCTTTTCACCATATCAACTGACGTAGGTTATTCTACAAAAAAACATGGGATACCCTGTTTCATTAATACTCTTAAGAGTTCCCTTAAAAGAATCCTGTTGGCATATGGTATTTTTGAGAAACAGGGTCATGGGGAGGGAACTTCACCTCTCCTGAGCCCCATAAATCTCCCTCTTAGGCAGGCCAAAGACAATTATGGCAATTTACATGGGAAGCCAACGCTTATGTATAGTGTCTCAGTTTCTATGGCAGCACAGCTCCTATAAAACACAGTTCTTGAAGCTCACTGGCATTCCCGTGTACTCTCAGCCATTCCTTTAACAGCAAATTTCCCCTCAACACGTACCAGACCATGTAAATTAACACAGACCCCACCATCGGTGGAGAAAACAGCAAGGTGCTAGGGAACACTCCGTATGAATGGCCAGCAGTTATCACTGCTGCCTCCTTGCCTCCCCACTGCCTCTTGCCAGAACCCTCACCGGGACTGCTGAGGGCTTGCCAGGCAAGCAGTGGGAAAGGAAAACCATGCCAAAGGGCACACACTTCTCTTTTATGTCCTGTTGCCTTCTTCTCCTCTTCTGAGTGAACTGAAAAATCCATCACCCAGAAAATTAAGATGGAAAAGACTGAAATCACTGCTGCCTTCACTGTTGCTGAGATTACACAATAGAAACATTTCCTAGATAATGGTTTTTTTCAGCATCAGCTGAAAAAAATGCCTACTGTGTGATAATATTAAGAAACCAGCTACCCCTATAAACAGGAAGTGGTTGACGTTATTTTGCAGTTAATTCAATGCCTGAAGCAAAGCCATATATTATTGTTAACTGTATAGATAACTGGTGCACTTATACAGAGTTAATTTAAATTTTACATTGTAATTAAAGTGACTGCTTTACACAGACGCCTGTTTAATCTTCTGAATACTACCTTACCCCATTCCTAGAAAGCATTTTAAGATTTGCATACTACTACTGGAACACCTAATTGCAGCCAATAAGAGAGAATATATTCTCTAGGGGATCAGAAAATATCCTGTATGTCTATTAAAAATTAAATGTATTAATGTATAAAAATACAACACTTAATGGGAAGGATATTTTTTATAGGGTGAAAAAGAAAAAAGTCTGCTTAGGACAAGAAGACTCCTCACCAAAAAGAAATCAAATTATTTTTTTATGGAAGTTAAGTATCACATCATTATATGTGACAGTTTTCCCTTCTGATGCTGAGAGAGTCTTGGATTGGCAGGAGACTTGGAAGTTTTGATTAACAACCTACTGGGCTCTTGGCAATGTGCCTGGGTGTTTCAGATTACTGCTGCTATAGAAACTCTCCTGGGTGACTGCACTGCTTTTATTTTTCTCACATTTCTAAAACGTTGGTCTTCAATTTTCTTTTTTTGTCCTTTTGCAGTTTGCTCCACTCAGTAGCAACTGCTGCACTACTGTTCTACCCTAGCTCAGTGAATAGCACAGCTACACAAACAGCTATCATTACAGATAACAGGCACCATGAAAGAGTTTGCCATATGCCTTGTCAGCTGGCCAAACTGATGACACAATTCTTTTACAGCTGCCTGGGTAGTTCAAAAGAGGTGTATACATTTAAGGAAACTGGCAATTTATTAGTGTTTCTCGGAGTGTAATACGAGATAACATCCTTTTAAGGACTGTTTATATATGAGCTTAATTTTAAATTACTATTCAAAAATTGTAATTCCAACTCATCCAAGAGAGAATGAGGTACTGACTACAAAATCACACAAAAATAATTTATTTTTGCAAAACATTCCCTCCTTTCAGTTCACTTTTTCAATTGTCTTTTTTTTTCTTTCTTTCCCTCTCAGGATAATCTAAATTACACTAACATGGTGAATGTTCTATCTCTTCTTCCAGCACCACCAACAGAGTTTAGTGGGAGCAGGAGCCAGACCACAATCACCTTCCATTGATACTTAATGGAAAAGGGTACAAAAGAGTATAAAATAGCAAAGCAGCACCTGACTGATGTCCTGAGCACCTGACCAGACTGTGTTGCATAGTTACACCAAAAACCTGTCCAGGCCATCATCAGTGAAGCAACAGCATCTTCTGCACACACCAGTCTATCCATGCACACAGCTGCCAAGAAGCCCAGGGTTTAGTAAGCGTGGACATAGACACTGCGCAACTCCGGTCCCTGGGCACTGCACAACTTGTGTTCCTGCACTTGCCCCCTGAGAGGAGGACAGCCACCGCTCAGTTAATCCCTGCCATTCGCTCCTGGTGCCCTGCCTGCCAGAGACTGCTTGCAAAGGGAACAGGCTGCAAGAGGGATAAGCTGGTTCAGCAGTAGACAACGTATTTTTTGGCATCTTATGTGCACACATACAGACAAAGTCTGATCTGATGCGGCATAGTAGGGCTGTACGGCGCCTGCATCAGTAGGTCAACGGATGAACTGCCTCCATCAGCATAGCTCATGCAGCTCACGCCTTGCCTGAGGGCTCCCAGAAAAACGACAGATACCAGGAGACTACTACAGGAGGAATGAACAGTCACTACAGGAGGAATGAACAGTCACTACAGGAGGAATGAACAGTCCTCAACTGAGCTCAGGAGAGACACCAAGCACCTTTCCTGAGAGGTGAGGCCCAAACACAGTGCAAAAACCACATGTGCAGATGACAAACATATGGCAACATAGAAATCATCTGAGTCAGGTAAGTCACATTGGTACATAGAAATCCTTGCTTGGGATATTTTTTTTTGTTAGCTGGACGGCTGCCCAACCTGTGTGGGCTCAAAGCAGGTGAAATGCTGAGCAACTTCAGTTCCCAAGAAGGTCCATGAAAGCAGCCTCCAGAGAGTAAATAACATCTTGCAAATGGGTTCAAAGCAAGTGAGTGATTTAAAATAAAGCTACATGAAATGTACTTTTTGCATTTTTCTTTCAAAGTAATGTCAAGAGAGACTGGATTACACTGAGGTCTCACCTGTTTGGAAGACCAGAAGTTTTTTAGTTTGTTCTCCAGAACCTAAAGTTACTACATGTAAAACGAATTTCTAGAACTATGTTTCTGAAAAGAGCCTTCTAAATATTGCTATAGGCTTTCATATCCATCTCATATCTGCTGGAGCTTTCTGAGAGCCTGAAGCAGAAACTGAGACACAGATAAGTGTAAAGAATCTCTACTATTTACACACAGTATCCAAGTTAAACCCAAGCCAGAATAATTCAGAAATTGATTTTTTTATCTACTTCACTGATCAAAGCTCACATAGAAATGGGGTACTGGATCATTAAGGTCCTTATCAGTTGCTAAGAGTTATCACGAGAAAGAAGATTTACTGTCATGATTGTGAATCTGACAAACATACAAATAATCCAAACTTATCTTAAAATGAGAAACTATAGAAACACCCTCAAGCTAAGGTAAAAGTAAGAGCCAGAAGTGTTTCAGGAAAAATCCCCAACAAAATCCAACACACAAACACTCATACAATTCTGAGGAGAAGCTTCCTACGCTACATAGCTCAGTTGGAATCCCAGTTTGTCTCTCTTTTGTCCTTCTACTAGTATGCACCTAACCATATGAATTGTCAGCAATCTCTAGATTTGTCTGATCTAAGCACCCATCTCAAAACAAGTCCAGACAAGATCCGGGTACCTCCATGGATGGGGATCCCACAGCCTCTCGGGACATTTGCTCCAGTGATTTTACCCCTGGTAATTTCCCCCCACTTCTAGTACTTAGAATTTCCCACGTTTCATTTTGTCTATGGCTTCTGGTCCTTTCACTATACACCTCCAAGAAGGGTCTGGCCCTGTTTCCTCTGTATGCCCCAGGTACATGAAGACAGCAATAAGAGCTCCCATAGCCATCTCTTTTTAATGCTGAACAAATCCAGTTCTCTCAGCCTCACCTCACAGAACCTCAGTGGTACTCCAGCCCATAACCATCTCAGTAGCTCTCTGCTGGACTCCACCCAGCATGTCAATGTATTTATTTTGCTGGGGAAATCCAAACTGGGCTTAATTCTCCTAACATGGTCTCACAAGTGCCAAATAGAGGGGAAGGACCTGCTGGTTATGCTTGCTAGCATTGCCTGGGACATGACTGCCTGTCTTTGCTGCAAGGACACACTGCGGACTCATGCACAACTAGTGGAGGTCCATTAATACCTCCAGCAGCTACAATGCTGCTTTCTAGCCAACTGGCCTCCCAGTCTGTTGCACAGGGTTATCCCAGCTCCACGTTTGCTTTTGCAATAAAACAAGAGGCAGCATTTACAATCTTTGAGTGGAGTCTGGGTTATTTTAGCCTTCTCCAGACCACTCAGCTTTGAAGGAATATAATTACATGTTGCCATCTATTCTTTTACAGCATAGGGGAGAAAAATGGCCAGAGGAAACTAGGAACTTTTAATGCAGTCACTAATACAAAATTTAGAAGAAAGCGTCCAAGTTCCAAACATGTAATATAAAACTAAGCAATAAAATTAAAGCAAAATAATAGAAAGAAATATTACACATTACTGTTAAAATATCCCACTATGTTACATTTATGCTTCAAACCTTAAAAAAGGCAGCCAATGTAATACCTAGCAGCAGTACTTTCCAGGAAGAATATATTGAATTTTTAAAATGTTCAGGAAGAAAACATTTAAATTTATTTTCATGATGAAAAAAATAATGACATCAAGAGTGTATTCAGAGCACTTTTAGAGTTTTATATTTTCTACTTTTCTCCCTTCATATTTCCAGTCCCCAAACAATATCATATCACGGCTCACTTCTGAATCAGAAAAAAAATGGGAGACTCCATCTCAGGACTCATAACATTCCTTCTGTTGTGGCTGAGGTTTATCATTTGCACAAATGTGAAGAAAATGCACAATATCAGCACACCAGGGCCTAAACATGCCATTATCCCACAGCATCCACAACACCAAATATGATGATCAAGGAAAGAGGAATGACAAATAAGAATCTGCTGCTGCACCACCATCTTTCATTCCAAAGTATCAGTCTTTCCTGATGCTTGAATCACCTAGAACAGAACTATTTATGTGAGGCAAGAAGTTACCAAGGAAATGGGGGGAGATAACATTATGATTAATTACTAGAAACAGTAATAGTCCAATATTCAGTAGGTATTTAAGGAAATTTATGGGACAACTGACTACAAAATATTAACATCTTCAGAAGAGTACTGAAGATGGTGTGCTCCTCTTTCTCTCCAGCATGTCTCATTAACCATTTCAAACACTGTGGCTTATCAGTCGTGTGTCTGCTCCTTGTTTGCAGAGTCACCATACACCACTGAAACACCATATTTCTACATACTCCTGCTAAAATGCTGCCTCCCTGCTCCTCCTCTCAAGGGAGCTGTGGCTACAGAATAACAATTTACCTCTCCATTTTTCTCTTCCCTTTTCCTTCTTTTTCCTTCCATCCTCCCATCTGGTTATTTTTGAACTGCCAGTTGGGATTATTGCTCTTTTTCCCTGCTAAATAAAAACAAACAACAGTTATACTTCAGATTCTGGGCTTAAGCATGAGATCTGTCTCCAATATTAAACAGTCACATTTTCTTGCTTGAGGTGCAATGCTATTTCCTATGACACTGACTAAAGCAAGCCTTGCAACTAAAGGCAAATTCTGGTTCTGGATTTGCATGTGCAGTTTTCTGACTTCTATGGTAACTACCTATCCACAATATTGAGCAGAATTATGCCCTGAGAATTCAGCACTGGATGACATTTGCCTAGTCTTATAGCATGAAAAATTAGCCTAAGATGCCCACCAACAACAATTTAGAAAACGCACAGCTAAATTAGAATATTTATAACCTAAAGCACCCTTTCAGTTTGACACATCTTCTTCATTTCAGACCACCTTTTATTGCATTTTGCTTTTTTTCAAAGCACCTTGAAGCTTACTTGCAGATGGTACATTTGTATGGAATTTTGCACCTAAAAATAATAGACCATCTAATAGTGCCAATTTCTCACTTTTAAATGAAGGTTGAAGTAGAAACAACATGATGCTTTTGCAGGAAGCAAAGACAAAGATTCCTCCAACCCCAGTCTCATAATATCACACATGAAGTCCCAGCTGAAATGAGTCTCAAGGTTTTTTGAGGTGTGCAATACCAGACATTCCCCAAATTAAACCAGAACACAACTAAGTGTTATTAAAATGCTTTTTTCCCTTCTTTTTTTTTTTTCTGCATCAAAATACTTTCAACTATAATATGAATTTCCCAGTACCTGAAAAAAATCCATTTTATTGTATAAAATTCAATATGGCAAACAGCTCACAGGAACTGAAAGAAGAGATTAAGCATTTCAGTGGAAATTGTTGCTTCACCACTCTGGACAAGAGGCCAATGTGTGTATACCTCAGTTCTCCTGCTTTTCCATATGCTAGTTATAAAGGGATAAATTGGGTGGAGTTCTGAGTTGTCCAAGATGCAAACAGGGTTTGTTGGCTTCCATTCTGCAAGGCAGAGCCATGCTGTCCTTCAAGAAATGTTACAGGCTACTACCTGGCAAAAATACTTTTTTTAATTTTCAGGATAGTAGGCAAAATGAAACGAACATACAATAGAATATCAACAGCACAAAGTTCAAAGGAATCATGGCAAAGAGCACTGCTTAAGAAGAAGGTGGAAAAGACAAATGTGCTAATGACACAGGGGGAGAGGAAGAGAAAATCTAACAAACTTTGTCAAGTAAAGGAATGACTCCTCACCTTTCTGAAAGGGATTCTGCTAATAAAGCACCTGACTCAGCATCTTATAAAAGACAACCTCTTTCAAGAAAGAGGAGTCCAAAAATTATCATTTGTGCATAAAAATTATCCAGTCACTGTAGGGTCTCTCCACAGTCCAGACAAGAGGACTTTCTGATAGGCCATAACAATAAAGCAAGAGGCTCAAAGCAGAAAAGTTTTAGACTGCCAGATGCTAACCTGAAAAATATCTACAGTGTTACTGGAAACACTTTTTAAACTTCCATTATCATCTCATGTAAATGAACAGTAGGATGTGACCTATATTGTTTCTCTGAGTTCTCCTGGAAAATAATGCCATCATATGTGCAGAGCTGTTAGTAAGCACTCAGTAAACAGACTGATCAGGGAGGAATTTTCACTATTTAAATGACGTTGAGGACCAGACTTAATGCAGTCACCCTTAGGAATACATGTAATTCCTTTTCACAGGTGTTTTTCAGGCCTTTGAAGCACTATCCTATCCCCTTAAAAGTAATATAACCTTTCCCAACTGATATACATCATTTTATCAACTACAGTCTGACATATAACTTTACATAAATGAATGTTTGCAGATTTTGACATGTTCTAAATGTTCTCATTTTGCTTGCTCAATTTATTTATTCCTGGCATATGAACACTAACCACTTATCTAGTGATACTTCCTCCTCTCCCTTGATGGCAGTTATGTTACAGCAGGGTCTGCAGCCATATTACGCTGAGGAATTCAGCCCAACTATCTAGCTAAGTATCTGGTATAGTATTTCAGCTTGGTATAAATGTTAATGTCAGTGCTGGTTCTCCAGCTGTGCTTTCAAAGGGTCAGTTAAATAAAAGGTCACACAGTCTTTATCATGTTTAAATTTTATGAAAAGTTTGTATCGTCATTTGAACTAACACAAGAATCCTCACTCCTGGGTATACAAGACTGGTATCCAGATTTGGATGTCCTCAACATGTCTTAAACCCACCAAAGATGATTCCTTTCAACTTAACCACTGCTATCGGAAAACTAGGTTGATATTTATAACTAGAACTGAAGGCATGCCTGTATCAGACAATGAGGCAGTTAACTGTAAACCCGAGCCACAAATCCACATGGCACAGCCCAGTGCCACTGTACGTGCAAAGGCTTCAGCCTTTGCTGAAGCAGCGTGGCTGTCTTGATAGGACTTGTTAGTTCAGGCACTAAACTGCACAAAAGAAATCATGTCTCATTAGTTCTGTTTCCAGTCATGACAGTGTAAGCATCTGTCCAGCCAGTGTTTGTATCTCTGCTCCAGAAAGGTTCATCAGCTAGTCTTGCCTTTTTCACCTACTTTCTTAGGGCTACTCAAAAGGGAGAAATGATTTAGCTTCAGATACTAAGGGGTTTTTTTTTGGTCAAGAATAGCAAGAGGAAGATCTCTGAATCACTGCCAACTAGTTCCTCAAGCAGGTACCAAGTGAGCTGACAATATTGTCATGAACAGGAAGGCAATGTATATATCCATCACTGCTACACCACAACACAGTGCTCAAATTTAGGGAAATAAATAAAAGCAAGCATGGAGCTTACTGAGACTAATACATTATTAGAACTCCCCAAAATAACTTCAAGAGAGGTTAGTAAAACCAAGTCTGAAAAGGTACAGGACACCATACTGCTGCTTCTGTAAGCTTACTGTGCCCTCTATTGATCATTATAATACTCTTTACAACTACATAAGGATGTATTTTCCCAATGACCCTGTCTTGTTCAGGATAGTCAGTAGCTGCCTAGTCAATGAAACCTAATGGCACAGGCAAAGAGCATGACGTCGACAGTACCCTTTCCCTACCTTATGCTGAACCTGGAAAAACACAGCGTGAATAGGGCAAGAGATTACAGAAAGAAAAGGACTGTTCAATGGTTAAAACTGCCAAATACCTCCCCCCCCAAAAAAAACCTTAATTCTTTCTAACTACAGTATTCTTATGTGATACCAAATTAGAGCAAATAAAATCAACCACACTTTCCATAGGTGGTCACTACATTACTGTTTCTCATCTCAAGGGTGTTTTGAACAAGACTTTTAGTATAATTTGTCAAAGTGCTCAGAACTGAGGACACCATGTAACCAACATCAGCATTGCTTTGACTACGCAATGCTGAATAATTTGGAACATAATGGACCTAAAAATTATTTACACATGTTCTCCAGTATTGGTACAGACATACAAATACAACTGAAACATAATTCTTATGCCTCAGATCCAGAGGCGTAAATAGCATGTTCACTTATCTGCATTGAAAGGGCCATATGTGACACTATATGTTTGTTTGGTTGGCTGGTTGGCTTTGATTTGCGCCTTTTTTTTTTCTTTTTTTACCCTAAAAGTAACTTGGAAGGGAAAGAAGGATCTGAACAGCTTTCCAAAGTGTATTCTCACACCTGTTGCGTTTCCCCGTGGAAATAAAGGAGATGAGAATTTTACTTCCTGAGACTACACCATCAGGCACACAATTTTCTCCTGGGTGTGCTGGAAAATAATAAAGAATGAAGCACACCAGTTTCATAAAGTATTTACAGAATTTCGATTACTTAATGGTTTCTGCCCGTTATTCCAACAGTTTAAAGTATCAACACTAACCTTTGTTTAGTTTTTTCATGTTGGGTAGCTCTCTCTGTTCAGGCTTAAAAACTACTACAAATGCAAGAGTCCTTATTCACCTTCCTGTCAGAAACTGCTGGTTGTAGCCCAGGCACAAACCATGGTGACTGATATGCTCTAGAAGAGTCCACTAATACAATTAAAACAGCTGCCTGAAAATCTCCATTGTTCTTCTCAAACATCTTTCCAGTAGATTAGTAGAAAGGTTGATCAGACCATTATTACTAACATGCTGACATTAAAGTTTTGTGATAATGTTTCAGAAGTTAGCTGTATACAAAGACATTCTATATGCTGTTGAATATTTAATTCTTTGCTGTCACCCAGTGCTAACATTCCCTTTTGGACCTGTCTGTGTTGCAAAACATCCTTCCACTGATGTCTTACATATGTGTCCTACCTTTTGCTGGAAGTTTTTGCACTTTCACAAGGCAACAAACACTTAAACAAAATCTTCCTTTTTCCCTGTAATTCTAGCCCTTTCAGATATAGAATCATAGACTCACAGAATGGTTTGGGTTGGAAAGGACCTTAAAGATCATCAAGTTCCAACCCCCCTGCCGTGGGCAGGGACACCCTCCACTAGACCAGGTTGCTCAAAGCCTCATCCAGCCTGGCCTTGGACACCTCCAGGGATGGGGCATCCACAACCTCCCTGGGCAACCTGTTCCAGTGTGTCAACACCCTCGCAGTGAAAAATTTCTTCCTAATATCTAGTCTAAATCTACTGTCTTTCAGTTTATACCCATTACCCCTTGTCCTCTCACTACACTCCCTGATAAAGAGTGCCTCCCCATCTCTCCTGTAGGCTCCCTTCAGGTACTGGAAGGCTGCTATTAGGTCTCCCCGGAGCCTTCTCTTCTCCAAGCAGAACAATCCCAACTCTCTCAGCCTGTCCTCTTAGGGGACATATTGTTCTGTTTTACCATGTGAACATGCGTTCACGTGTTATTCTCACTTTGCTGAGCAGACGTTTTTCATATTGTAGTTAGTGAGCTCTTTTCTCTAGAAATCCCCATTTAGCCTTTCTCATGACTGCAAAACCAGAAAACCTATAATCACTCCAAAGCAAGAATATACAAGATGATGGAAACACTTTCACTCTCTCCAAAGCCTTGTACACTGCTACCGTGCATGCAAGGTTAAAAAGTTTGTTGATGCGCTGTCAGTTTTGGAAAAGACTTGCTCTTTGTTAAAATGGTTCCTCAAGCAATAATTTATTGAACTAAACTCCCTGGAAGACTGAAATGACAATAATACACACTGTATTCCCAGAGTACAATTATCGTGAATATATTTAAAAGGATTTTGAAAGGAAGTAGTAGAGATGTGAACATATAAATTGTATCTGACAAGAAGCACAGGACTAAAATACCCACTTTTAGAATTATGTATTTTAAATCTGAAGTTATACAGGATTTGGAATATATGTCATACTATTGAGGAGGCAAACCCTCTACTCCCCATTCTCCATTTGACTACCACCACAATTAAATGTTATTAGCAAGAAAATGTCTGATGAAAAGTATTTAGTTCAACCATATGCTTCTGAGAACTAATAATTAACTTCTAATTTTTAAAGGTGCCCATCCACATTTAACATTTAAATAGGAAATTGCACACAATGACTACATTACAAGTGTAGTTTGTAAGGCCACATGCAGATTCCACAAGATCAGAAGCATTTGCACAATCTCTTCCCAGTACCAAGAGTTCTGAAGACAAACTGACCCCAATTCCATCTGAATAATGCTAAATGCATATTAAAAAAAGTCTTAATTTGGAAACTTGAAGAGCTTACAAAATCATGGCTACAACCCTCATAGTAAAAATTAATATGTTATTCCTAAATTTGTAGTTGATAGCTTAGTTTTAAGAAGTGTATAACAGTGTCTTCTGTAAAACCGTCTCTGCCTTGGGCTGGCAGTTTGATCAATATGTATTCCAAACTACATTATGTCACTTTAACCTAGAGAGAAATACCAGCCCTTTGGACACAGAATTTGAGCACACTGCTGTCCTAATACAGTGATTAATGCTGTGAGCTACACCCTGCCTAGCCTTCCTAATCTCTGGGCTTTCTAATTTATAGCAGAGATGGATAGGCTATCAGTGGGGAATTATGAGGATTACTAGCTGTTTATCTCTCCTTTACAGAGACACTTTGCTGCTTATGGAATTACCATAAACCCTCCAGCTACAGTGCCACTTCTATACTCATCCAGAAGCCTACCTACCTCTTGGGTGCAAAATGTTTTGGTAGCCAAAATATTAGAAAAAGTTAGAGTTGATGGATGTATTTTTTTCTGTAAATGATTTGAACGTACTGTCAAGACCTATCATGTTACTTCGGTGGTAATTTGTCTGCAGGTTATCTTGCAATCCCTTGAAATCCAGTGCTGTGATCCTGTCTACACTAATTAGAGTTCAGCATTAAGGCTTGGAGGTTTCCCTCAAGCACCGCCACAGGTGAAACTATTAAACATGTATGCCAAGTCATTTCATTAGCAAGTTATGTAACCCATTTCAAAAGATTTAATTTTTAGGGCCACCAGGAATGTTACTGACTTTCCTACTATCTGAAAACTAAGGGTTTCCTCAATACTTCTACATAAGTCTTTATGCTGTAGAGCACAAGTTTCATGCTGGGGTGAAACTAATCAAAGAATTTGAGGGAAAAAAGGTATGTTATTTATTTTAGTTTCCTGAAGACAGAAGAAAGATAGGGATCCTATGACATTTATTATTCTACTGACTTTTAAAAATCGGAATCTGTACAAAACAAATTTTTTCATTTCAAAAGAAATTTAAGAATGAGAACCATCAATAAGATAAATGTTAGCACTTATATAGCGTATTTTTAATAACTACAAATGTCCCCCAACAACACCTTTCAAATACGGAAATTAAAAAAAAACACTTTTAAAATATATTTATAGCCAGGGTATTTATAGTCAGGGTGTCTCTGTATCCACAATTTAATTGAGTGACCATTTGAGCACTAACATTCAGCTAAATTGTACTTATTTCATACTGCCTAGATACAAATTTTAGCCTACCTTATATAAGCCTGTTCTTACTCAAGTCCTCATAATTTGTCATTGAGCTAAAACTTTGTCTTTACTGCTTAACCAGCCTACTAAATAGGAGACATTAAGAACAGTTAATTTAAACATTGCAAGTCTCTAATTCTGTGCATCAGAATAGGTGCATGCATATTTATAAACATAATAAAAAGAGGTACAACACAAAGATACTTCCACACTCAAAGTCACAACATACTGCCTTTGATTGTCACTGTACAGTGTTTTGTATTTGTCTATGCTTCCTTTATAATCAGACAGTAACAAAATAAAATTGTTAAAACACAATTATTGGTTAAAATAAGAGCTCTTTTATTCTCTACACTGTCTTCATTCACTTGTTTCTTATACCTACACATATCTTTTGAAATACTTCTTTTTTTAAGACTTAAAATTAACCAATCAAAACCAAACTGCTACATGTCTGAATCCTTTCAGAATACTTTATAATGTCTCGGCACATAAAGCATACAGGTGTAGCCATCCAGCTTCTTCTTTTAAGGTATCACATCTTGTAATAAGAAAGAAGAATACAACTACCAAAGGGGTGAACCCCCACCTAGGAACCAGATAGTCTGGTTCCTAGTCTCAGCTCACATTTGTGCAACCCTGTCATGCCAGCTTCTGTGGTTTTATCTCATCACCCAATCTCTGGTCAGCTCCTCAGTAAGAATAAAACAGCAAAGATTCATTCCTACTTTCTTGGTTTTTTTAGTACTTCCTCAGCCATCTTCTGCAGCACAGGACCGCAACTGCCTGCTAGGACCTCCTAGGCTTGTCTTATTTAATTAATTTCCTATTGAGACAATGGCTTTGCATGCTGAAGATACTTTGATCTTTCCTCTTCTCTCAATCCCAAATTTAGACTCTGAGGGAAGGAAATTATTTTGTCTGACTAAAGTCATTTGGACAAATAGAAAGTTATCTAGGTGAAACTTAACATAATAGATCATATTAATTAGCTAGTCCAGTCTCACATCCTGTGAAAGCCTGCTAACAAAAGTGGTACCATGAGTGAGCCTATCCTGTTTCACTGAGCCATATTAAGTCCATGCCATAGTGTGCTGTCATATCCTATTAGCAGGATGAAATCACCTTATTTTCTTCTGTCCTGGGTTTGTTTGCTTTTCTGGCAGGGCATGCTGAAAACATACCAGGTTGTTTGGATTTATCAAGGCAGATTTGGTTAGATACAGAAAGGCAGAATTGGGAAGCTTTCCAACAGGTTCTTGAAGTCTACTAGCACATTTACATAAGATGTGTGTGCCTTTGAAAATGGATCATCTAAATAAGTATGTGTTAATGGATGAAACGTGGGTAAGTCACATTATCAGTACAACTTGCACATTTCTCAAGCATCCCTCGCTCTGGTCCCACTAAAACTGTTCTTGTCAGTTCTGATGTACGGATCCCAACACTTATTTCTCATATTCCCCTGCTGGCTGCTCCATACCAGACTGTATTCCAGGGACATAGCCTGTATTAGCAAGGGACAACAGCATTGCATCAACACTCAGAAATAAGCCACAAAGATAACAGAAATTTGCTGCTGACAGCTGCAGCAAAACAATCTCCAGCTTCACTAGCTCTGCTGCACTGGTGAGTACACAGGCAAGTGTGAAGCCACTCACATCCCTTCCAGATCACCTCTCCACTGTGGGTGAGTAAGCGAGCACTGCTCGCTGAATGCATGTCTAGAAGGACTTAATGGGTGGATAGTGAGGAGACAGGTGTCAAGCTGGCTGCTCTAGTTTCTATGTCCACATTATTTGTTTGGTTTTGCTTTTATTGGCTTTGCTGTATACATTCTTTTAATTGTAAATTGTGGGGGTTTCTATCTCAAATCAAAAAAATGTGTTAAAACACACAGACATTTAAGAAATATAGGTTCTAAAAACATAATATGGATACTAAATCATATTCCAGTGAAACGCCCCATGCAGTATACCTCATTTTAGAGGAAATATTAGGTATGCTTTCTGTCCCTGCACTGCACTGCGAGGAAGCATGAATTTTACCCCAGTAAAATTCCCGATGTGGAACAGTAGCACAGATCAAGTGTTTACTGCAGTTGGGCAGGTAAGTATTTTCTGCATTTTATGCAGCTTCCTTTTTATCTGTGAAAACTTGGCAGGATAAGTTCTTGCTAGAATATGTCTGAAAGGAGTAAATTCTAGTTACAGAGAGACAAATGATCAGGAGGAGGCCTATGAACTACCTAACTAATTTCTTGATATCATTCTTTATTTAGGACATGGGAGTTAAGCTCTGCTGAGGCACAGTCCTGCTACTAAACCGTGTATCAGTCAATATAAAGTTTCTTTCTTTTGGCTTTGTTTTATGGAATTCTTCGAAGAAAAATGCACTGAAGAGAGACGTCCTCGCACTCCCGATCAGGCAAGACAGCTCCTGCTTGCATGTACAACACAAATACGTGGTCTCTGGCAGCTTGTGCAGTTTACAGCAATGTAGCCCACCATTAACCTACAACAGTGGCACTACCTTTAAACAGAAGAGTTTAAAACCTACTGCAAATAAAAAGACAGTCTGTGATGTTTTTAAAGCCGTAAATTATTTCCCTGACTCCTTAGAAAGTGCTAGAAATTGCTTATTCTGCTGCCTTAGAGAATTGAATAATAATAGAAAATACTTAATTTTTACACTTTTTTATGTAATAATTTGTGCTGTTACTACTTTTCTTCTAAATACAAGCAAACTGCTTCAAGTTCATGCTCTTCATCCTAACTGAAGTTTTCCGTTTAGCAATTAAGAACCACTATTCTGTCTTCACTGCAATCCACTAGTCATTGCAAAGTAATTTCCTCTGTATTTGCAAACCCCTATAACAGCAAAACAAATATATTTGAAAAAGAAAAACAAAGAGCTAAGTGTCACTGGATGACAAAGTAGGGACACTGTTCCGGCAGGAATACAAGCACCCATGGTTCTCTAATACACTTACAAGCCCTATCCCATTGTAAAAAAAGGCCACCATTACTAATTCCTTCTTATTATTTGCACAAGATTGGAAATGAGGCACTGTCAATATGAAACGAATTCAAAGAGACACCTTCCTATTATCCTGCTAGCCTATGTCACAGCAGATTCAGATTACCAACAAATGTTGGCAATGATAATGTCATTCTCGAGATATTTGAACTCTGCTAAAACGCACTCAGACACATCTTATTCATTACTTACTTCCTTCAGCTCCTTTTCCTTCCCTCCTCCAAAACCCACAGCCATTCCTCCTCCCCACACCTCCTCCTCTTACTCTTAATTTATACTTAAATTTATACTTAAAATGAAAGATCCACTGGTGTACTAGTATGGAGTATCACAGACTTACGATAGGAAGGAGGGGGATTACATTTCCTCTTCTCCCTGGTATCCAGTAAATTGTGATAGGACACGTGGGAACGGTTCAAAGCTGTACCAGGGGAGGTTTAGACTGTTCATTAGGAAGCATTTCTTAACCAAGAAGGTGGTCAAATGCTGGAACAGGCTTCCTAGAGAGGTGGTTGATGCCCCAACACGTCAGTGTTTAAGAGGCATTTGGACAATGCCCTTAACAACATGCTTTAACTTTTGATCAGCCCTGAATTGGTCAAGCAGTGGGACCAGATGGTTTCTATAGATCCCTTCCAACTAAAATAGTGTATTCTACTCTATTCGATCTTCAGACCTTACAGATGAAAGTCAATGACTGAAATTATAAACCTGAAAGACAATTCTGTCTAGCAAAGAGTGACATGGTGATTAAGGAAGAAAATATTGTAAAAAATAAGCCATTGCTTGCTGGAAAATATTCAGGACAGTCAGGTTAAATAAAGTATAAACCGTAATCAAAATCACAACCATCAAGCTGGAAAGACTGGCAAAGAAAATGAAGACAGGAGTGCTCTTCTGGGGTGAGAATAGTGCACACTGAATATAGCAGCAGTGAGAAGACTAAAACCTACCTAATGTAGATTATATAATGCTATATAGTAAATCATAAAAGAGAGCTTTCTTAAAGTTTGAAGCATTTAGTGTTCAGGGATGCACTCAGCTGAAGCAGAAGAGCAAGCCCTTTGTCCTCACAGGAGTTGCTCTGTGGATTCTGCAGTGGTACCAGCTCCGGGTGCCATTTGGAAACTGAGATGAATAAGAGGCTTGGCAGGAAATGGAAAAGGAACCTGTAAGAACAAATCTATAAAGCTTTTATTTTATTTGAACTCTCAGCTATGTTAGATATCACTCACCAAGTTAATAAAGGTAGAAAAGGTAAACAAACACATTCTCCCCAATTGCTCTGCAGCTTTATCCTCATGTTAGATCAAAATTTTTGTTCCATAACAAAGCTGATTGCTTTACAGTTGAATTTTGTCTCAGGATTATTGTAATCAATAAAAAATAATAATCAATGAATTAGACTTGGAATGATAAATTATCAGATTTTGATCTGTGATACTTTCAGTCAAGTATGACGGTACCTAGCAAGAACATGAGTTACGGATAAAGCTCATGTTGACTTCACACTCAGCATTTAGAAATCATTGACCATGAAGTCAGCTTTGTTTCACTAAGGCCAGAGAATTCATAAGAGAAATGGCTGTCAAAGTTGTTTCCTTTTCCTTGTGAAAAAGCTTGCTCAAATTTAATTCTTTTACATATATATATCATGCTAACAAAAAGGCATCCTATATTTTCATTTCGTCTTACCAGAAGACCTGATTAAAAGCAAGAGTACAAAACATGAGAATATGCATGTACCAAAGGGACATGCTGTGGGGTTCTGTGATATTCATGTTTCTGTATAACTTGATTTATCCATTAGCTGATAAATAGGAACTGCTAATACTCAGGACGCATTCACTCAGGAAGTTAAAGTGGCCTAGGTTGTTCTGGTTCATTAATGGAAAAAGTATTGTACAACTCATCTTGCATAACAGCCTATAGACAGTGCCTTCTTGGAACCACTGAGGCCGCTCTATGCCACTCTAGCAGCAAAAAAAAACCCCTTGAATTCAATTATCCAATAACTAGGAATTATTCTATCTAGGGGAAAAAAACCCAACATAAATCAGGGACAACAAAACTGCCCCTGTTCTCCTCCCTCCTGTGCTCCTGGGGCTGGAGAACTTGGGTATTCTGCCAAATGGCCACATACCCACAGGCAGAATGCAGAGAAGCCCTTGTGCTCCTCTAAATTGTCGCATGGGATTTGGTTGATGTTTGGCAGCTCAGAGTCACAGAATCAATAAACTGGCTCATACTTGTCATCACGCTGTCTACTCAAAACATTGATGTTTAAAAAACAGGCTGATCTGGAAGATTCTTTGTATATAATATTATTTTACTTTCCATAGAGCCTCACATTATCCATGTGTCAGAAAGATGTCTGTGAACCAGCATGAAGATTTCAATAGCAGAGAAGCATACAGTTTTGCACAAACATTAAGGCAGGTGTTGTGAACCTTTAATACATTAACAAATTTGGGGGGAGAAGACAGGGAGTTTTTCTCCTAATGACTTTCTGTTTCTCCAAATTCCCCTATAGTTTAGACAGGAAGATTTTACCATATGTTTAATTTAGACAGAGCTTATTTAGAAACTGCCAGCTTTACAGGAAGTTTGGCAGAACTGTACAACTGAAAAATGCTTATGATTTGGGGCTTTACACTGCTCTTCCGCAGAGTCAGTTATACAAGAAATACGGAATTATTTCTGACCAATGTAGACAATTACTTCAATGTAGCAGTGGCCTTCTCTTTAATGACAAATTGCCCATATTTGCCATTTCATACAGTTATTTCGCACTTTGTTATTCCTGAAAGTACAAAAGGAAATCAGTCATCACTCAAGCCTATCACTGTTTACAGTTAAGAACAGGCTGGATGTATGATATGCATTTGCATAAGCTCAGAAAAAGACCGTAATTTTGTTAGACATGATAAGTAAGAACTGCCTATAATAATTCTGTAGGATCGATTTATACTGTCATGACCAATCTGGGCATTTTATACTTTCTACATTTTTCTTTGGGCATTTTTTCTTCTGTGAGATTAATTCGTTTAGCATTGCTAATTTCTAATGAATATTATATTAAAATCTGTTTAAAGCTAGGAAAATGTGTAGAAACAATCTGAGATAACTGCAACAGATGCTCAAATGCAATTCAGTTTTCTACAACTGTGCAATCTGACAGAGCAGTAAGGCACTTTAATGTAGAGAGGAAGAGTTACAGTTCTGCACATTATCAAGAAAGATCTAAGGTGTCCTAATCATAATTAATATTAATTCCAAAACTCAGCTTCAGACTCTTGAGATGGAAATCTAGTGGCATGCAGGAATAAAACTGAATAATACTCCCCAAAATACAGAGTTCGTACAGGTAGTCTAGACTTTAATTTTATGGATATTCTCTGTATCCTATTTATGTTCAGTGCTTTCCTATGGCATCACTTGCTCAAAGACAATGCTACAGGCAGTGAAGCAGGCTGCAGTGGACACACTCATTACGCAATCCCTCTTTTCTTGGGGATGCCAAGTTGCAACTGAAATGTTTCAGCACTGATGGGGTGAGTAAGATCACTGAAAATGAAATCAATATCAAAACAGAACTGCATATCTTGGAACACTAAATCCAGCAACCTCACTTGTGGCTAACCCAGATGTGAATTAGGCTACAAAACAGTAAAAAATATTTTAAAAGGTTTTGCCCAGTAAGAATATGCTATAGATCTCAGGTGATGTTGTGTTAAAAATAGAGCTAACAACAAGATAAAACAAAAAATATCCTACTCCTCCTAGCAGAATATAGAGAACAATAGAAGAATGTAAAGGCAATGTAAGTGTTTACTATCAAATTAATTTCATAAATGAAACTGATTTTTTATTGAATATCAGCAAAATCGTATTGCAAATGCTTACTAAGAGTGCACTGATTTTCCTGTTTGGTTTTTTTTTTTGTTTGTTTCTTTTCATATCTACAGAAAACTTGGAGCAGCCAAACTGAGGACAAGATGACAAGTCTAACGTGGTCAGACAGAACTTCAAATCCTTTGGGACTCAGTTTTATCAGACATTAACACTGAAAAGAAGAATATTTCATGTTCACAATTTGATCCACAAGTCCAGATGTTCAGCTTCCTTACCTGTCCAGACTAATATTGCCTCTCTTTTTTTACTTAAGCATAGTCACACTTGGAATTACACAGCTACAGCTCAGACTATCAATATTCCTAATATAAGCTGCCACACTGCAAATGACATGGTTGGATGAAAAGCTGCAAGGTACATAACTCTTCAGTAGGAAAAAAAATGCTTGTTTCTGACATTTATCATTTAAACATGAAGGTAGGTGAAGAAAAGTCAATTAAAAATGGAAAAATGTATTAGATAATATATTATTTTAGTCCAGTTAAGATTTTTGTTTGCTTTTCCACAATGTTGATGTTGCTAAAAAAATCCAAATAACTCTTGAAGTAATGAAAAAACACACTAGTTTCTTAAGCTTTTTTTTTTAAAGGAAAAGCCACATCTAATCCAAGTAATTTATAATGTGTATATTTAAACACATTATTCTCCAAATGTGTTGTAAACATATGCTAATAGGTCAATAAGAGTGCTTTGGTTGGAATCAGACCCTAAGCAATACCACTGCAGAGTCCACTGGAGTAGAAAATTGCTTAATTTAAATTATTAAAATTAAGAAAATTATATGTCATATACTAATCCCTTGAAATTATCTATGTGCACTATACATTATGCATTTTGTACTTAAATAATGCTTTTATGAACTACCAGAAAATGTGATTCACAGAATACAACTTTCAACTACCTCACAGACACCAATAACAAAGTATTGAGCCTGAACTTTGCATAGTTCAAGGCATTCTCAGTATACTATTTTGTGGCCAAAATACCATCTGCTGATGTGAAAAGATTATAATAGCCACTCTTGATGTTCACTGTTCCTCTGAAGAGTAAAATATCCAGTTATCAGAAAAAATGAAAATTATTTTCCATCATGCATTATGAAGACGATAGGGTTATTTATAAGGATTACAATTCATACTCTTATACAGCACAAAAGAACACCTTTTTTTCCTCCTGTGATTTTCATAATACTATTGCATTCCAGGGAACTGTCCTCTTTCCTCTCCCAAACTCCCCTCCCAACTTACTGTTGCAAAGCCAGACAGAGATGTTAAAAACCAGGAGAAGCAAAGAATCCCAAGAATAAGCAAATGACCAACAACTGCTTGATATCAAAAGCACACTCAGAAAAAACATTAACAGATAAACTGGTCACAGTTTATGGTGCCAGAGAACAACAGAAATTTAACAATAGGAGTCATTAACAGCCAAGATCAGACAAATCCATCTTTCAAATAAAAGGAAGATATTTTTATTAGTAGGGACAATTTACCAAGTTACTATAGTTACTCCATTCACGAATACACTAAAAATCCAGGTCATGAACTTTTTAAGATGACATGTGAAGTACCCAGGTCAGCCCTCCAAGATGACTTAGCTTTTTTAATTGTAAGTTGTCCAAATATTTTAAAATTCATTTTAAATTGTATGAGTTTTATTAAGTTATATTACACTATCAGAATTTTTAATAATACACCACAATTGTAAATGGACTGTAAATTCTTCACAGCTTTCTGTCATCTTCATTTCTGAATTGTATGTGATGCCTCATAAAGTATGTAAAACTAGTGCATCAAATTAAGTCAGTACTAGAGATAGACTTAAAGGCAAAGCAAAGGTTTGTCAGTGAAATTTAGGTACTTATTTAATTGAGAATAGAACTGCTCAGACGATTTCCAACATATTTTCTGGTCAAAAGGTGTTTAACTAGAAAACAATTTTTTGTTGAGTGACATATTCTGGGTGGAAGTATGAGTTTCAATGTCTTTTGAAGAAGAGGCAAATCTATTTCCTTTTAGTCTACCTGTCCACAAGAGTTCCTGTGTGACTGATGGAAATGAAACTAGGAAATTCCAGTTTGCCTTCCAGCCTTTATGTTTTTTGTACCCCAATGTTTTTAGTACAGCTAGGCATGCCTTTCTCCCAGAAACTTTCAGCATGTTTCAAAAAAGTCGGAGCTCTATTTCCGAAGTGCACTCAAGGTTCAAATTAATTTTGCTGCCTGTGAAGAGAGCTCACACAATTAAAGCAGTTCTGATGACACTCATTTGTTAAATAAGGTAAAGTTTCCATCAGAGGTCAGTCTCTAAAGAGAGGTTGCTTGAGATAAATGAACAAAAAAAGGAGGGAAAAAAAAGTCTATTGAAATTCTCCTGAACATAACATAGAGCTGTTAATCTCCTTTCAATTACTATTAGCTCATTACATTCCCTTCAGTTTCAATACTCAAATACCTAGACACATTATGTTTCATTAATGTAGGTGACTGAAGAAACTGGGGTGATTTCACTTAGGAATTGCACAAAAGATGCTGAATGCAAGAACAGCAAGTGTGTAAAATAAACCTAGGATAGTTTATTAAGTGTCTTTAACAGAGACAATCCCATAGAAATGTTAGGTTTTTATTATCTTTAACATGTGCTGTTTAATTCTGCCTCAGATACAAGCCTTACACATTCTCCTGTGATGTTAGTAGCTACAAGAGTTCATCTTAACCTTATTATGACTATTTTGTAAAATTGAATTAATATCTGAAACAGAGTCAGCAGTCTATGCATTTATAAACATGTAATTTCCAGATAGTGACTTATGTTGAGCATATCATTTGCAAATGCCAAAATAAAATACTTTAAAGTGATATCTTTTATGATAATATGAGGAAAAAAAGGACAGATAACATTATCCTTTTCTCACTCTTGCTGATACCTGGTTCACTCTCAGGACTACCTTCCAGTGGAGAACAACTTGTTTGAGAGAAACGTAGCCCTTCTGTTTTAGCAAAAATAATCTCCCCACTCAAATAAACAATAAGTTGCAGCTAATGCAAAAAACATCCCTAGGGAATGAAAAAAAAAGTTTCCTTCTAATTGTGTCGTGGGTTAAGCAGAGCAGAGTTAATTTTTTTTTCCTTTTCCCTTCTCTTCATAAAAGAATCAACAATCAACAATCAACAATCACAATCAACTCTGTGAGAGACAGTATATACTGAACATGAAAAATGGGGAAGGAAAGACCCACCTCTCTTGTTTTATCTCTGCTGTATTTTTTGTCAGAACTATAGTGTGGATGTCCAGAAACAGGGTGTTCCTACCATTGCAAACTCCTTTTGTGGAAGAACCACCCAAACAAGCTTACCCTATAGAATGACAACCCTAAAAAGTCTTAAATCCTAACAGCTGTTATTCTGCCTTAGAGAAGTAAATTCTGTAGCATATTTTCACTGTAAGGAGAGAAAAAGAAAAGAAAAAAAAAAGTAAACCACTCTCGATTGACCATTACTTTCCTTAATTAGCCATACACTGCAGTCCTTTGGACTGAAGTCCTCTAAGCTCAAAAAAAAAAGCACATTGTAGTAAAAAACAACTCTGTAAATTCCTACTCATGTACTGCAAGCCCTTATTTTAGAATATAAGGAAGGATTAGTTTCTTTGGATACAATTAATGAAACATAATATTCCATCAGCATGGTAAAATCACTAAATAATTTAATTCAAGCTTTCTAAACTCCATTAGCTTACTGTAACTTTCTACTATACCAACCTTATTTAATATCAACCCATTTATTGCATAATGCCCTGAAATCCCTTGTACCTGTCGCTCACATACACCCATGTATATTCTATCCTTCCATGACTCCTTTAGTGATGCACTACTTTTTGTTGTCTAAATGTTACTTCAAGATTAAAACTACGCATTACTGTATTTTTAACATTCCAATACTTAAATTATTTTTTGTAATTTAGTTGTGTTATGCACTGATCACTGATTCAAAGGTAGTACTAATTCCAGAGGTGATCTGTCATGTTACAAATGTAATTTTTTCACATGCAACAAGAATAAATCTCAGCACTTTACTATCTTTCAAGACATCACCACTCCTAAAGACAAAATGATTTACTGACTTTGCTGACCTATTTTTCTTCTAAAAATTTAGAACCGTCAGAAATATTTAATGACTCAATTTAAAGCACTGAAATAAAAGCATGCCAAAAGCATAATAAAATGCTGGGGTTTTTTTCCCCAAAACTTAACACCTGTCAAATTAATAGATTTTGAAGTGGAAGACCTCATGTCCATTTCACCTTGCAAGTTTGCAAGTAAACACTGTAAAAGGAATCTGTCTTATTTCTAAAGAAGCATGAAAGCACTATGTCCCTTTCTGACTGGAAGGTTTGTCTGCAGTGTACTTCATTATGGAACCTTCACTATGGGAGCTCCATATTCTTTTTACTTCAAAAGTTAATCATGTACAAGAATTAACCCCTTTCCTTTGGAAACTACGAGCTGTGATTTAGAAACATGCCACAGATAATTCTGAGACTGATTTAACTATCACAGCACTAAAAAAGGAAAAAGCTTGCAAGCTTTGACATAGAGTTTTCAACTGAAAGGCCAAATACTAACAGCCACACTTTCCCAGGTATGTCAGGTATGAAAATAGTTCTGTGCTGCAGCTAAGACACATAACATGCCTTCAGCCTCAGCTCAGTGGAACAAATCACAACCCAAATGCTGTATCCGACAAAACTTGATGCAAGTACTAGCAAAATTATTTATTTACAAATATCAAACTTATTGAATAGGAATTAAAAATAGACACTTCTAATATCACTCTCATTAGGATGATACCTTCTCTAGGCAGCATAGTCACAGCTGACCAGTGTTAGTCCACTCTTGGGGGAAAAAAAACCCCAAAAACACTCAAGAAATAAAATCCTCCAAACTACCACCAGTTCCTTTTAAAACATACAAATCTCTCCTTTAGGTTATTTTCTATGAAGATACACTATATAGGATCAAAAGTTAACGTGTTTCTAAATATCTGGGAACGCCAGCAACATTTCTATTGAAGAACATTTCAAGCAAATGTCAAAATGCATTAGAAGAAAGAAAAATAAAACAGTAGGTGAAAGCTGCAGTAGAGGAACAAATCAAACAGAAATCACATGTATATATATATCTATACATACACACACATTCACATAAACAAAACCTCTGTCTAGAACTAATTATTGTGTATAATTAAACTTTTAAAATTTTGAAATAATTCAATGTTTCACCCCAATTTAATAGACAAGACGAAAATGTCAACAAAGAATTCTTGTATTTATTAAACAATTTATAAATGCATGAACGCATGAACTGTCTTCTGCATGCATTCTCCAGAATCAATATAATGATCTATACATATATGCAAGTCTATGCTATTGACAGCATATTTGATTAGTTCAACGTTCAATCAGAACAAACTTCAAAAGTCATAGCTTAAAAGTAATGGAACAGAAATAAAAAAAACCACTTACTTGAAGGTACGGGAGTTGGATATTAAAACAGCAAAATGAAATACATCTTGTCATAAAGTTTTAGTGATCACCATTTTGACACTGCTTGCTTTACTTACGACTAAAGGGAACAATCTTGAAACATTAAATAATAGTACTGCTGTAATCAAGTGTTTATGAACTATAATGACATGCTTCTCATAAACTAGCACAAGATAGCGTTACAATAGTTAGAAGACTATAAATGGTGTGAAAAAGTATGAAAATAATTTTGGGACATGGCTAATTACACAAAAAACCTCATTCTGACATTAATACCAACTGACCTGTATTTTCCTAATTGTATGAATGAAAGAAGTCCTTGCAGACATCCTTTAAGATTTTGATGCAACTAAGAAAAGTTCCTTTGATGGTTGTCCGATACCTGTCCTGGTTACACTCCACTAGAATTTTATTTTTCCTAAATTGTAGGGAAAAAACTGTGGCATTATGAGCACACTCTAAATTGGCTGTGACTATTCTTGAAGCAACACAAGCTCGAGCATCTTACCTAATATTGCTGCACATATCTGGCTTTTCTAGGAAGGAGGTCACCAGCTCAGCAACACATGGCCTCTGGCAGAGGTAGGAGTGACCAAAATTAAAACACTTGCAGCCACCTTTCTACTCAAGTATGCAATTGGCTATATAACAAACAACAAACCAAGATCACAGTTCCTGTGTTCCAGAGCCTGCCCAAATCCCACTCTTAGAATCCTTACAAAATACATCAGATTCACCGCCGATTTTATTATTGTTCTGTGATAAATATGACTATTGCATTTATTTTCTATTTTTTTCTTTAAAAACATGATTTTATGTGAAATGCTACTATAATACAAGACCTGTATTTATGTAGTGGTTTGCATACTTTTGAAACATCTTTTATTTTTGTTCACAAGTCAATAAAGTTGATATTTTCTACTTTTCAGTTTTACCAGCTATTTTATAATAGTGGCAGAGGCAAAAATAGTTCAGTGTCTTTTTGCGTAATGCAGCTCTCATTCTATGCAAATGGTTGTAGTTCAAAAGTAAGTAATTGTTTACTTTCACACAGGCATAGCTAGCAGTATATGCCGTGTTATCTGTAATACATGACTTGTGATTAAAGTAAAGTATGGTTTTAATTAGGGAGGTAACAAAAGCTATTTCAATGTTTCCTTAAATACACAGGGAAGTTTTTGCTGAGATGAGGAGAGGAGAGGAGGGGAGAAAAAATATCCTAGAATGACTTGAAATTTATTTTTCCTGGGCTTTCCTAATTTTGAGGAAGTGCTACATTTCTAGCTGCAGGTCAAACTGACATGTTTTCTTTCTCCTTTTTGTGTTTGTCTCATTGCAATTCTAAAGGGGTAGGACTTAATTTACCCACCTTTTCACAGCAAAAAAAGGCATCATATAAAAAAACCCAACAAAATACAACAAACCCCACACACCCTAACTCCTTCTGCTGTTTTTTTTTTCTTCTGCCTTCACACAACAAGATTTCACAAACTACTTTAATTCCCAAACTTTATTTATATTGCGATACAACTGAGTTAGTTAATTTTGTGGCCAGAAAAGGAAAATTACCGTCCTTGCATCTTCAGTTAAGGCAAAATAGTCCTTCTGTCTCTATCTAACTGGGCTTCACTTATTGAAAGAATGTATCTTAAGATTATAGTAAAATTCAGGTAGGAGGGGACATCCATCAGTTTCTAGTTCAAGCTCCTGCTACAAGCAGTGTCAGCTGTGAGATCCCACTTGGCTGCTCAGGGCCTTGTGCACTTGGGTCTTGAACACTTAAGAGAAGGGACCAGCCCAGCACCTCTTGCCAACTCAATGCAGCTCCTGGCTGTCCTCAATGTGAAAATGTTTCTCCTTATATCCAGTCTAAACCTACTGTTTCAGCTCATGTCCATTAATTCTTGACCCTCCACAAGGCCTGTGTCTGGCTCCATAACCTCCCCACAGGTACCGGAGGTTGCTGTTGGGTACCCCCCCAAAGTCTTCTCTTTTCCAGGCTGAAACCTCAACCTCTCTTCAAAGGACAACTACTTCAGGCCTCTGCTGAACTCAGTCCAGTTTATTAATGTCTTTCCTTTACTGGGAGGCCCAAGACTGGTCCAACACTATCAGAACATATCCCAATAAGGAGTCAGCTTTTCCTCATACTAGCCTGGAAGACTTCAAAAGTTGTTCCAAAAAGAATTAAAAGCAGAGGTTGATTGTGCTGGGCAAAGTCCAAGCACCAAGGGCAAACACCAACCAGAGTAGCATCCCAAGCCACCTATAGTGCCCTACCCTGCAAAGGGCCCCCTTACTGCTGAAGCCCTGCTAGTTGCCTTCACCGTCACCTGCTGTCAAGTCCCCCTGACCACCCCTAAACTGCCCAAGTCTTACTTATAGTCCATGCTGCTCCCAGGTGGCCAAGCCCTGCTTGAGCACTGATGGTCCCAAAACAGCTGAGGTTACTGTCATTTACTGCCCCAGACACCAGGGCTCTGCTCAGGGTTTCTAAATGGACAAGGTCATGCTAGCTGCAGTCCCACCCCAGTGAGGTTATCCCTGCAACAGGTCCCTGGTCAGAGACAATGTGCCTGGCTAAACGCCTCCTGCAAGCCATTGGTTCAGAACAAGGTCCCCACCTAGGTCTGAATCCAAGAGACTATTTTCTTTGGTTACATTAGGCGATACACTGTTACATGTCCTCACCTGAGCTCCTGCCTCTCAGTTTGCCAGCAAGTTTGCACTGGCAGCTGTTTCAAACCAAATTTTAATGGGCCTGCCCTTGAAAGCTTCTCTTTGATATATACAGATAGTACAGCATACATAGTACAATATAGTATAGCATAGTATAGTACATGTAGTGTATATAGTAATGTTATACTCCTACAAGGGACCGTAATAAGCAAATGAGACAAAACCTGGATGACTTTCCTTACTCTTTGCAATTCTCTATGTGATTCTTATGTCAGTGAGGCTGTTTGCAGAAAAAACAATAAAGACACAGTTACACAGGACTGAGTTCACCTTCAGATTAACACAGCCAACATCTGCTGTCTACATGCAAGAAAGATGCTTGAGGTTGCTGTTACCTAGACACCTGAGGCCCAGTTCAGTTTCTTCTTCTAGTAAAACTTTCATGTGGATTGAAAAAGTGCAATAAAACCATTGAAATCTACTCTACCGATGTGGAAAACAACATGAACAAGGAGTAAAAATTTAAAGACTTTAAGTAAATATGCTAATGTAGTCAGAAGCAGACAATATCCCTGAGATGCAGGCTTTTCTATTTGCTAGGGTTTTTTCTATACACTCCAATTTCTAGCTTCTGATTTGTACCTCTCCTCACGCTTTACTCAACTTAGTCTATTTTTCTCAGCTGGGTAACCTTTATATTGTAGAGAGGCACCTAATTCTGCCCTATACTGTCAACCTTATTTTTCCTGACTTCTTTGTGAGCTCGAATTATGCAAAATCCAAATGTCCAAACTAAACAGAGGTGCAAGCTGAGGTTACGGCATTGCTTTGATAGTACTATAGGTAAAACTGAATGAATTATGAAAATATTCAGCAGATGCCTTGATTAAATTCCTTTAAATGAATGTTCATGAATTATTCCCTTGACTAAAAGCCCAACGATTCATTTGAACAATATCGCAAAATTATTTGAATAAACTTTTATGATATTATTCAAACTACCTCTGGCTATAAGCATTCTGAAGCCATCTGGATTAATTTCTAGATGCCCTCCTAGATTATAATGAATGTTTCTCTGTGAAAAATGTTGTTGTGTTCATTTGTCCTATATCTAGGTGAATGCAATTACTAAAAGGCAACAGTACATTATCTTTCTGATAATTGTAGAGTTTGACAGATCTACAAGGATACTGCTGGAGACCAATGACTGCTGGATGACCAAAGATGATGTCATCTTCCTATGACAAATGCAGCTGTTCTAAAGTACCTGCACAAATTAATACTAATTGTCTAGGGAAGGCAATGAGCAACACTGTGGGATCCCTTTCTGTGAGGAAGTCTTCATTTCGTAAATGAATAAAGCCATTTTCCTTTCTGATATTTTGAAAAATGCACGTTTATGGCAAACTGTCACTTGTATTCAGATTTAGAACGTAGAAACTACAGTGATGGTTCCTTGGAAATGCTTAAAATAGATAAGATGGATTGACTGATTGCATATTCCTTTGAATTATTGTGAAAGCACAAGATCTATCTAAATCATGCCATGAAAAAAGTGGAGTTAGAAGTTATATAACTTCAAGGTGCTATAAATTCCTTCTTGCTGAAAGCTATATAAAACATTTTCAGATCTGTCATGTTCCACCTCTTCTGCTTTAAAAAAAAAAAATCTAAATGAAAGTGTCCAAAAAAAATATGAATCATGCTTATGTTGTTAAGTTGGAGCAAAAGCTACACCACCATCAAGACCATGCAGTCTTTCACAGTTAAATGTAAGAACTCGGTCCATTTTTATGTCCAGAATGTATTTATTACAATAAGACACACTTTATTAGGTTAGCTAAACCAACATAGCTAATTTAGCAACAAAACCATTTCAGACATACCTATTTTCTCATGGACAGACTGCCTTCACTGTTACTTTACTCCAAGTTCGTTTCTTGAATGTAGATTACTTTTACCTTCTTTCTGCTGCTGATATTCCCACGTGCTCTCAGAACAAGATACCTATCTGACAAAGCACCCAGGAAAACACATTTTCTATTCATCCCACAGCAGCATGCAAGACGACTGCACAGCCACCGCATCCCAGAGAACATGCACTACGTCTGATCTGACCTCCAATCTTTGCAAGGAAACAGTCTCAAATGTTGGACTTGTTTGACCTACCACACAGTAGGAGGAACAGAGTATAAACAGGAAGAGAACATGAAGAAGCCAGAAACTGCTTTACTTGTAGCGATGGGAACTCAATAAATTAGCACAGTAGACGGCAGAAAATAATGCAGAGGTTAAAGCTGTGGGGCAACATCTGAAGTCTGTTCTTGCTAGTCCTGATATTAACCACCATAGCGAATCGGAACTGTAAAACCAGTGACAGTGAGATGAATGGCAGGTTGTTCTTTTCTATCCTGAAATAATTATCTAAATTTAGAAAGGAACCTCTTTGCCTTTTTTTGGCTATTTTTTTTTAAAAAAAATATATAAGTATACACATTTTACAACTGCTATTGTGATTTTTATTTTTTTTTTTACTGGCAGTGAAATTTTAAAAGCCTTTAAAAGCCCTTTAACAGTTTCACTGGGACCAGACAGTGAAACTAGTACCAAATGAGGCTTTGAAAAAGAACAGCTGGAGAAAGAACTCATCATTTTCAGGACAGAACATCCCTCTGCAAAAAAAACCTTCTTGCTTACCAACACAGGTGTCTTCCTCTTTAAAACACACAGGCTGGCAAAGAAAACAACAGAGAGGTCACAGCAGAATTGCATTTGATATATTGAAAGTGTGTATCACCCAGCACTGAGTACCACTCTATGATTATATCCTATTTTGTACCCTGAAAAACAACAGCCTCCTACAGCAACAGAGGCAATTATAAGACAGCTACCATTTATCCCAGAAAAGCTCTTCACTACTTAGAAAAATACTAGAAAGGAAAAACAACCCATTGCTACCCATTGCTAGTGAAATTAGCTGAAATTAGCTCCTCTGATGATCTGTACTTTAAACTGGGAAAGAAGAAAGGACTTTTTTTTTTTTTGTTCAGCACGATTTATTTTTAGACTGGCAAAGAGACAATGGTAAACAGAACTGAAGCTCTGTGGGCACCTTCTGAGGTTAAATTACCTTTCATGTCATTTGCACAGAAGGCTGTTCTCAAGCAGCTTGAACAGATGGTCGGGACACCATTGTCCGTTTACTTGTATCCACAAAGATAAACGATGGCTCTTTGAAATCCTGAACAATGTGACCCTTGTGATGTTTTAAGCTGCCAAGGAAAAAAAAACAACAAAACAACATAGAAATAAATATAAAGTTAGACTTAGCTGAAGAGGAGAAGAGTTTCGATTGGTGAAAATTCGTTTTAAACTACTACAATCCTGTCTTTAACAAATATATATATATGGAATCTGAAATTATTTCACTAAAAGAAACAAATACGTTCCAGAATACTTAGCAAAGTAGGAGACGCAGATGAAAACAAATCACACACAGTAAATCTGAATGAAACAAGAATCTGCTGTGTCTGCACAACTGCTTCTACTACATATAGTGTTTGCTGAAGCACGTTGCCAAACAACAACCAGGTCTGCTTATTGGGCCACAGAGGTGGTCAGAGATTTCCAGGACCAAGCCAGAGCAGACAACTGCCAGGGCACAGTGATCCACCCACCCAGCCAAGTCTTGGTAGAGAAGGCCATGAAAGTGGGAAAACACGCTGGGTGTGGTTTTCAGTTGTTTTAAGAACTTCCCAAACTTCTTTGAGAGCAGCCCTGGCCAAACATCCCCAACGTGACCATTTTTCCCAACAAGCACCTTGCTGAAAAGGCACTTTTATTGAAGCAAGTTACTAATAACAAAGAATAGATTTAAGGGATTGGAGACAACATGCATAGCTGTAAAAGAAATCCATGAAGCTTTCAGAACAGTCTTTGGGATTTAAGAGTGAAGTGCACAGATATTAGTCTTTGGACCTGCAAGTAATAATTGCATAAACTGTCACTCTTAAAAGCTCCTGAAAGAAAAGGAAAAGCCAGGTTGCTGAATATGGAAAGAATCACATGGAATCAATGAGGGGGCCCAGACGCTGAGTTCAATACACACAGCAAAATAAGACAGAATTGGGTTTAGAAAATAACAGTGAAATTAGACAACTATGACTCACCAGCCACTCAATGTCCTAAATCCAGCAGTTACTGCAAAGCATTTAATTACCTAAAGTTACATGTAAAGATGGATAGTTGTTTCTGGAATAACTGCTTGTTTAAAGAGTGAAGCAACAAATAAAATTCATATCCTCTATCTAATACCACACACACCACAGCAACAGGGGGTAAACGGTGGATATATCTCTCTCTCATTTCAGTGATCAATTGGCTTTTTTTAATATTTCTTTTTGCTGTGCTGTTGGCTTATTCAACATGCCTCAGAAAAAAAATGTACAATTTAGACACTTAAGATTCTTGTCAGATTTTTAGAATTTGTAAATACTCATTGGAGTAATAAAAGAAAGGAACAGACAGGCTGAGATAAATATCAAGCACTAGCATCCAGCAACTCAAACTAATACACTTTGATAATGGAGGAGTAATTATAGCTCATATGAGAGGAAATAAGTGTGAAATAATGTAAACATGAATAGAAACTTAATTTTAAAAAAGTTAAAAAATTAGGAAAGCGGAACAACTTATGTTCATGTGAGAATACGAGAGAAAGCCCAGATGGGAAGATTTTTCTTGATTCTCCTCTCTGCCTCAGAAAAAGGGGACACTGCAAAGTTTGTTTGTTCTAAATATCAGTGTCTCATGCTAGCTTTCATGCTAATGTAATATCCATTAAAAAACTTAAAGGCCTTTCTTTCCCCAAGGGAGAACCCTCTCTGCTTCACTTCTCCCCCTCCCCTTCTTCTCAATAAAAAATGGGGGGCCACTGTCCCTCAGGTGCTTGTCTCCATTTAACATGCCCAGCTACATTTGCCTGTTTGCAAACACAATATAATGAAAGTTACGAATACACTCATGAACATGTTTAATATGAACCCACTATCTGAGCGAATAAGAAGTTGGACAATACGATCATCCATCTCTCAGCAAACCAACGCTATGTCTTCCAATATCAGTAGACTGCCCTTAGAAGCATCTCCATTATTACAAACTGGACACTATTTTTGTCTTCATAAACAAACTGATAAATTGTAAAAAGTGCACAATATCTTTATATGAAAAGAAGTGATAAAGGGGTCTGTGAGGAACACAATAAAAATGTCCCTGACCTCAGAAATAAAACATCTTCACTGAAAACACCAGAATGTACATTTTGGTTGTCCAGTAAAAACAAAGGACTGTTGAATCATACTAAGGCAGCTACATTGTGATTAGATATCCTGTTTCAATTATACCAGTTACAAAGAACCTGACATTTTTTAGGAAATATAGCTAACTAGCACTACTTACAAATGTGCTGTTTGAAATATCTTCTAAATAACTCTCATACTGAATGAATTGGAGCATCCATAAATGTTTTATCTCTCTGCTTACCTCTCTCCAGACATGAAATTGCCCAAAAGCATATAAAAAAATGAATCTGAAACTGCTGTGAACAAAATGTCAACAAATCAAACAAAATTTCACTTTGTTTTGTTGTTCCTATCAGAAGCTAAGAAGCGTCACAAGGGGTAGACTGGTAACAGCAATACAGACACACACAGAGGCAAGTGCACATATGGATAGATGGACAAACTAATTTCTAGGGAAGTGAGAATGAAAGCCCAGGTGCAGAAATGATGGTAGTTAGAACAACCATTTATTCTTCCTTGGTAAAGCAGTAACCAGTGAGATTTCCCTTCACATAAATTATTTTCTGGATCCTCTCGTAAGCTGGGACACAACTAGCACGCAATAACGAGTTGTCAGCTGAGCACTGGATTGTTTAAACCTTCTGCAAAAACTGAGACAGAGATTTAGGCTGTATTTCTCTTTGTGCAACTGGGCTTTAATATCTCTTTTGATGACCAAAGATCGTTTCCTCTCTGCAGGTTTAGAAGTACAAAAGGCCCCAGTGGGAAGATCACGAAGGTATTTCCATCTCTCTATTATGTAGTCAAATTAATCATTATTTAAGGAGAGGGAATATGCTGCACACTCTCAGGAATAAGAATCACTAAAAACAAGGAGACGAAGAACAACTTTAGTTTTAAGTGTGGTTGCACAGCAGTCGATTCCAGAAGGAATTTCTCAGTACTTTACTCCTTTCAGAATGCACCTCATTTGTGAGTCCACATAAACATAACAGAGGAATAGAGTTAGATTACCAAAATCTCGTATACCTCCCAAGGTGCTGAAGATATGGCACATGTAACTCCACAATCACAGAAGGGAGGTAACAAAAAATGGAAAAGCTGTCCCTAGTGTCAGTAATATATGTGTGACCAGCCCAGAACACATTTTAAACACACAGTTATTCTGAATGAGGTGCGTTAGAGGCAAAACAGTTTAGCAGAAAAAAGCCAGTCAGGAAACTGGGACAATGTGCTACTGAAATTAGTAAAACTTGCCTTTTAAATTTTGCAGAAAATGGTTTATAAAGTTTGCAGTTAAGACATATCTATAGATTTAACCTGGGTTTAGCAAGTATGTTCACTGGGAAGAAAAGACTACTTGAAACTGCATATTCCAGAACTGTAGTTATTTCTTAAGCTTTTGTTTCACTAAATTCAAAAGTCAGTGGGAGAAAGGATGAGCTCCATAACATGGACTGATGACAGAGAATTCCATTAAGACTAAACAGAAGCTTCTCCATCAGCAACCAACGCTGTGGTTGTAAATAACATATTGGCTCCTGACTTGCTGAAACTAGCAGACCAAGAATTTACAGACTGTTTGACACACAATTTTACAGCAGTAAATGAAATGGAAGCTTTCAAGTATAATATACATTACTAAGGACAGAAGTATTTGTGTCTTTAAATAAAAACTAATACCGTGACACATTTGGAGCAATTTCTCCCTTGAACATGCACGTCTTTCAGATACTTGGCAGAAATCATGCCCATTTATGCAAGGTTAGAATTTCATTACCCAAATTCCAATATCTAAAGAAACAGAAAGAGGAAACTAATGTAATATCCAACTGTATACAAATTCTGAGCAAGTCCTTAGAGACTCTAGTGAATGAAATTTTCTGATAAAAAGCATGATTACCTACAATATTTCCTACTTTGGGCAGACACACACACTCGTGCAGAATGGGTGCTAAAAGCACTACCAAACCAAACTGACTACATTTCACAACACTTCTTACAGGTATAAAGAAATACCTAAGACATAAGTAAATGGTGAAATCTCATGTCTTTCAAGAACTACCAGAAATATGGGTTGGAGTAGTCTGCAATGTCATAAATTGTGGTAAATACTAATGAGTTTCAGGGTGTCTTTTCTAAACACACACCTCTCGAATCTTTAATTGCACTTCCAAGACACCTAAACTTCCAAGAATTCAGTTCAGGATTTCTCTTATTTGTGTTTGCCCTTATTCTATTGTAACTTTTATCAGAATAAACACCTGTTTTCAGTACACACAGAGTCACCTCTTCCATTCTGTGAAGCAAAGACTTCACTAAACTTACAGACCCACTGATGACAGGGCTCCACCGAATACAAGCCTTATCTGGCTCAGTTAATATTCTGGACATCTGAAAAACTCCACAGAGTTAAATGATGACTACCTGGACTTCCAACAACTTCAGTGGAGGTACTGTTAACCTGGAGGTCACTAAAGCCTTAGCACTTACACATCACTCCTTTGGCAGCCAGGAGGCAGTACCAAATATAATTCATTTGGGGAAAGGCAAAGCAACTCTCTCCAAAAACAGAACATTTATAGAGAAACTGACAATACCTACTTCTTTCACCCTGAAAGTGGCCAAACCTTGGAGTAAGCTATGCAGAGAGACTGTGGAACCTTGTCCTGGGTTAAGCTGAGACAGAGTTAGCTTTCTTCATAATAGCTAGCAAGAGGCTGTGTTTTGGATTTGTGCTCAGAAGAAAGCCGATAAAAAGTGATGTTTATGCGGCTGCCAAGGTCTGCAGATCAGAGAAGCTGGGAGGGAGCAAAGCCCCAGGTACCAGCCTAGGATTTGATTTTAGGTTCAGGATTGAGACCCAGAGTGGCCAATAATCTATTCCACAACATACACGCCATGCCCAGTATATAGGTGAGGACCCTCCAGAAGATAGACCCTTTTTTGGTTCCAGATCTCTTTTGCTCCGGGTCATCTCGCTCCAGGTGATCCCTCTCCCAAGGCCTTCCGCCCCCTACCCCGGTCAGCTCTTGGTCTGGGATGATCCGACTGTTATCTCTGTTCTGTGAGTGCAGTTTTGGGACTCTCCCTGCTCTGGGATTGTTAGCCGGGAACAGGCTGAGCCTTGGTCATCGGGTAGGGGGGAGTATCACTGTGTGTCACTCATTTGTATATTTGTATATAGTATTATTTTCAATATTATTGTAGTTTAGTTATTAAATTGTCCTTTTCTCAACCCACGAGTCATTTTTTTTCCCTTTACCCCTTTAATTCTCTCCGCTATCCTTGGATGGGGGTAATTGTGTGAGCAGGTGTGTTGTCTGGCCCCCAGCCAAGGGCTAACCCATCACAAACCTCCACCTTTGGAGATATTCAGAACTCCCTGGGACAAGGCCTTGAGCTAGGTGATCTTGCTTTGAAGTTGTCCTTGAGGTACAGAAACCCCTTTTAACCTAAATGATCATCTGAATCTATGCAAAACTATCTTCTCCTCATCTGAGCCACAGCAATATCCAGAAGACAAGGTAAGAATTTGATTTTCTCTACTTCAGGCACTTTCCAAAAAAGATGTGAAGCTGAGACAGGGAGTTCCAAGTCATTTGAATTTCTTTGCAACATCCATAGGAGAGTAGCACCTCAGCTTTATGTTTCTTAAAGACAATAGCTGCTCCAGTGCTATAAAATCCTTAATTCCCAGCTCATGCTTCAGCAGTGATTACAGAGAAGGACTGATAGCAGCCAAAAATCACCAGCATAGTTACCTGCCATATCTGGGCTTTCCTTTGAGGTCTCCCATCTCACTAATGATGAGGCTGACTTGGCTTTGCATACGAGATTTAGCAAAGAAACAGCCTGTGATGATACTGAAGTGGAAAACAGAGAAAATTAAACTGGTTCTCTTCCTATTTCACAACCAACTGCAATTACCATACTGGGGAGATGTCATGCAAAGAAAACACTGAGCCACACAAACAGGAACCATTTCATTAGCATCCACAGAGTGAACCTTTCCCCAGGTGTAATTTAAGGAGCCCTTAAAATATGCAATTCTATCTACTGCTTTGAGTCCTCAATCGTTTCCTCCTGTAATTCTAGTTTCCCTCTACATGAAATCCTGCAGTTAAGTCTACTTTCAGGATGACTGCCCTGATTAATAACTCCATAATGTCTGTACTCTCTGCTGGATAAAGCATTTCTTTGTTCAAAAGTAATCCTTTTCCTCTGAACACTGGCAATTTCAGTGCAGAGGGAATGAATCACCACCCCTTGGTGCTGCCATTCACACTCCTGGGATGTGTAGACATGTAAAGTCATTCTGAGACATAATTTCTTATCCTTCTCAGTCAGCTGTGGATTATGACAGTAGAAGGACTATATGAATGCAAGCAACTCACAGGCCATCCAAAATGTCTGTCAAAAAGACCAGAGCAAATTCACAGATACTGGATGAATTCTGAATTCCTCCATTTTTTAATTTGAATGCTAAATCAAGAAAGAATAATATCTGCTGGCGCAAACAAGGCAACCAAAAAGGCAGAACACAGTAAAGCAGGATGCAGTTCCTGTAAGGAAATGGAAAAGAAAGCATGATTTGCTCTGTGTTAAGTTCCACTACAGTCAAATCTACTTGGCAAAAGTGGTCAGTATTTTGATTTTCACTCCACATATGGTAATTAAAAACAAAAACAAAGATCTCTTGAGTTTTCACACATCAGTGAGAGAAGTCCTCTTTACAGTGGAGAGAAAATATTCAGTGGCTTGACTTGGGACTCATGTATCACAAAGGATCCCTGCAGAGATCGGAGCGTGAGTCAGTGATAGCTCCAGGTATCAACCCTACTGATGGGCAATTAACTATTATGGGTGTCAATACTTTTTGAAAGGTAATTTCATCCAGATGTAGAAGATGATCATTTTAGGAAACATATTTCCACAGAATAGGATAACATTTACCTGCCTGCTTCTATCAAGAAAAAAAAAAGTACCTTTCAATAAAGGATTTAAAAATTTCTAGACAAATATATTAAACACGTTTTACAATGATCATATGCAACAACATAATAAAATTATGTTGATGACTGAGGGTCAGAATTGTACAGAAAAATCCACTGAGGAAGAAAGGTTAAAACATGCATTATCTCATCAGCTTAGTGAGGCCCATTTCACCTGAATTCAAATGACTTGAGTAAGATTATGCAGTGAGTCAGCTCATAGCCCAGAATAGAACCAGGGAATTGTGGCTCATTGTCTCTGTCTTTAACCATTAATTCGCACTCCCGCACTGAGAAAAATGGATGTTACTATTTTATTAAGCCCCCCCCAATACATCTAAATCATAGCAACACACTGAACCACATCAGAGGAAAAACATAAACTGAAATATGACTGACATCCAGTCTGAAACTTGGGCCACTATGAATATGGGTAGAAAAGGGGCAATACTTGTGTAAACTGATGGACCTATAAGCTTTACCGTTTAGTCCTCTAGCTTTGATTGCTTTGGGTTCTCTTATGACTAAAATATGTGAATCTCACTGCCAAAAAAAAGCCCCCAAAATTGCAGAGGTTTCCAACCACAAAGAAGCTCTTTAGGCAATAAATTTTATATATATATGTTACTATAAAGGCTCATTCTACCATAAATACACATTTTAAACTTTGTGATCTTTAAAATCACATGAGAATATGCTACTGCTTACAAAGTGCTTCAATAGATAGAGCACTGGATAGCTGTCTCCTAACACCAAATCTGTCCCTCCTGCCTAATGACAGAAGTGGATGGATGCCCTAAAAACTCCATTTATGAAGTGCTTTACAGTATAATTTAAAGAAACTTTCCAATATTTAAATAAAGAATGCATGTTCTGATAATATTTAGCTAAAGTTAACATTAAGGAAACAGATCGACTCTTTATCGCTAACAGAACTCTCTCTTTTAATTAATACAGATTTTCAAATGAAATATGCATTCTGGAGAATTCTTTCTCTTTTTCATCTCTCTTTCTTTCACACATTATGTTTTTTGTTCACTCATTCTCAGATGGTCCACTTTTTGCCCTCCAAACATGAAGGACCTGTTTTGGAGTCTGTCAGGATAGCAACAAATCTGCAAGTACTGCAATCCCAGTTTAGTATGGACTGTGTCTGCTCTGTACCAAAAACCAGTATCAAGTGGTTCCAGACCTCTTCTGATGCTGCATATTCCCGAACACATTTTCCATCTCAAACTGAAATACCTGAA
>WKFP01014328.1:682436-756195 GCA_011057875.1 Pterocles orientalis
TATTTTATTAAGCCCCCCCCCCCCCCCAATACATCTAAATCATAGCAACACATTGAACCACATCAGAGGAAAAACATAAACTGAAATATGACTGACATCCAGTCTGAAACTTGGGTCACTATGAATATGGGTAGAAAAGGGGCAATACTTGTGTAAACTGATGAACCTATAAGCTTTACCGTTTAGTCCTCTAGTTTTGATTGCTTTGGGTTCTCTTATAACTAAAATATGTGAATCTCACTGCCAAAAAAAAGCCCCCAAAATTGCAGAGGTTTCCAACCACAAAGCTCTTTAGGCAATAAATTTTATATATATATGTTACTATAAAGGATCATTCTACCATAAATACACATTTTAAACTTTGTGATCTTTAAAATCACATGAGAATACGCTACTGCTTACAAAGTGCTTCAATAGATAGAGCACTGGATAGCTGTCTCCTAACACTAAATCTGTCCCTCCTGCCTAATGACAGAAGTGGATGGATGCCCTGAAAACTCCATTTATGCAGTGCTTTACAGTATAATTTAAAGAAACTTTCCAATATTTAAATAAAGAATGCATGTTCTGATAATATTTAGCTAAAGTTAACATTAAGGAAACAGATCGACTCTTTATCGCTAACAGAACTCTCTCTTTTAATTAATACAGATTTTCAAACGAAATATGCATTCTGGAGAATTCTTTCTCTTTTTCATTTCTCTCTTTTTCTTTCATGCATTATGTTTTTTGTTCACTCATTCTCAGATGGTCCACTTTTTGCCCTGCAAACATGAAGGACCTGTTTTGGAGTCTGTCAGGATAGCAACAAATCTGCAAGTGCTGCAATCCCAGTTTAGTATGGACTGTGTCTGCTCTGTACCAAAAACCAGTATCAAGTGGTTCCAGACCTCTTCTGATGCTGCATATTCCCGAACACATTTTCCATCTCAAACTGAAATACCTGAATGCATTTGAAACTATCAGTAGCTACTAAGATTGGACAAGCCACTGGATAAGCAGAAACACGAACAATTACTTCACAACCTGTTCCAGGTAAGAAGCAACCCACAGCTTCCCTAAAAGAGGCACGGATCAAGAACTCCTTTATGTCTGTATCGGTTCTTCCCCACCTGCCCACTTTAGTTAACTGGGATGAGCCAGCTGTGTTTTCTTTTTCAATGTTGCACAGAATTCACCCTGGGCCCTGTCACTCCTTCTCCCAACAGACAGTGGGGTGCAGCAAATATGCTTTCATTCCCACTGTCTCCAGTTGCTCACAGCAGTTAACAGCAGGTAAATAGTCATCGTTCTCTTCCCCACACCAGGAGTCAGGGGCTGATCACTGCTAAGCTAAGGAAGAGGAACGACCCTCCCCAGTCAACCAAGATGCAGGTAAGATGCGCATCTGCAGTTAGTTTTACAGTCTGAAAATGGCATTCTCAGTGGCTTTTTACAGGGCAGACCCCTTCAAAAATTTCAAGCTAATGTCTAAATACCTTTTAAAATGTCACATGCAGACAGAACTATAAAATATATATGAATGTAGGTTCCCTTGTCACCTTCCAAAGCTCCTTAGTAGACACACCTTTGAGGCCTGTGGATCACAAGACTGAAAAATTATCAATTAAAGTTGATTCAGCATATGAAATAAGGAACAAAACAGAAGAGGGAGCTGAGAAGGCAACAGGGAGCTGTGATTATGCAGAACGTGCAGGATTTACATATTGTCAGCTTGATGACTCAAGGTGAAATTTTCCTGAAAGATGCAAACAGACAAGAATTACAAGTGATATCAGCAAGTTATGGCCATCTGACATAACTGAGATAGATTCCAATATATATATATATATCTTCTGACTGTAAGAGAAGGGTGTCACATATGGTATCATATACTCTTGCAGAACCTTCCAAACAACTGCTTGGCAGAAAAAAAGAGTGGTTTAATAGCTTCACATATAGTTTTCTTGGAAGTCATCTTTATTGCAGAGATGTCAGACAGCTAAGAGCAAACTAAAAGACCATTTTGATATACTCAGTGTCAATAGATATAATAAACTGCTGCATTTTGAAAGCTGATAAAAGGAAGGCATGCAATGGATGGGTTAAGAAGCAGTGGCCCAACAAAATAAAAGTTTACCTAAGGTAAAACATCAGATCACCAGCAAAACTGGGAATACATCTGAGATTCTAAGATTTTCTTAAATTTGAGATTTTCTATTGAATGATCTTCTCAAATATGTTTGCTCTGAAAAAAAAAATTACTAGGATACAGTGTTTTCTGTATATGCCCACATGAAGCATTCTGATAACCCATAGTCTTCAGAAAACCATAGACTATTTTTTATACCACTTAAAACTCCACATACCATACCATTTCCATACCACTGGAAATTCATAAAAGGTGGCTATAGAGCCATTATCCCCATCTATAACACAAAAATTTGGTGTTGTCTTATGAAACTACCATCCGGAAGGTTTAAAATAAACCAAAGGAAAAAAATTTCATGGATTGTGCGTGCAAATTGAGGAACTCATTCTCTTAAGCTACTAAGGAAGTCAAAAGTACAAAGAACTAAAAAAGAGACTGACAAGTTCATGGAGAGTAAGCTTATTAATCATTATTAAATACAGAAGCAAGCTCCTTAACCCTCGATGGTCAGTCCTGGTGTGCCTCATTTCTTATACTTTTTTGTAAGCTTTTACTGATGGTCTCAACAACAGAAAGACAAGTTGGACCTCAGGTCTGACCCAGTATGGCAGCTTTTATGTTCAGCAGAGCACTGGAGAGGATGGTACCTCTCATGTACAAGCTTCTCAATTGGCAACACCTGTCTTCCTAAAAAGTCAAATTCATGAAGCAGATATTTAGAAACACCAGTCATGCTTTGCTTGGTTTATTTTTCCTGGTCTTTCAAGGTCATTTATTTCTGTTAAATGATCAAAAAATATAGTCTTAATTGCTCATTGTTTTGCAAACTGAAATAACATTCTATTCTGCGGTTCCTCTATCTGCTTGGGTAAAGCCCTATAGATTTCTAAAAATGGATTTTAGCTGAGTATTAAGGCAAAGGAAAGAAGGAAAAAGGGAGATGTAAAGATAAGTCAAAGGTCTTTTTCTCTAATAAGCCACAGTTAGTTTCTTCCACGACTGCCTTAACATGGACCATGCATTGTTCAAAATGGTATCTTAGGACAAATTCTCACACTCCCTGCACTTATCTCCTCCACAAAATCTGCATTATGGAGTGGCAATTCTCAACACCACCAACCACAGCCTGCAGGCAAAGCCACCTGAAAGGCATAATCAGCCAAAAGCCAATTTGAAATGCAGTGAAGTTATCAGTAATAGTATAACACCAGCTAAAAACGATACTCCTGCCAAATACCCAGAACTGCTTGGCTTTGGATCCCCTGAGCATTTGCTAGAGCATTTGTTTCTTTGGTGGGAAAAGCTGAAGGTGTTGAAGCAAGTGTTCAAAATGGGATGTGAGTTTTGTATTCCAGAACTTCGTTATGAGGGTGGTCTCAGGCATCAGAGGTTTTTTCGGTTCTGAGGAATATAAATAAAACCTGGCAAATTGTTACTTCACAGTAATATATTGCAGAAAGCATTAGTTGCCTTTGATATTTACTGCTGTGTCACTGCTACATGCTGAGCATGAAATCCTGAGCCATTTCTTTGTCTTCTAACACTTATCAGAAAACAGACAGGTAAACATATTGTGGTGATCCTGAAGATGTCATACGACCTGCACAAGAAAGCAACACCAAATTTCCATCTCTTTCACTAAATCTTTCTTTCCCAGGAAAAAAAAAATACAGTGGAAGATAATTTTCACAATAAGAAAATCTATGTATTTGGGTATCATTTAATAATTTAATTATCAGGTTTGACATGAACAAATGTTCAAATTATAGCAATTTTTTAATATGTATTATAAATAAATGTCCTCTCTATACAGCTCTCTATTTTCCTGTGTACTTCTAAACTCTTCTAAATATGATTTTGATAATGTAATCAGCTACTTGAATAAACATAACCTAATTGAAGTCATATTCCAAAGAGCATTATTTCTATTATTATAACTTCTCTGGTGCATAGCTGTAAACAGACCGATGAATGATAGCAAACAACCTAGATAAATGTGTCCCAATAGCTGTCACTCCTTAGTCTTGACCTTCTGGTGCTGTTCCAGCTGTGCAATAACTTGTCCCAGCATTAAGGGAGAGTCAATCCCAGGCTCATTCTATTCCAGGCAAATAACTAGTATTTTGCCACAAAGAGAAACAATCACAGAAAATTGTTGGACTAAAATATATTTTTAATATGAGACCAAAAGAAATATTGAACCTTTCTACAGCTTCTCATCTCCCACTATAAAAAATAAGTAGTAAGTAAAGAATTATAGTACTAAACTAAATGTTATGCATATTTTATTGTTAGTTGCACTCATTTTGAGCTTTCTAATTTGGAAAGTACAAGTCTCATTAAACGTCATACCCGACGAATCCTATTTACCATGCCTTTTAGTAAACAGAAGAAAGGAAGATAAATGACAGAAAGTGGTTCTGACTTAACATATTCAGAGTTGTAATCTATATTCTGTGTAATTCAATGCACAATAGTAATTCACCAAAAATATGCTGGGCTACAAAGGAAATACCAAAGGAATCAGAGAATACGTAAAATAGGGTGAGAAACTATGACCATTGCAGAATCCCAGTGTAACCCATAATTGAAATACCAATATGTATGTTAAAAAATACTTGTTAAATACATAGAGTACCTATGTTTTTTACCTAAGAAATCAGTCTTACAATGCTCGGTGATGCCTGCACTCAAGCATTATCTTGCAAACACCGTCATGAAGCTTAATACAAAAATACACCATTAAGTTATATAACTAGAGACTGAACTTAGGTATTCCTCTATGCAGCCCAAAATACCTCTAGATTTTAAAGAAAAACAGTCTCCACTGTTAAGCAGCAGAAAGTTGTACCAAAAGTTTTAAAAGCTAATAAACCAGATGTGCTGGAGTAACATCACCAGCAAAATGTAGCCTTGCCTTTGCCGTTTTTTCCAGATTCTGCTTGCACACTCTGGTGAGCATGAATAATCTGTTGTGATGGGGAAGAGAAACTGGAAAACTTTTCATCAGTCTCATTAATCATCATAGCAAAAAGCCAAAAATAAAGCTTTCTGCCAAGAGCATTACATTCTAAAATTCTGCTAGAAGAAAGTTCTCCTAAGAAAAAGCCCACCATTTTGTCCTTTCTTCCTTACCCACTTCTTTACATTATGTTAGGAAATCGCTGCTAGAGCAGGGTGTGTAACAACAGGTCCATGAGATGGGGGCATATTTTCCTACAATGTCCAGCTACTGCAGCACTGTATAACAAGTTAAATGCAGTTTAAAGTCTCACTGTAAAAATTATAAAAAACTATCTAAAATACTACTTTAGAATTGAATTTAGATTCAAGTAAAATCAGAGAATTTTCTAGTGATTTTTTTCTGTTTAACACTTACTGGTACTGTAGTCAGTTAAGGGACAGATATACACAACTGTAAAGTGTTCAAAGGTCTTCTTTCAAATATACTACCTTGCACACCTTTGGGCATGCTTAAACGATTAGGAACAATGGGCGCTTCTGGAAGGTTAGAGGAAGGAAAATCCTTATTCTGTAAGACAATACCCTTCAGTTAAAGAGTGACATCCTCACTGAAAATTCTGAATAAAAGGTGAAGCAGCTGTAATGACCATACTCTATTCAGAAATGCACTACACTAAACTTCTTTTATATTCACTGAGATAATGAAAATCTAATTTGATGTCCTTTTACAAATAAGAGCTAGCACTTAAGGTTCATTTTGGAACTTAAAGAAGTCCAGTGTTAACTTGTTCCTGACATCTTTGACTTGAAAAAAAGAAAGAAAGAAAAAAAGAAACTTCTGCTTTATTTTTGTTGAGCTTTTTAGATATTGTATTTAACTTTCCTACATAGTAATTTCAACACTAAGATGACTCGGGCTTGAATCCAGACACAGTAAGTTGGCACGTTCCATATGCGGAACACCTGGAAACCCTCCTACCAGAGAGCATGCCCTACACAGTGTTCCAAACAGAAGAAAGTTAAAAACCTGCAAGAGCTACAGGAAAGAAGCAACAGAAAGACTTGAGACCTGCAAAACTTTGTAGTGAAAAATTTAGGAAGCTCAAACTATTTGAATTGTCCATAAAAACCCCCAAACCAGAAACAAATAAAAAACAACCCAAGCCCTAGTGAACCCATATGCCTGGATCAATGGTAACTGCCTACCTGGAGTTTTCTTGGTTCTCTTTCCACTCTCTCTTTTCCACACCATCAGGTGGCCCACAAAACAAATATAATTCAGCCTCATTTTGTTTCATTATAATTCAGAATAACAAAAGAAGTGCAACTGTGAGATCAAACTGTAGACTGAAGGACAGAGATCATGCAGAGTTAAAAAACTGTTATCTTTGGTTTCAAAATTTACCTAAGCTGCTCAGAAACTCTTGAACAAAAAGGCCTCTATCTATATGGTTTGCATTCTTCTCAAGTAAGCAGTATCTCATATAGACACTTATCAAAGTCATTAAAGACAGGGTCAGTTTTTTCTCAATTTTTTTACACTGAATAATGGGTTTGTCCTTTGAAAGAGTGACCTGCATAGGTAACTGGGTGATTTAAATGTTAACTTCAGAAAATTAGAGAGCAAACAAGAAGGTGAGAAAAGGGTTGAATTTCATCAATTAAAATTTGTCATTGATTCACTGGGTCCAGAATTTCATGCAGCTATGTCTGAGTTGATGCATTTTTTAAAAACAAAATCAGTATAAGCAATAAGATCTTTTAGTCCTCATGTTTTCCATTTTAATGGAAATCAGTGATAATAGCCTTTTGATGCCATCATCTATCATTCTAAGGGAAAATTAAATTAATGCATTTGCTGACTGCTTTTCTAACAGTGTTTTTACTTCCTCACCAAGCCAAAGCCAAAACCAATCTAATCCACTTTCCTGCCAATATCAAATTGATCCTTATTGTACTTATACCCTAGCTGGGTTTACATGACCAAACACTGATGATTCAGTTCCCTCTCTCAGACACACACACACACACACACACACTCTCAAACAGAATACTTCTGCCTAACAGTACTTACTGAGACATAGATTATCACGATAACTTTCCTCAGTTTCTTGTGCTTGTGTTTTATTTTTACCTCTGTAAATAGGTCTTGGCTCACAGAAGCTATCAACAGTAGCAGCATCCAAGAGTGCCTGTATCAAATTCACAGGGAGTGGAGATATAGCTCATTTGACATTAATGGGACTTATACATACAAGTCCTTTAAGTTAATAGAAAAGGGAAATAAGGAAATCACAGTAAATCAGACCCTAGAAAGACAGACAGGGGAAAAGCTTATTTGTTTCTTGTATATATCCAAATTGCTCCAACAACACATTTTTGTCTGTGGCTTTATGTAACAGCCTTGATCCTAAGACATCCTAATATTTAATTAATACCTTTTGTAACTAAAATGGAACATGCTTAAAAACTGACCTAGGAGAATGCTTAAGGGGTACAGATAAAATGTCGAACTTGCTTGTTGTGGTCTTTACTGTTTTAAGCCCTTGGCATCACTGGCAAGTCCCACTCAAACAAAGTATTTCAGGCTCCTCAGGAACTTGGTCTTAATTATGGGGGTGTTTTAAATAAAGGACACGTAGATCTGTTGCAACTCCTCTCATTTCTGTACGCAGTGTTAGAGCAACAAATAATGTACTGAGCAATGAAGGACCTCAACCACAAGGAGCATAAAACTGAATGGACAAAGCAGGTTTAATGCAGAATAATGCAGTTCAAACAGTGACTTTTTTTTTTTCCCCTCCACAAAACAAAAATGAAGTGATTGTTTGGGTACTTTTAGAGAAAATGGAGCCAAGTCAGCATCAGCAAAATTCATCATCAACTTTTTAACAGACATTACCACTGTGTTAACAGACAAGTAGGAAATAGAAGTTCACAACAGAGGTCACAAAGTGACCTCTACAACGAATAAAATAAGCTACAGGTGAAGAAAATGGGAATTTCCTCCTCCCAAGGCAACTCAGGCATCCATATAACTGGAAATGCATACAGAGTATATTGCTTTGGAGCAGACACAGTCTCTTCCCTATCCTGTGCCTATTGTAAGGCATTGACATTCACAACTTGGTAGCATTTCTAACGATCTGCATTCGACAAGACCATAATAGGTATTCGCACTTTGTAAATTAAAACTTTCTCTGGCCTAAATAATACAGCTAAGATGGAGAATAACTGTATTACAGATTGTATGAAAGTCTTAGTCATTAAGATCACACATTCTCAGCAAATAAGAATAATGAAGACTCTGGCTCCCCTTTTAAAGAAAAAGACTTTAGACACAGAAATATTAATTCACCTGCCCAGCACCACACAGAAGCTGTAGGACAGAACTCACTCTTTGTTGCAAAGGTCACTGCACGGCAGCCTTTGGTAAGCCACAACTCTGTGTTTGTGCATTCATCAAAGAAACAACCATGGACAAACCTTATTGTGCATATCAAAATCATAGCATTTTCAATTTGATGTGAGCTTAGAACAAATATAGCCATTCTGCCTGTGGCTACCAACTGGCTGATATCATACCTTAGATTTAAAAATATTGGCAGATATTGCAACTTAGTTAAAAAAAAAAAAAGATAAGATTCTGACAGAACAGGAATATGACAGGTTAATCTTTAACCTATTAGTCATATAGTCTACATAACTTGTGAGTGGGTTAACTCTTGTGAGAATAAATGGAACAGAATAATACATTAAAACATTTCCCAGCAACATTTCCCATCTGAATATACCTAAGCAGAAGAAACTTCCTTTTCTGAAGGAAAACCACAACAGCACAACTTCGAGCATTGTGATGGAAAGAAAAGAGGCTGCGCTTCCTCCCCAGAGGTTCCTGACATAAGATCTTAAAGAAGAAAAAGATGAAACTGCATTCCAAAACCACAGGGTCTAAAGCCTTGCAAACAAATACAGCTTGCAACTGATCATCTGGGTAAGAAAGAGCAATAGAGGACAGGAAGAGAAGCTGTACTTTAATTTCTACACGGGACTTCTAAGAAGGAGGAGAAAAGTTGCTCCAATTAAGAAAATACCAATGCCTCAAGATAGCATAACTTTGATCTTATTCTTTGCCAGAGAAAAGAAATTTCATCTCTTCAAAGCTTCAACCAAGTAGAACCAACTTATTAAGGAGCAAGAAGACTTAAATAAGAGCCCTTTAGAGAGACCAAGGGCAAACTGACAGGTATAATATTTTAATTGATTGCCTACATAATAGGAATTAAAATAGTAATATCTCTCTATTGGTACAACAGTAGTAATATATATTAATCTGAGAACTGAGTGGCGTAAAATCATAGTAGATTTGTCCTTTTCATTTCTACTTTACTTTTTAATTTGAAGAGTCTCTTTTTTCTTTTTTTTAAACAACACAATTTACCACCACTTAATACTTGCAATATTAAAAAGTATTCTAAAAAGTATTTTATTAAATTATATTATTGACTTTTGAAAGTGTACTTAATATTAATTTACAACATCAGACTGACAGCCACAGACTCAGATCCTGTCTTCAAAACAAATTACTGCCCAGCCAGAAGCAATGGGAGCATTTTCAAACCAACTATGACACACATCTCATCCCTAACCCAGAAGCAACCTTCCATTGCCACACCATGCAGCGCTGATCTCCTCTAGAAGTGCTGGCAAGGGGTGGCACAGGCACCTTCTGAAGGTGTCGAGGCAGGTGCTACCTAGAGCTGCCTGCGATGGTCCCCAGCCAAGCCACAAGGCAGATTTTCCAAGAGCAGTGAAGTCAGAATAATTTTCAGTCACTACTGGTGACTGAGCACTATACAAGTAGTACTCGGAAGCCCTGAACAACTGCAAACTTTTCTGTCTTCCAAAAGAGTTGAAAAATCTTTAAACAAGCAACAACAATAAAACACATTCAAAAACTCAAGAGAAAAGAGGTGGCTAGGGCAAGCATGAGGTAAAAAAAGCAGGATGTTTTAACCTTTATAAGGTACATATAAACAGCCAATCCATGTGGTAAGCTTACTTTTGCCACCTGTCTGACCATTAAGATCAATACAGGAAACCATCAGCAGTTTATAGATTTTGATTATCAGCTGTTTCCTCCAAGCCACTCAAACAGCAAGGACTGGTTAAAAAAAGATCTAATGGCATCTATAACTAAGGGCATCTGTATTTTAAAAGATGAAATTTAAGATGAGGAACTTCACTAACATTCATGGGCCAATGGAGACAGATCCTGGCACATGTGCTTGGGTTTCTGGTGCCTCAACTCTGTCATATTTACATAAAACACCCTTAATGTGTACAACCTAGTGTCAATGTAAAGTAAATAAATCCAAAGAAATCTCCAAAGTAAGCAAGTTCAGAGTCAAAACTTGAAGTTTTTTCATGAGAGCTGTTTGTCTCAAGGTAGGGCAGCACATTGTCCTCAGCTGGTTCTTCAGATGGCTTCTGCCCTCTTTGCTGTTACTAAGGATTAGTATTTATTTGTATTTACTATTCTGAATTCTGCACTGATATCTTACTGGACACAAATAACTAGTGACTTTGATCACTGCTACATCATAATGCATATTATACAATAGAAAGGTCCTTATTTTGCCTTTTTAAATGCTTGTTTGCAATGTCTTTGAAAAAAAAAAAAGCCTCGGTAAGGCAATGGAATAAGTAAAAGAGGAAGCCATCAGTGATTCACTGGGGAGGGTCAGATTACTGAAAATATATGCCACAGACAACTGAAGCAAAAAAATGCATGATTTCCTGTTTTGTGAAATCATCAATTTTTACTTTTATATTATTAAATCCTTCTTGCACACAAACTAACACTTACGGACTTAGTCATTCCATAAGCTAATCAGCACCTAAAATTTTTTTCATCTGACTTTGAATGATATCTTAACAACTTAATATCAGCTCACGCTGAAAACCTGATTAGCAGAGACGGGTGACAATAGCAATGAATTCTAGTGTGTGGGGGACCATTACTATGCTGTTAAAATACAAAAGGCAAATATTACTCCTACAGCTTTTGCTTTTGAATTTGAGGAAAAGCCCATGCAAACATGTTTTATATAGAATCCAGTTCAATCTCCCTTCCCTCATCTATAATCTGCACTTCGATAATATGAATGAAAACTTCTTACTTTCACAGTGTATAGCCTAAATCAGTATTCCATTACCATTACAAATTAATGTATTCTGAACCTTAAATAAGCGCAAAGAGTAGTCTTCTGAACAGGAAGATCCAGCAAGCACAGTAGTTCATATAGCTTCCAATCAAAGAAACGGCTTGGTATAGCTACAGAATTTAAAACACAAAAATTGCCTCTAAAGGAGGCCTCAATTTGATTATTAATTTTAAATTGTCCCACTAGTCTTGAGAACATAATGCATGTATTGCAGGATATTATTCTGCATTTTGAGAAAAGTCTTCCAGGCATACTGAAAAAAGGCATTACAGAATTTACACTGGTGCTATTTGCAGACTGTAAAACACTAATGCAGGATTTTTTGTGGAATAAAAAGAATTGATTATAAGCAGTTACCAACTGAAGAGCATTAGCCTGTCCTTTCCTCAGATTTTGATGACAAACAAGTCTTCATGATACTGGTATTAAGAAAACTCAGTGAAGGAGACCCCTTTGGTCTCTGCTTTCAGTGTTTAATATCACATTGTCATAATGACAGGAAAAATGGTACCAAGATATTTACATGGAAGTTTGAAATTGAGTTACTTTACAACAGTAAATAAGAATGCCTATTCCCTATTTATGGCTGATGAAAACAATGCACAGAGCCATTGTATGATACACCCAGGAACACAACTTATAACTTACCAAGGAAGGGCATCCTGATGTAAAGGCAGGAGTCTTTATATTTTGATGTTATCTATGTCTGCTAAACTGTGTTGCTTTCTATTACACAGATACTGTCAATTAAAGTATAATTATATTTTTCATCGCAGTTCTCTCTTCATGCATGCTATGCCTCAAGTCATTATCACACTCATTAAAACACAGCAGTACTGTATCCCATGTCAGCATTTAAATGAAGTATGAGGATATATAACAATACAATTAACAGAACTATTCCCAATGAATGGAGCCTTGAAAAACAGAGAAGCCTTGATGGGAATGATTGTGCACTTGAGGCCTATACACAGCAATCACTAGGGCTTTTCATCTTTCTTTTTTAAAGAGTGTTGACAAGCCTGATGGAAGGAGAAAGAGAGAGAAACTACAATTTTGAAGCTTCATTTTTATTCAAGACGTAGCACAAGGACATCCAGAGGAAGCCTAGGAAACACGAGATACAGTCAGAAACGAAGCCTGATTTAGTAGCTCAATCCATTTATTCTTTCTGAGGTTCTGCATAGCACCTGACAAGAGGGCCTCTCTCCTGACTCACGTCTTTCATAACTATACCAATAAAAATAGCATGCCTGTCTAAACAAGAGAGAGCCCCAAAAGACAAAACAAACAGTAAGTTTGTATCTTATACTAAAACTAGTGTACTTTCTGCTCATGCAGCAAATACCTCTGCATATTTATTTACCTTGGACAAGACAAAAGGTCACTCATTATGTGCATAATAAACTAATCTCAATTGTAATTACACTGCAGAAAAAAACCCTTCATTTGAAGGTTAACTGGATTCAAAATAACCCAGTTCTCATCAGGGTGTTGCATTTATTTCAATTAAGTCAATCAACTTAACAAGGATTTAATTAAAAACAAGTTAGCAAGTCAGAAGAAGTATTTGAAATGTAATTAATAAATATTTTAAATAAGCAAGATGTAACCAAGTCAAATATATGATTATAAATGCATTAGCTTATTATTTCTTTGCATACATTTGCTACTGGTCAACAACAAAAAGTACTCCACCCCAGGAATCCTGGCATGCAGCTCACCTTTTCAAAGACAAATGAACACAGTGCCCAGGAGATGTAAAACTGATCTTTCAAAGAACTAGGTAGAGAGATGAGTACCTATTTCCATTTGTACCACCAGAGAGAGAACCCAAGCTTGGCCAAACTTTCTTTGCTCTATTTCACCCATTGCTGTTGGTTCAAAATAGATGTTCGTACAAAATAGCGGTTCAAGGCAGTTAAACAAAACATAAAGTGCCTTTTCACTGAACTGACACATTTTGTTAGTTGTGCAGTTTCTTTCCTCTGTGAGCGCTCTGTGAGTTGGTGGGGCGGGGAGCACAGCACTAACGAACAAAACCAGACAACCATCAATACGAAGAGGCTAGTGCTCATGACGACCATGCAATCTCCTAAAAAGCATCAGTAATTTACACAGATGCGTTCCCACTCTGCAGCTTTCCATTGTCTTTTGGAAAATTATTCATGCCTGGCTTTGGAACCTAACACCTATGCTTAGACCTCTGCCTCCCACAGCACCCGTCAGTGTTTTCCAGGAATCTCTCCCCTATGTAATACCATTATATTTTCTCCCTTGTTTCTGACATTCCTGTTGAAAAAATAAAAACAACCCACTCCCATCCCCCCCAAAAAACCCCACAAAACACCACCAATTACCCACAAGCAAATTTCCTGTCTGCTTAAGCCACAATTGAAAATACACTATTCTGTTGTCACCAACAAAGACCAATTTATTGCAATACAACAGATGTAAACACATTTCAAGCAAACATACTTTTAAGTTAAGGGCACGTATATATACCTGAATTAAAGTTTTTGTCTGCCTCCATTGTTTACAACTGACTGAGCACATTTTCTTTCATGTATCTGACACATCGAGAACAGAAGCATGAAGATTAAGATGAGAATGATCAAAAGTGTCAGCTCCTTTTGGGCAACCAAATTTGAGAAGCCTATGACTGATCTTTCAGATTACTTCACGTTATATTGCATTTTTCACCTTCACACCACAGTAACTATTAAACTGGCCCCAGCTACAGCTGTAAGTGCTCCAAACTTAAGTAAATCAACATGTAGTTCCTGATGTGAAGCCGTCAGAATATAACCAACACAGAGGGAGGAGTGCTGCTACCTGCAACTCTGCCTACTTCCTTCAATTCTTTTCACCAGGTCTCTCAAGGTTTAGTGAAACAACTTATTCTGTTTCTTCAAAAAATACTGTATGGGAAGAGAAGAGATCTTTGAGAGCTCTACAATTTTCAAATGACTCACTTCAACTAAGTGAGCTGAAGCAGAGACAGAGCAAGAACAGGATTATCTTATGATACTGATATTGCACCATCCAGGTGATAACCTGCAGAGAGCAAGGCCTCTCTACAACTAATACCACCAAACTGTTTCTTATCCCTTTTCACCCAGACCACTTTGGAACCAATCTGTCATAAATTGGCAATTGAAAATGCACTAAGCATTTCTATTTCAGCTTTTGAAGATACTGTTAGAAGTATTTTGAAAAAGACTACATTGAATTGCAACAAATTATAGGTGCGTATTAAAAAAAACCACCCCAATTTATATACAGTGATCCTCTAGAGTGAAAAACAGAAAAAGTTTTTTGAGTCTTGGTATCAGTTTGTACCAAAGCCATTATACTGTGCAATGAACTTTTCAAGGACTTAAGCGGAATACTTCCAGAAAAGTGCATCTTAAAATCAATTACCCCATGACAATGGTGATTCCCGTAAGAAAATGTTTTTCTGCTTTGTCAACTGGATATATTTTGTCTGGTCTATCCTTACATCCACATGGGATGGGAAACTTGGGATTTTTTTCAGAGACAAAGGAGGAACACAATTGTACATGTTCCTTGTCGAGAATACTGGCAAATAAAGTTGTGACTTCTCCACATCCACCTGGCTACCTTGGCTCCTCTGTTCCCTCTTCTGCCCCATGCCGGCAGAACAAAACAAAACAAATGGAGGATCCAATACACTTGTGCTATACAGAGGGAATCCTGCTATGCCTGTAAAGAAAAACAGAGCACTGAATGCCTTCTGCTCCCTCCCCAAACGTAATCATCTGGATAGAGCTGGTATTTTTGTTTGATTTCTTCCATGCCTTGTAACAGAAAGGAATATATTGCCCTTTATAAGACAGACACAAAGCAAGCAAAGATGTTTGGATGCAGTATGCAATGTGATTATTTTTCTTCTTACCTTTGACTCAATTTATTGCTGCCCATCTTATTTTGCTTTATGAAGCAGCACTGGGAGAAAACCAGCCTCGTTGTTTAGCCAAGATAGTATGCTAGTTTGTGAGCCAGTTTCTCTCTCATCTCAGATAATTCTCAAAACCACAATGCAATACAGAGTAGTTCTAATACAATATTTGCATAGCCAACGATGCAGTGTTTTTAATTGAGTTAATCTATCTAAATCTCTACAGGAATACTATCTGAGATTTAAAATGGTTTTGGTTTTTTTTTTTTGGTGTCAGACTCCATGGAGACATCATCCCTTCTACTTTGAAGCAACTTGGCAAAGAAATGGTGAATAATGAGTAGCAGGAAGAGAATGGATACTTTGGTGCATTGAACACATTTTGTTTTAGTGTTCCCCTTACTCCCCGCTGTCAAATATAGTTAAAACAGGTGACATAAACCAAAGCTTTGCCTCTCATCCAGAGGTAATTAAAGATATCCCTAGTACCATGTTATTTAAAGTCCTCACCATCCATGGAAGCTCTCTGAAGTACAGCATATTTTTAGCTGACCTAATATTCTGCTCATTCTGTTGAAGAAAAATAGTGGAGTTTGTTTTAAGGATGTTCTCACATCTTTCCCCTAAATCTGCAGCTCATCAGTCCTTGCATAAAAGTATATATACATATATATATATATATCGGGTAAAACTGTTTCACTAAAATGCTATCAGGAACTAGAGAGATTTTTAGTACAGTGTGAAAATATTTTCTTCTTAGGAACCCCTTAAAAAATACAGAGTCCCAGCAAAAGTAAAGAGGTGGCACTTTTCTGCAAAAGGATGACAAACAAAATCATAGAAGGGATATTAAGACATCTGACTCTTTTGCTCTGATGAAGGGTACAGACATAGACCATCTCTGAAAATATTTTTTCTAATCTGATGTTTAAAATCTTCAGCGCGGAAGACACTCTTTCCAGCAATACCTTACATGATGACAGATGCCAATTGCAATCCACAATTAAATACTTTTTAAAAATTAAATTTTAAATAAAACATTCCTCCATAGATATCTTTCTAGATATCAAAGAACTGTTGCTGCAATCCAAAAGTCTTTCTTCAACCAGTGCTTCGAGTGTGGTGTCCACAGCTAGACACAGCTGTACTTCTAAGACCTGAAGTGACATTTATTTAGTTGCATAGACCAATTACCTCCCCACATTTCACAGAAGAGTAACACTGGTCTTTTTTGTACCTGCATCACATTGCCAGATTTCCATTTAGCTTGAGGTCCAAGCAAATAGACCCTGTCATCCCAGCTACATAGCATCCCCATTTGTGAACCTCCTGTTTCCTGAGAGCAGCACTCCATCCTTGCATTAAATTTGAATCAAATTTAATCCTGTTGCCGTTACAATACACATACCAACTCCTTCACCACAAAACACCCTGTATCACCCAACTGCCCCATCGACATACTGTGGTTCCTGGGAGAGGGGCTGCACTCTGTGTTTCCCACAAATGGCTATGGAGCACTGAAGTCTCCATCCACAGTTCTGCATGGACTGCAGAACTACTCTCTTAAACTACCATGTCAAATAAACCACCACAACTGAGCAAGAGCAGTACTGGCCTGAAATCTATCTTCAGCTATGGAAGCTGACTGAACATGAAGGAAAACACTACAGCACTTCAAGGGAGACAGTGAGAGCCACACACTGACTGAGAGCATTGTGTCTTCTAAGCAGAATTAATTTTCAGAGTTTCCCCTGGAGCAGGAATACTCACAAAGGGCTGTATAGAATCATAGAATTAGAGAATCATAGAATGGCTGGGGTTGGAAAGGACCTTAAAGATCATCGAGTTCCAACCCCCCTGACATGGGCAGGGACACCTCCCAGGTTGCTCAAAGCCTCATCCAGCCTGGCCTTGAACACCTCCAGGGATGGGGCATCCACAGCTTCCCTGGGCAACCTGTTCCAGTGTCTTACCACCCTCACAGTAAAAAATTTCTTCCTAATATCTAGTTTAAATCTACCCTCTTTCATCTTAAAATCGTTACTCCTCGTCCTATCACTACACTCCCTGATAAAGAGTGTTCCCCATCTCTCCTGTAGGCCCCCTTTGAGTACTGGAAGGCTGCTATTTAGTCTCCTTGGAGCCTCTTTTCTCCAGGCTGAACAACCCCAATTCTTTCAGCCTGTCCTCAAGGGGAGGTGCTCCAGCCCTCTGACCAGTTTTGTGGCTCTCCTCTGGACTCTCTCCAATAGGTCCAGGTCTTTTTTCTGTTGGGGGCCCCACAGCTGAACACAGTACTCAAGGTGGGGTCTCACAAGAGCAGAGTAGAGGGGGAGAATCACCTCCTTTGACCTGCTGCAGTCCAGGACACGGTTCGCTTTCTGGGCTGCAAGCACACACTGCCAGCTCATATTCAGCTTCTCATCCACTAATACCCCTAAGTCTTTCTACTCAGAGCTGTTCTCTAACCACTCTCCACCCAGCCTGTAGTTGTGCTTGGGATTGCCTTGACACACATGCAGGACCTTGCACTTGGCCTTGTTAAATTTCATGAGGTTTGCATTGGCCCACCTCTCCAGCCTGTCAAGGTCCCTCTCGATGGCATCCCTTCCCTCCAGTGTGTCCACCACAGCACACAGCTTGGTGTCATCGGCAAACTTGATGAGAGTGCACTCCATCCCACTGTCCATGTTGCCAACAAAGATGTTAAACAACACTGGTCCCAGTACCGACCCCTGCGGAACACCACTTGTCACCGGTCTCCACTTGGACATTGAGCCATTGACCACAACTCTTTGAGTGTGGCCGACTAGCCAATTCCTTATCCAGCAAGTGGTCCTTCTGTCAAATCCATGTCCGTCCCTCCGACTTAGAGACAAGAATGTCATGTGGGACTGTGTCAAAAGCTTTGCACAAGTCCAGGTAGATGATGTCAGTTGCCCTTCCTCTATCCGCCAGGGCTGTGGCCCTGTTGTAGAAGGCCACTAAATTAGTCAGGCACAATTTTCCCTTGGTAAAGCCGTGTTGGTTGTCACTAATCACCTGTTTGTTTTCCATATGCCTTAGCATAGATTCCAGGAGGATTTACTCCATGATCTTGCCAGGCACAGAGGTGAGACTCACTGTAGTTTCCCGGGTCTTCTTTATTTCCTTTTTTAAAAATGGGGGTAATGTTTCCCCTTTTCCCGTCTGCAGGAACTTCACCAGAGTGCCACAGCTTCTCAGATATGATGGATAGTGGTTTGGCAACTTCATCTGCCAGTTCCTTCAGGACCTGCGGATGTATCTCATCAGGTCCCATGGACCTGTGCACCTTCAGGTTCTTTAGATGGTCTCGAAACTGATCTTCTCCTACAGCTGGCAGTTCTTCCTTCTCCCAGTCACTCCCTTTGCCTTCTGCAACTTGCGCAGTGTGGCTTGAGCTTTTGCCAGTGGAGACTGAGATAAAGAACTCATTAAGTACCTCAGCCTTCTCTATATCCTGGGTCACCAGGTCTCCTGCTTTCTTCCGGAGGGGGCCCACATTTTCCCTAGTCCTCCTTTTATCGCTGACATACCTATAGAAGTTCTTTCTGTTACCCTTAACGTCCTTGGCCATATTTAATTCTGTTTGGGCTTTAGCTTTCCTAACCTGATCTCTGGCTTCACAGACAGTGTCTCTATATTGTCCCCGGGCTACCTGTCCTTGCTTCCACCCTCTGTGTGCTTCCTTTTTTTGCCAGGAGTTTGCTCAGGACTTCCTTGTTCACCCATGCAGGCCTCCTGGCATTTTTGCTTGCCTTCCTCTTTGTTGGGATGCATCGCCCCTGAGCCCGGAGGAAGTGATCCTTGAATATTAGCCAGCTTTATTGGGACCCTCTTCCCTCCAGGGCTTTATCCCATGGGACTCTTCCAAGCAGGTCCCTGAGGAGGCCAAAGTCTGCTCTCCTAAAGTCCAGGGTAGTGAGTTTGCTGAGTGCCCTCCTTGCTGCCCTGAGGATCTTGAACTCCACCATCTCATGGTTGCTGCATCCCAGGCTGCCCTTGAGTTCCACATTCCCCACCAGCCCTTCCTTGTTGGTGAGAACAAGGTCCAGCATCGCCCCTCTCATGGTTGGCTCCTCCATCACTTGGAGAAGGAAGTTGTCATCAACACATTCCAGGAACCTCCTGGCCTGCCTATGCTGTGCTGTGTTGTTCTCCCAACAGATATCAGGATGGTTGAAATCCCCCATGAGGACCAGGGCTTGTGAGCGTGAGGCTGCTCCTATCTGTCTATAGAGGGCCTCATCCACTTGCTCTTCCTGGTCAGGTGGCCTGTAGCAGACCCCCACTACAATTTTCTCTGATTCTTCTCCAAAGGGATAATTCTGCATGAAGAGTATCATTTGTGTTGGCAAGTAACAGTATTGAAAATTTCTTTTAATTTAAAGAGCAAACAAAGTTAGATGTTCTCATTGCTCTTTTGAAGGCAGATGCTCCTAATTCTGCTTGAAGGAAAAGGTGGTGAGGCTTGCATTGCTCACTTGAAACAAAAATAGGACTTTCATAAAAGCTGTTTTTTTCTTTTATGAAGTTTTTTCTCCTGCATGGATAAGGCTTTGTTTGTTTGTGTGTTTGGAGAGGAATGGGAACAAAAAGAAGGGAAAGAAGGCAGCACCTGTTTAGTCTGTAGAAAAAATTCGCAATTTACAAAGAGGTTCAGAAGAACTTGATTAGCAGGGAGTAAAATTAAGCAAGAAGCTATACTTTAAGATGTTACTGCTAAAATCACCTGGCTGGCATCTCTAAATCTTCTAATTATCATCCAGCAAAATATGGTAGAGAACTTTGCTTTTTCTTATTTTCATAAAGGCTTAGAACTGTCCTTGATGTATTCTTGAAAGCTGTTAGCAGAGATTTCTGTGCCATCTGTACATCAATAACAGGGTTTTTGTTTGTTTGCTTTAAGAGAATAAAATAGCATAGGACTGTCCAGGACTTTCAATCTGTTTTTATGGAATCAGGAAAAAAGGGATGTTATATGCAATACCCCTAAAATAAGGACTTTGTTTTTACATAGATGAATATAATTTACATCACATTTAGACCTGCAGGCATAGACTTAAATTGTATAATGGGTTAAACATCACACACAAGCCTACATCAGGAGCAAGGAGGAAGTTCTGCCATCCATTTTCTCACACAAAACACTCTAATGATGTACATGCAGGTTTTTGCTGATGAGCCCCCTTGCAACCCCCAGTTCAGATTCTTATTTATACTTACAATGACATCTACCTTACATAGCCTGTTTGAATTACTTAGGGTAAACAATGAATATGATCTATACAAATGAATATGTTCTATGCATATGAAATAAAAATACAGCCCAGGATAAATTTATCAGTAGAATCACAAATTTTCTTAGTTAAAGAAAGAAACAACAGTTGGTAAATTTTCACCATGCATGCCTTTTATTTTTTTCTTTTTAAATTAAATGTATAATTGTTGTTGAATAACACCTAAATACCAGGCAAAACTATATAAATCCCAATATTTTTTCTCAAGAAAAAGCCTCCAAACTCAAGCCTCCCAATCTGCTACTTTTCCAAAATAATCCCTGATTCAGGTTTATTTTTTATAGGTCATGAACTCGTAAGTTGTTTCTTGCCCACAGAACAAAATCTTAAAAAAAAAAATAGAGTCCTTCCTTCCAGAAACTGAGCTTACACATATGAGTTGGCAGCTCTCGCCACTGATGCCACCAGGTTTCTCAGAACAGAACCTGTAGATGCTTCTTGAAATAAGTGAAGGGACAATCAAATAAGTGTTATCTACAAGGATGCTCAGAGCAAAAGGAGACCTGGGCTTCTGTGTCTGTAGCTATTTGCAGATACATCTTCTGACCTAAGGAGAGGAAATAACCCTATCTTCAAGTGCATATATGGCAAAAAAAAAAAAAGTTATGAAGAATTGAAAAAACAGTATTTCCCCTACAAAGTACAGATGGGAAACTGCACTAAAAGTTTTTTTTTTTAAATATCAGACCTAAACATTTGCTCAGGAATTAACACCTGGTAGAGTCGGAAAGAGACAAAAGCCTTTTGAAATGAGAGAAAGGACAACATTCACATGATTGGATCCCTTCCTGAAGTTAACATTTTCTAATATATTTTCTTAGCAACATGGACTTTCATACTTGAGTGTGCATGCTTCAATTTTGTGGCTATTTACATCACCCTTTGCTTCTTGTTATCCTTATTATTACACAAGTATGGAAGCACATGAACATTCACTAGGAAAATAATGAAACTGTCTTTGCTAGAAGTTTGCTAGATACATGAAAACTACACAGTGATGCTTGAAATTTTTCAAGGTCTTTTTTTGGAAGAAAATATGGATCCAACAGATTTTAAATGTTCGAAGAAAACTAATGGATTTTGTTGAATTTGGATGCAAAATCAACTATTTCTGGGCAAGGTCAGAGTACTTCCTTTCAAAAACATCAAAGCAAACAACAAAGACTCTGTTGTTTTGACTTAGTATTACTCCAAGACTGTCAAGAACATTTAAGCTAAATGCTGCCTCTTTATCTGGCTTCACTAGGGATACCAATACCCAGAATCATTCATACAAAGGCAGCAGAAAAAAAGAGAAAACCTAATTTTCACTGATTCTCAAAACCAAAATATGCATCAAGAATTTCTTAACTGTGATTCCTATGACAAATACATGACAAAAATTACCAAATTTGTTTCAACTTTACTGATATTTTGTTCATTAAAATGAAATAGTCTATCCTTCACCAAAAAATACATTTGGTAAGGCCATGGGGACAAAAAAGGAACCAACCGCAAAAATGCACACCATTGTGTCTTTTTCTTCCATAATACACTTGGGTGAAAGTGACACTAAAACAATATAACTTATTAGAGCATTTAATTTTTCTGTTGTCAAGAACAACAGAAAACATCATCCTAAGTTCAGAAAATATCACAGTAAATTTACCTTTGATTCCTGTCTACTGTCATATAGCCAATAAGCTTTAAAAGACTATTTTTAAGTGAATGCACTCCTACTAAAAATAATAGGGTGGAAAAGAAGGATGGAACAGAATCCTTGGATGATTGTCCCATGCAGGAGGTTGGTTATTGAACGCTAATGAAAATACAATAACTATTCATCAACGACAAAAGGAGTTAGAGACGTGCACACGACCACACAGCTACGATCTTTTAGGCATCATGGAGATGTGGTGTGATGGTTCCTACGACTAGAATGTTGGAATGGAGGGATACAGGCTCTTCAGGAAGGACAGGCACTGGAGACAAGGAGGCATCACCCTCTATATCAGTGACCAGCTGGAGTGCACGGAGCTCTGCCTGGGGTTGGAGAAGGAGCCAACCAAGACCTTATGGGTCAGGATCAAATGGAGGGCAGGGACAGGTGGCATTACAGGCCACCCGACCAGGAAGACCAAGCAGATGAGGCCTTCTATAGACAGATGGGAGCAGCCTCACCTTCACAAGCCCTGGTCCTCATGGGATACTTTTCTATGGGTACATCAGTGATAAAATGAAGACCAGGGAATATGTGAGACCTCTCCAGAAGGAAAAGGGAAGCCTGGTTATCAGGGATATAGAGAAAGCTGAGGTACTTAACAACTTTTTTGTGTCAGTCTTCAGTGACAAGTGGTCAAGCCACACCACCCAAGTCACAGATGGCAAAGACGGGGACTGGGAGAGCGAAGAACTGCCCACTGTAGAAGAAGACCAGGCTCAAGACCAACTAAGGAACCTGAAGGTGCACAAGTCCATGGGACCTCATGAGATGCATGCGTGGGTCCTGAGGGAACTGGTGGATGAAGTTGCCAAAAAACTATCCATCATATCTGGGAAGTCATGGCACTCTGGTGAAGTTCCCACTGACTGAAAAAGCGGAAACATAACCCTCATTTTAAAAAAGTGAAAAAAGGAAGACCCAGGGAACTACAGGCCAGTCAGCCTCACCTGTGTGCCCAGCAAGATCATGGATCAGATCCTCCTGGAAACTATGCTGAGGCACATGGAAAATAAGAGGTGATTGGTGACAGCCAACATGGCTTTACTAAGGACAAATTATGCCTGACAAGTTTGGTGGCCTTCAACAGGGTTACAGTGCTGGTAGATAAGGCAAGAACAACTGACATAATCTACCTGGATTTGTGCAAAGCCTTTGACACTGTCCCACACAACATCCTTGTTTCTAAATTGGAGAGACATGGGTTTGACAGATGGACCACTTGGTGGATAAGGAACTGGCTGGATGGTCGTACTCAAAGAGTTGAGGTCAACGGCTCTATGTCCAAGTGGAAATCAGTGACGAGTGGCATTCCTCAGGGGTCAGTACTGGGTCCAGTGTTGTTTAATATCTTTGCTGGCAAAATGGACAGTGGGATTGAATGCACCCTAAGCAAGTTTGGTGACACCAAGCCGTGTGGTGCAGCTGATGAGCTGGAGGGAAGAGATACCACCCAGAGGGACCTTGGCAGGCTTGAGAGGTGGGACAATGCAAACCTCATGAAGGCCAACAAGTTGCCTAGGGAAGCTGTGGATACCCCATCCCTGGAGGTGTTCAAGGCCAGGCTGGATGAGGCTTTGAGCAACCTGGTCTAGTGCAAGGTGTCCCTGTCCATGACAGGGGAGTTGAAACTAGATGATCTTTAAGGTCCCTTCCAACACAAACCATTCTGTAGTTTTATGATTCTATGATAAATACTCTTTCCACTGCTGGCCATAATGCTAATTTGCAGGAGTAATCCCAAACATTTCAACTGTAGAATTGAACTCTAACAAAGAATTGAACTGATAAAGTATGTTTCACATCTGAAGCTTTTAATTACAAGTACTTGTTCAGTCTTGTTAATTATATTCCACCCCCTCCCTCAACAGACAGGAAAAGAGGGAAGAAGGAAAAAAAAAGAAAAAGAAAATTCTGGCAGCAGGGACCAAAAGCAGAAGCAAAACCAGTGTTCAAAATTCTTTAGCTGACACATTTTTTCACAATTCATTTTTAATCAATAAGATCTGCACATTTTTTCTAAGCTTCCAGCCATATGGAGAGCAAAACACACTACTGGGGTCAGCAAAAGAAACTTAGGATATAATTTTTCAAAAGCACCCCTTAATCATATGTTTAGCCATACATGTTAATAGCCAGAGAGATGATGGAAAATTATTTTGCAGTAAAACATTACAGATAATGCCAAGAGTAACTACATTAATTTAAAACTACTATTCCGGTCCCTGCTGATAGTACCTGCTGGAGTACAGAGAAGTACATGGATCTCAAGGTCCTGTTTTTCCTTCGGAGTAGCCTTCTCTTCCAAGCTCTGAAAAACACCTATAAAGAGGCTGCATAGAAGCACTGAAGTCAACACTGCAGCTAAAAGTTGTCCCTCAAAATTTCAAAGGCAAAGCCTTCTAACTTGCCACACCCCTGAGAGGACAAACTGGTAACTTCCTACAAGACTATGGTCAAAATACAGCAGCATTCAAGGATTTTTCCTCAGAGAAGCACATTCACTTACATATTTATCATCACCTCCCATCCACCAATCCACTAGAAAAAATTCAGTTAAGTATGCATTAATAATAAATCAAGAACTAAATCTGCAGCGGCTGTGACAGTTATAACTTCACTCATAATAAAGCACGTGCCAGCAAGAAGGTACTGCTAAAAGTCCAGGCAAATCAAATGTCATCATGTTATTCATAGAAACTCCTACTGACAATTCAGCTGCAATCATGATGCGGAAGTAAACCCACCTATAGAAAAAAACCCCACAAAAAAACAGAGTTGATCATTTTTAACTTACTCTTAATGAATAACCCACAAATTCTGCATTTATCACAACAGATTGAAAAATATCTGAAAAATATCTATCGGATTTTCTAATGCAATTATAATCATTGTGCCAATGACAAATTTCAGCTATGTATTTCCTCTGTGTAGGTACTAATAAATGTGGAATTTATCCACTAAAACACAAAATGTCAATCATAGAATCATAGAATGGTTTGGGATTGAAAGGACCTTAAAGATCATCGAGTTCCAACCCCCCTGCTATGGGCAAGGACACCTCCCAGGTTGCTCAAAGCCTCATCCAGTGTGGCCTTGAACACCTCCAGAGATGGGGCATCCACAACTTCCCTGGGCAACCTGTGCCACTGCCTCACCACCCTAACAGTAAAAAATTTCTTTCTAATATCTAATCTAAATCTACCCTCTTTCAGCTTATACCCATTACACCTTGTCCTCTCACTACACTCCCTGGTAAAGAGTGCCTCCCCATCTCTCCTGTAGGCCCCATTCAGGTACTGGAAGGCTTCTATTAAGTCTCCTTGGAGCCTTCTCTTCTCCAGGCTGAACAACCCCAACTCTTTCAGCCTGTCCTCATAGGGGAGGTGCTCCAGCCCTCTGACCAGTTTTGTGGCTCTCCTCTGGACTCTCTCCAATAGGTCCAGGTCTTTTTTCTGTTGGGGGCCCCACATCTGAACACAGTACTCCAGGTGGGGTCTTACGAGAGCAGAGTAGAGGGAGAGAATCACCTCCCTTGACCTGCTGTTAATGCCTCTTTTGATGCAGCCCAGGACATGGCTGGCTTTCTGGGCTGCAAGCGCACACTGCTGGCTCATGTCGAACTTTTCAGCAATCAACACCCCCAAGTCCTTCTCCTCAGGGTTGCTCTCTATCCACTCTCCACCCAGCCTGTATTTGTGCTTGGGATTGCCTCGACCCATGTGCAGGACCTTGCACTTGGCCTTGTTAAATTTCATGAGGTTTGCATCGGCCCACCTCTCTAACCTCTCAAGGTCCCTCTGGATGGTATCCTTTCCCTCCAGCATGTCCACCACACCACACAGCCTGGTGTTGTCAGCAAACTTGCTGAGGGTGCACTCCATCCCACTGTCCATGTTGCCAACAAAGATGTTAAACAACACTGGACCCAATACTGACCCTTGCAGAACACCACTTGAATGTCCACATACTTTAAATACAATTTTCTTTACAAAATATTGAATTTTTAAAATTGTTCCTCTTTTATTTGGAAATTCAGTTTTGAAAGGTATTAAATTCTCATTATTACTGAATAATTGATTTAACTTCTCATAAGCAGATATTCAGAGTGGAGCAACAGGTTAACAGGAGACATTTACTAGCACCCTGCGTCACTTGAGAGATGTCATATATCTGGCCCTTGGCATTCCGAAGATTATTAATTAATTGTCCTTCAGAAGCTGTACATATACTGTCACTGATTAATTCTTTAATTAATTAAATCTTCAAAATTTACAGCACTCTAGCAAATTATACTACTCTCAGAAATCATGAAATTGCTCAAACATTCTGAACTGAAATTCTGAAATTTCAGCAAATTTTGAATGCCTGGCTTGGTATCACATTATCATGGGACCCTACCCAAGCTTCCTGATACACTCCAATAAAAGGCTGCCCTCTTTCCACAATGTAAACAGATTACATTCTGCTACTAACAACTTTCTGAGAGCAGCATTTTGTAGCTGCTGTCTAAGTGGTGATGCCAAACTGACGCACATCTCCACAAGTCTTTTTGTCTTCAAGAAAAGCTAACAGCAGCAATACAGTAAAATAAAAAAAACCAAACACTCCCCCCCAAATCTCCACAAAAAAACCCCACAAACGAACCAAACAAAACTCCCTCCAAAACAAAAAAAAACAAACAAGCAACCCACTCCAGCCCAAATAAAAAACAACCTAAAACCAAAAAAAACCCCACTGCATACCTCCCACTAATTCATAATCACACCTGATCCCTCCACCCTTTCATAAGAGTAGCTTCTCTCCATTTTAGAAGAATGGAAGAAACACAGTTCACGGCATTCAGACATTTTTATGGAATAATATTCCTCCAACATTTTTTCAAGCTCTAACTGTCAAAATATATAAATTTTTATTTACTGAACAGACCATAAAGGCCCCTTTGGAAAACCCAACAATTGTGCTAGAGCTGATAGCATGTGTGACAATGTTCAGCCAGAAGTGAATTATTCATTCAAATGATTAAAGCCCAACAAATATGATTTAAAAAAAAAGAGCTCACGATAAACTACTATAACTGTGAGAGAACAATTGAGTATGATTTTGAATTATTTTTGTCCTTTTTGCTCTGGAATTTAATGAAGAACTCTTTATCAACAAAACATGGAATTACTCTTTGCTGTTGTTGATTTTTTCTTAATTACAGATTTTCAAAAGAAAACTAGATTCCATTCACAGCTGTGACAAAGAAACATTTAAAAGTCTTCCCTTGTTTTTGAGGATAAAGTGACTGGACAGAATAACAAAGTGATGCCTATCCATGGAGAACTGATGTCAGCACCCCAGGATTATTAATCAGAAGACATTTTTACAACATAATCTGGCTTGCTTACACTATGAAAGGTATCAGATCGCCAGGTCTGTGTCATATGTTTACTGTACTCAGATTATTTTACATGTGTTCAGTGTTCTTTCTCCACATCCCAACCATGGCCACAACAGCTGGCAAGAGATAAGGCACTGGAACACTGTATTTCCTGCACGATCAGGACCTCACCATTAAATACATGCAGGTGATTAAGATGTTTCAAGCACTGAAGTACGGAAACACTTTACAAATGAAGCTGGATTAAAACTTGTTAAAAAAGCTTCTATTCAGAAACATCTCTGACACAGCAGTGACAAAATGGGGAAAGAAAGAAAATTGCATTGCACTTTAATGACATTTTAGGACAATCTAATATGATAATGCTTTGGCTGAGGCTGCATTGACCCTGACAGTATAACCATTACAGACTTTGATATGCTATTCACAACTCACCCATTACCATTTACATTGACACAAATTGTCAGCTTGGAAATTATTCCTTTAAATTAAAATGAGATTAGTATCATTTTAGTTAGAGACATAAAACTTTGTAACATTTCAAACAATTTTCTTTCCTAGCTCACATTTCATTCAAAGCATTGTATAGGTTTTTTTTGGAAGGGACACAGACAGTTTATAAATAATGAAGGCTATGTGGTAGCAAGTCACAAAAAAAACCAAAAAATCACACACAAAAAGAAAACAGGTCATGGAGCTGAATGCCAGGAAAAAAAAGAAAGTGTCCACAACAATACTCTGGCAACATGGAGACTTAATTCAGCTTTGCCACAGAGCATCTTTTAAACCAAAGAACAGCAAGCTCATGTTCATCCTAAAGGAGGTATGGGGTTATACCTGTGATACAAACATTTCACCAAATCAAATCTCCAGGACCCCGTTTCTCATTTACAGGAGGCTTTCTTCAAACACAACCAAAGTCAGCACACCTATGTACTTGAATTTATCTACTGCCACAGAGAAATGTGAATGTATATTAATGCAAACAAGACTCTGGCCCCCCAATATAAACCAGTCTGCTTCAGTGCTGGCCCTACCCTGAACAAAGTAGAGCTAGCAACCCATGAACCTGTTTAATTCTGTTACAAAACCATTTACCACTAGGGGTGTGGGAGTGTCTGTCTTACATTTCGCTTTTAGGAGTGCTGTCCTGAGAACACTAGATAATGACTTCTTTCAGCTGACTCAGAACAGGTATAGCAGCATGGGTGCCAGCTGCGCACACTTGCCCACTCCAGCATTTCCAAAGTAAAGACATGCTAGGGAACATATTGCTTTGACTAAACTAGGCTACAGATCTCCATCAGAATATCTCCCGTCTCATACTCCAAAATCTATAATTGCTCAACTGTGGCAAGAGATACTCAGAGATTTATTTAAAAAGAAGTAACATAAAAGAACACAACATACGTAAAACAGTTGCATCCAGAATTATTATTGAAATAAATTATCTGAAAAAAATGAAGGAAATTAACAGATGTATGTAAAGAAAATTATACATACATTTATGTATGCGTGTGTGTATATAATATATAGTAAATATAAATTTACATTGGTAAAAATTTAATTTAAATAAAGACAGATAGCAATAAGAAAACAATCTACAGATGATCTTGATTTGACATGCAGTCAGTACAGATGGCTTTATCTCATTAGAACGGATTCTGTGTTCTATTTAGTCCGTTTTCTAGTACCTTGTAAAATAGTCTCTACACAACCACCTAAGGAAATTACTCCCCCTGAAAGATGTACTACTATCTGCTCCATGAAGGCACCTATGCCAAAAATCCTGTATTGCAATCTACTTAAGGCAAAGGCACACAAGTGAAAATGGAAAAATGAAAGCACAGAGAAATTACGCAACAAAACCAAAGCTACACAGCAGAGACTGGGGCAGAATTAAATTGAGGTTACAAGAGCTGAACTCCCACATACACTACATTATGTTTTCTTTCAGACCACACTGGGAAAGCTCACCTCCACCCACTGCTCAGGATACCAAAAAAACAACAAAAAAACCCCAAAACAAACAAAAAAAGTGAAGCTATTCTCTTCACTCTATAGAGTCAAAGAATCCACTCTGAAAGAGAATTCACAAATGTGAACGTGGATGTATATTGTGGTGTTTCTTCTTTTTAAAAGAAACAACATTTTTCTCTAAGTGTAATCCAAAATTTTGATCTTGAAGAGGTGAACACAAAATTTGAAAATACAATACAATATAGTCTTTTGAATAAAGTTCAGCTTTCAAAAAAGATTTTTTAAAATATTATTTTTATACAGTTGATTTTAACAATACCAAAACCTCTACATGATACAAAGCTAGCTTTGATACTAGCATATTTATAATTATGTTTTATTCATGTATTTCTTTTGTAGCTCTGTCACTAAGAATTGAATCAGCTACATACAACTTAATTCTTCCACCACTACTTGTGCAATGAGAAAGATATTATTGCTTTCTGATTGCAGTAAAACAAAATGAAACATATTACCTGTCTGTTCTATTATGATTAACAAATGCAGTGACTGTGAGATATAACACATACGGCTACTTTTCAACAGAAATGTCATACATACGGAGACCTTTTGTTATACATATACCAGAGATTTCTGTTTTTTTCAAACCTGCATATACATCTGTGAATCCAAGTTGCTAAAGTATGTTGTCCTATTATCATTTATACTTAGTTACAAGAGATATTTTGTGATAACTTTAGTTAAAGGAAAAGAGCATATCGAGGACCTGAAAATTTCCATCCCTAAACACTGGAAGATTTAATTGCTTTTGCTTTTTCATCATCATCATCACACCACCACCACCATCATCATCATCATAATCTTATCATAAACAAGCCACAACTCTGCGTCCACTCTTGCCTTCTGCTGTCATCTGAAAATTATTTTAGAGAGGCATATGAGGGGATTTTTTTTTTAATCAAAGGAAATGAAGAATCAAATGTTAAATTTCTCATTAGATTAAACGAAGATTGCAGTTGATTTAATTAATGTCTTTGGCATGTTTGTCCTCAATTTCAAAGAAACCTGGCATACATTAAAAGCAAGGGGTAAGAGTAGCTTCATATAAGAGGTACTGAGTACAAAATCTGTGGCTTTGGAGGCATAATAGGAAACCTTAATTCACTGTATGTGTAACATGAAGTTAAGATCCCTTACAAACAGAAGAAATTGCCACTCTAACTCATGCAGATACTGCTCTGGTGCTGTTGTGTGATGCAAGGAGAGGGATTCTCCTGGTGACTAAAAGCAATTTTGAAATTGTTGGTCCTACTGTATATGCAAAAAGACAAAGACAAAAGCATCACAGATGTAGCCAGAAAAGGCAATGGAAAATAATTAACTATCAGAGGAACCTTTGTAATACAATCATACAAGAAAGCTCAGCAAGTGCATCTCAGACATAATCTTGTCACTAAGGAGAACTTTGAGAATAAAGAGGCTGTCACTTTATTATTCCTTTTTTTTTTTTAAATTTAGGAAGGTAGAATGTTATGAAGATTTGCTTTGCAAACAAATAAAGATGTGTTGATTATTGACAATTCCCCCATCACTTTTTCTTCCCAACAGTACAACCTGTAAGACTTGGAATACTGAATAACCATTTAGTTTAAGCATATGTTATATACTCCCCTTTGGATATAGCTGGACTACAGCCAAATATGACACTGATTCTAATTATGTTTCCGATATTACAGAGGTCATAGAATCATAGAACCATAGAATGGTTTGGGTTGGAAGGGACCTTAAAGATCATCCAGTTCCAACCCGCCTGCCGCAGGCAGGGACACCCTTCACTAGACCAGGTTGCTCAAAGCCTCATCCAGCCTGGCCTTGAGCACCTCCAGGGATGGGGCATCCACAGCTTCTCTGGGCAACTTGTTCCTAATATCTAATCTAAATCTACCTTCTTTCAGTTTAAAACCGTTACATCTCATCCTATTGCTATGCTTCCTGATAAAGAGTGCCTCCCCATGTCTCCTGTAGGCCCCCTTCAGGTACTGGAAGGCCTCTATAAGGCCCCCCCGGAGCCTTTTCTCCGGGCTGAACAACCCCAGATCTCTCAGCCTGTCCTCTTAGGGGAGGTGCTCCAGCCCTCTGACCATCTTCGTGGCCCTCCTCTGGACCTGCTCCAACAGCTTGATGTCCTTCTTGCACTGGGGGGCCCAGGGCTGCTGCATCCAGGTGGGGTCTCACGAGAGCAGAGTAGAGGGGGAGAATCACCTCCCTTTACCTTGTGGTCACTTTTCTCTTGATGCAGCACAGGATCCCGTTGGCCTTCTGGGCTGTGATTGCACACTGCTGGCTCACATTCATTTTTCCATCTACCTCACATGAGCTGGTCCAAAGACAATATGATCCTCAAAGCACTTAGCAGCAGCCAAACCAACATTTAAAATGGCTAGGTATAGCTCCAACAAACTGCTCATCACGAATGTCACCTTGCCATTGTAGGCACTACAAAACGATGCTGAAATCTCCCCTGGAAGTACTGTTGAGAGCAAATCACGTAGCCCATCTTCTTGACCAGTTGTCTGTAGTTTTACTGTGGAATCAGCTAGTGCCATAGGCTTTTGGCAGTTGGCAGTATGCACAGTGTAAAACATCATTCAGCTTCACTGTCTTGATCGCTGTGCTCCACAGAGCAGAAAATTAAGTTTGACAGATTTGAAGGAGGTTCTTGTAATTTACTACAATTTATATAAATCGTTATATATGTGGCTTTAAAATCTCATCTGTAACTTCCAAAGAACTACTACGACTGTGTGGTTATGTTATAACAGAAAAAAAAAAGAAAAAAGAAAAAAAAAGAACAAAAAAATCCCCCAAAAAACAACCAACAAACCAAAAGACCACCAAAACCAGATTAGGAGTTTAGATCAAATACTCGTTTTCATTCCTGTGGACAGAAGCATTGTCAACATTTCTATCTTTAAACACTCTATCTTTAATTTTCAGAGGAGCTTAATTTCTGTATCATCTAGCCTTAATTAAAATGACTAGTAGTCTTTTCTTTTATATTGTAACTGGCTAAGAACTTTCTGCTGGAACTGCCTTTTACTGGAAATAGCTGATTTTTAGGTGACTTTTTAGTATAAAACATCTGTCAGTTTTCAGCAACTTTCTATAAAATTTAAGCAGCAGTCTACTGAATTGTGCCTGATACATGCTGCTGTCAGGATGCCACATCCACTCTGATGGAGAAACGCAACCCAGAAGCCAAGCCTATCCAACAGGTACCTCAGGGATGAAAACTCTCCTAAATCAGGAGAATCCAGGACTTTCTGCCATGGAAACTACTGTCCTTCCAGGGTTCCCAGGGATGGTGCGGAACACCCTACCTGGGAAAGCCTTCTTCAAGTTGCTGGCTCCAACACGACAATTCCTGTCACCAAATTATTTCCCTTTCTGCCTCACTGCACAGCCCTTGGCCTCTCAGTGTCCACGTTGCATACATATTAGTTTGCACACAGACTCCTACTTAGGGCAATCCAAGCAGTTCCCTTGATGAGAGAACCCAAGCACAGAAGAAAAGATAATACGCTCCAAGATCTGTACAGTACAGACACAGGCCAGTTCACATCAGCCATTGCAAGTCTTGCTTGTTGGCCCCATACCAAAGAGCCTCCCAAGAGCCATACATCTTGGTCTTTCTTAAGCAGATACTTTCTTCCCAACTCCAAAATTTTCTATTGGCCACATATGCCAATTCTAAACCTGAATTCATTTGCAACAAAGCTCAGGGTTGGATGCAGGGCCTGTGATAATGCCCTTGGCCATGATACTAAAAGTGCCACTGGGAAGCTACTCTCCTTACAGGGCCCCTTTGTACCTCTACTGTTGATGCCACTAGTTTAAGAGCTATAAGAGGCTTTGATGAAGTGCGCTACAGCCTCCTCTAGCCTTTAAGATTTACACCAATGGTGTCTTACTTTTTTGCATACCATCCACCTGATTGTCTTATTTTTATGACAATGATGGGGAAGAGAACTGATGAAATGCGAATGTATTAAATAATTTCTCCTATTGATTGTCTCCGGTTTGAAACGTTTGGGTGCAATCAGATATACTTGATCCTTTAAGGAAGAGGAGATACTTAACACATACACTGAAAGTACATTTTGCTGTCTAGTGACAATTATTTGCAGACGAAGAGAGGAAAATAAAGCCTCCTTTCATTGTGATCTTCAGGACCCTGGTAATTTTCTGATTACTGAGAACTCTTGAACAGAAAAGTATATCAAGTCTAGAGCTCATCCCTTGGTTTTAGTAACATAGTGACTAAAAGGAAACACAGACGGCTATTAACAACTTGGTTAAAGTTTCAGCAAGTATCGTAAAACCAAAATACAGAAGTCTGGAAACTACTTTTCTCTCACAAGCCAAAACCCCCATACTTCTTCATTCAACCGTTAATGGTTTCATGTTATTGACAGGATATATTTTAGATTCTCTACAGCTATCTTGACTTAGTAGCTTCTGAAATTGAACATTTACTTTATGTCTGCCTTTGTTTATCTATTAATTCTGTAAACTGACCAATAATAATTTATCATCTCAAAAAAATGTATTACAGAACAGAATTTAACACTGGCAACCATAATAGGAATCCTTAAAGAAGCCTAAAATATTAATTAAATGCAGACTTAAATTATTAATTGAAGCAAGGTCTACTAATTACCGTTCAACAGGTACTCAGTATCCCAAGCCACTGGCATGCAGATATCAGACAACAAAGACAGCAGAAATTGCAGCTATTGAGCTATGGCTTGCAGGCTACTGCCATTGACTGCTAGCTTCTGTTATTCCAAAAGCAGTTTCATGGGAAATGGAAGAAGGCATATCGCAAAAGCATCAGTGACAATTTTCCTTTTCTAGTGGGAATTTACTTCAGTTCAGGAAACAAGAACTGAAAATTCCTCCTCACTTGTGAAATTTGAGTCTCAACCGTGAGTTGAGACTTCAGGCACCCAGTTCTGTCCGAGTGCCCTCCTTATCTCCCCATGGTACATCCTACTTCCCCAAATAAAAACAAAATATATAGGACACAATCATGTCCCACTCAGTCCCTGCCAGTGCACTCACTGATTTTTGAACAAAGAATACAAAAATGATACGTAAACATTTACTGAAACAACTGCCTAATCTGAATTTTCTCACTTGTTTTTGTACACCTGAATGCAGACTGCACACACAGTTTGATTAGTCCTGCTGTGTACTTCACAGGGTACTGTAATTGGTTCAGAAACAAATCAGAGAGACAATTCTGAGGTGCATCTAAACTCAGGAACTATTTCCTTAGACATTTTTCATCAAAAAAAATACAGTAGCATCACCCAGTACTTTGGCACTCCATAGCAGTTTTCCCAAAATAAAAGATAAAACCCAGAAGCTGCTGATCCATTGCTGATCCATCCAGCCTAAGTGGGGTCAAATGACAGCCAAGCAGCAGCCTCCCTTACCTTCCCTCCAAGTGTGATCAGTTCAGAGGAACATGACGAAAGGAAGACACTTGCTCTTCCTCCTGCCTTGCAAGAAATAATGGGAACAGAAGACTGAATTGTCCCCTGTAATATCTATTTAAACATCTTCATTTGAATAGAACCAGACACATGATTTTTATCTGCTTAAGATGGTTACCAAAGATCCTCTTCCAGAGCAAACCATATGAAAAACCCCCACAACCAAGAGTTGCTGACTCGTTTGGGTTGTGATGGGTAGGACTACACAACAAAGGAGGAAAGCAAAGGCACACCACGTCTGACATATGTCAGACATGACACACACACATAGTTCAGGCACCAAGACATGTTCCATGGAGTATTTTACCACAGCAACACAGAGCAGGTGCCTCTGGTTTGCTGGGGAATGGCAAACACCTGACCAGAGCACCTGCTAAGTCTCTGAGAATCCAGACACCCAATGCCCACGTAGGGAAGCAGGTAGCAGCACATTGTTAGTCACAGCAACAGCTTCAGGCAATGAACAGACCCATTTTACCATCTGGCTCTGAATTTGTTTTCACTGTCCCTCACTAGTCCTGGTATAAAACTGGTTCAGAGGATTTTTTTTTCTTTTACAACTGACAAGATAGAAATTACATTTATATATAAAACATGAATACTTCGTATTTATGCTTACAGCTACTTATGTACCTCAGACTGAGTGAAATTTCTCAGTCCACAGCTAATGCTTGGGCTGGGCTAGAGGAAAAAGTGGTTCTCTTCTGAGCTACCAGAGAACCACCCATGCAGACAGATTTATGATCACCAATTCAATATGTCTTTTTAATAATAATTTTTCATATCAGCCTATTGCATTTACTCACATCCATAAAATTTTGGGAATCAGATTTTATTCTCCCATCCTCCAGTGTGCCTGAGTTGACTTGTTAAGTGTTCTCGTGCTTTTCTTTGAAAACAGACTATACAAGATAAATGGGGAAAAAGATAAATAAGAAAATCACAGTATTACCAATTCCAAACATATCACATAATGTTATGGAAAAGAGCTGTCTGAGTTAATAAAATGTAAGACAAGAACAGCATTACAAATCCTAACAAACAAATATAAAACCTAGCTAAATAAATTTACCTGTGGACAGCCATGACCTGGAAACATTAAGTTAACATTACAGTCTCCTATTACCACCTCCACTATGCCTACACACACACACACACACACACACACGAGCAAAAACCTTCCACAGCCCCTTCTTAGGAGTGTCTGTCAGGAATTGTTATCCATGCTCGTTCTCCCTGGGGCAGAGTCAGTACATACATTCTTGTCTTCTGATCAGTCAGTCTGCTCTTTCTCTTCATCATTAACTGATAAATTCCTCCCCCCAAAATACACATCCCCAGTTTTGCGCTGCAAACTGCTTTTCATACCTAAGACTGCAAATGTAATCTAAACACCTCCCTTCAGTCCTGCAGCAGCATTTTGTACATATTTCAACCAGAAAGATACATGTCCATTTGTCTGTCTTACAGGTTCAAAAGTTCTCTTTGTGGGTTGATATTTATTGCCTTGCAGTCTTTTATACACAGCAGGTCTAAAAGGTTATTTTATCACTCTAGTACCTCAGTTTGAGATCAGCAATCTGTAATCATACTGGGCCTCATCTTGCTTTGCATCACCTGGCAATTCAGGTTGTGCAAGCTATATTAAGTGCTCACAGATTTTCATAGCAATTGCATGTACAAGATGTTCCAGCTTACTTACATTGAATCCACTAGCTGCAATAGACTGTTTAGGTATTTTTATTTTTTTAATGGTATTATACACACAAATATCCCTTTGTTAGATTGTGAACATGGCAATGTCACTCATTCAAATACTTGGAAATGCCAAAATTAATTACTGCTGCATGCACCCTTATGTTCCAAAGCAGCTGAGAGTACTTAGTGCTTCTGTAAATTGCAACATGTTCTCAAGTCAAGCAACCAACTACCTAAAAGTTCACTTAACAATTATGACATGCTATCACCTTGGCAGAGTCAAAGATAAAATACAGCTCTGAAAATTCATTCACCCACCACAGTCATGCATTCATCCTTTTACTTCCTCAAGTTTCCTGCCTTATTTAGTACATGTTTCCCGCCTTATTCAGTACATGTTTCCCTTGCGCAGGTAGCTTCTACAGGTCAGGGCTTCTCTGCTAGAAACCCTGACTGGAGTACCACTGATCCTGCCCACTGGTGTCTCAGGCACTTGTATCTTCTCTATAGCAAGCAAACCCTTCATACAAGTCTTGTCCTCTTCCCCAGCTTCTTGACCATCTGCATTCCCAGCCTTGCTTCAGCTCAAAACTCTAAGTGCCCTGTCACAGAACCGGTTAATCTGTGCACATTAAAGAGCATAAAAAAATACTTGCCATTCAAACAGAAAAACAAAAGATATTAATAATTCAGTATTATCACCACAACTACCTAACTATTTGTAATGCAGACCTAGCGACATTTTCCAAATTAGGTCATGGATGATGAGCATCAACACAATACACACATACCCATAGATTCAGATGCAGTGTTTTTACAGACCTAATGGAGATGAGGTTGGACGAGATCTTTTGGGTGCAATTTATGCAATATGAGCTTTCATAAGACTGGAAGTGGAAGCAAAAAAAAAATTTTCTAGAGTTTATTTTAGTTCAACTAACAAGGGAATTTTATCTGTACTGGAGCTACTCAATTGCTTCTGGATGAGCAGGTGTCAGTAAAGGATCAGTAACACTTATTTATGTCTATGTATGATTGCCATGTTGCCAGTTTTTTTCTAGAAATAGACATTGCAAAGGCTAGCTATCTCTTCTTACCTTCCACTGGGATCACTGCAATCTGCTCTGAACTTAGAAAATATTTGAAAAATCTAGGTAGCATAGAAGTAGGCAATCTTTTACAGGCAAACCATTTGGAAACCCATCTGTCCTTGATAATGGCTGGAAATTTTACAAAAATGCTGCTTTTTTCTCTTCTCACTTTTTTTGTCAAAAAATTGTTGAAGTTTTTTTCACTAGTTCCACTCGTTTTACCCTTTCTGCAGTGGATTTCTTTTCGGTACTAGCTATGAAGAAACAGAGAGCTTTACAGCCAAATTTTGTGTGACAGCCTACACGATACCAACTCATTTCTGTCGACCAGAGACCCTGGCATCCCTGTGCTACTTCATGTCCCATTTTTATTAGCTACCCTATCTCTTCTAATCCCTCCACTCCAGTATCTCCCTTTTACATATTTCTCACTGTTTGCCTCCACCACTGAGGCCACTCAAGCAGTGAAGAAGCCAATAACTTGGTTTAGGTGGGATGCAACTGCTAGCAAGAGCACCTTAACCAAAAATCTACTTAAATAAAATAACCTGTTTTTTCCTTATGCTCATTGAGCTTGAGTTTGCTGACTATTTGACAAGGAGAAAGCCTTCTTGCAGGTTTCTGAAGGAGACATCGTTTAGTATTAGGTGATTGCTGATGATTTTAAATAGACAGTCAGGTATAGTGCTAGCAATGATTTCTTCATTGAGCAGCAGACCACTTCTTTTCCTCACACATGTACCAAATGGTAGATCACAGAATCACAGAACAGCCTGGGTTGAAAAGGACCTCAAAGATCATCTAGTTTCAACCCCCCTCCTATGGGCAGGGTTGCCAACCAATAGGACAGGCTGCCCAGGGCCCCATCCAGCCTGGTCTTGAATGCCTCCAAGGATAGGGCATCCACAACTTCTCTGGGCAACCTGTTCCACTGCCTCACCACCCTCACAGTGAAAAATTTCCACCTAATATCCAACCTAAATCTCCCCTCTCTTAGTTTGAAACCATTCCCCCTCATCCTGTCACTATCAACCCCTGTAAACAGTCGCTCCCCCTCCTGTTTATACACTTCCTTCAAGTACTGGAAGGCCGTAATGAGGTCTCCCCAGAGCCTTCTCTTCTCCAAGCTAAACAAGCCCAGTTCCCTCAACCTTTCTTCCTAGGAGAGGTGCTCCAGCCCTCTGATCATCTTAGTGACCCTCCTCTGGACCTGTTCCAAGAGCTCCACATCCTTCCTGTGCTGGGGACCCCAGGCCTGGACACAGCACTCCAGATGGGGTCTCACAAGAGCAGAATAGAGGGGGACAATCACCTCCCTCTCCCTGCTGGCCATCCCTTTTTTGATGCAGCCCAGGACATAGCTGGCCTTCTGGGCTGCAAGCGCACACTGCTGGCTCATTTCCAGCTTCTCATCCACCAGGACCCCCAAGTCCTTTTCCGCAGGGCTGCTCTCAAGGAGTTCTTCTCCCAGTCTATACAAGTACCTGGGATTGCCCCTGCTCAAGTGAAACACCTTGCACTTGGCCTTGTTGAACCTCATCAGGTTCTCATGGGCTCACTTCTCCAGCCTGTCCAGGTCCCTCTGGATGGCATCGCTTCCCTCTATTGTATCAACTGCACCACTCAACTTGGTGTAATCTGAAAATTTGCTGAGGGTGCACTCAATTTCCTCATCTATGTTGTTGATAAATACGTTGAAGAGCACTGGTCCCAAGACAGACCCTTGAGAGACACCACTGGTGACCGGCCTCCATCCAGACATAGAGCTGTTGATCACAATCCTTTGGCTGCAACCAGCCAACCAATTCTTTATCCATCGAACAGTCCATCATTCAAATCCATACCTCTCCAATTTTAGAGAGAGGGATTTGATGAGGGACCATGTCAAAAGCTTTGCACAAGTCCAGGTAAATTGTATCCATTGCCCTTCCTTTGTCCACTGATGCTGTCACTCCATCATAGCAGGCCACCAGATTGGTCAGGCAAGATCTGCCTTTGGTGAAGCCATGTTGGCTGTCTTGGATCACCTCTTGGTCTCCTGCGTGTCTTAACATGGCTTCGAGAAGGATCTGCTCCGTCATCTTCCCAGGCACAGAGGTGAGGCTCACTGGCCTGTAGTTCCCTGGTTAGATGCCCTTCTATGTTTTCTTTGAGCTAAAAAGGCATTTCTTGAAGCAGATCACTGATTTCAGTTGAAAGGGAACTGAGGACTCACCACTTCTAAGATGTTTAAGCATTCCTCAGGTATATAGATCTTATGTGGTTACAGATATATCTGACTAGAGAAAAAAAAGTCACATTTACTTTTCCAGTACTTAGTGTTAGTTTCTCACAAACATCAGCTGTCTCCATAAGCATTTCTTCCCATTACACAGGAAAAACGGAAAAGTTTCCTGCATTTATAATTAAAGACATTTAAATATGATTCACAAAAGTAAACAAGGATCTGAAGACTAAAAGCACTTCCATGTTTCATGTTCATTTCATGTTACTGGAAGCCCTTCTCTTAATATTCCTACTAGGAGCTTCCTTCTACAGATGATTTAAGTAGCAAATACTTCCAAAGATTCAAATACTAAATATCCATTTTGATTCCAATAGATGATAAAATTACTTGCATTCTGTACCATCTATATTATTTCACTTACAACGACACATACTGAATATTTTACTGCTCGTCTTCCACTTCCTTCCTCCAAAATATTTAAACAAAGTTTAGCAAATCCTGTTTGCAATCTCAACTGCAGCTGCAAAAGCTGTTGTTCAATGTACATACACTCTCTTCACTGACCTAAATTATAAGAGACTGACTTCAAAACCACTGACTGAAAACTAATCTTAAACACTGAGTAAGTGTAACAGATCCCATAACTGTACCTCCAGAAGAAATGCATTAAAGATGTACTAGAAAAAAAACTGCCACAAAATAAATACAGAACCATTACGTGTCACTTTAACTCAAACATGAGTTTCTTTTCAGCAGGCCAGTAGCCCAAGGCAGCTCCTCTCTGATTCACTGTTAGTGAAGCACAAAACCAGCAACCTCTAAGCTCTCTGGCACACCGCAACATCGCAGCGGGTCAGCTCTCTCATGGCAATGGGTGGTGTGGTTTAGCTACCAGCCTGGTATCAAACAAATTGCTTCTGCTCTTTACCTGACATTGACACACTTTAGCGAATAAAGAGGAAAAAAACCTAGTCCACTTGAATCCAGCGGTCCTTCCTCGAATGCTCAGATTCACAGCAGCATCCCACTACTTTCTGATGCTGAAAAGCAGTCTGTCGACCACAGGGCACTCTGCTGTTTCCAGACACTAGACAATTACCATCCATCCTCCCTGAACCCTGAAGCTTGGTGAGACACAGACAGCTTAGGCTAAATATTCAAATCACAAGACAGTAAAAAAATAAACACTTATGCTTACTGATCCAGGTACTACTGCAATGGAGAAGCTGTAAAAACCTTTTTCAGGTGCCGAAAGAGTCTGTCCTTTTTCAGAAAAATGCCCTCTTGTCCCTTAATACAGGTGACCCATTAGCACATACAACTTGAACACCAGTGACCTACCCGAAAGCAGGTGTGACCTGTTTCTGAATCCAGACATTATCAACGCAGTCCAAGTGCCTCCAAGGAGTCAGCTTTGCTGGTTAAAGAAACCTTTCGCTTTCTGTCTTTCATCTTCTTCGAACCACTTCTTTGATACACACATTTGCTCTACAGTGTGTCAAGTCCTTCATATTGTTAGCAGCCATTCATCTTCTGGGTTTTAAATGGTTTACCTACCTGAGTAGAAAGGCATATATATTTCTACAGTGAGCATTCCCAATGTACTTCAAGTATGCACAGTATGGCAGGTCTGTACCTTCAGGTAAAAATTAGCAAGTCATCCTGCATTTAATTTTGACTACATTCCTTGTTTTAAGCCAAATTCAGGGCTGCAGCAACTATGCACAGCTAATGTCCTTGGCATTATCCTGCATGAAAGCAGCACAACCTTGGAAGGCTCAATGAAAACAGAGCAAAAATGGGTATTTTCTCACAGCATGGCCATATACACACACAACATGTACATATCCTGTTCTGCTGATGCCAAATGTTCTGTGCAAATCAATGTGGTACCCATTTGCCCAAGTCCCTTTGCAGAGAGGGGTTTTATATATATATATAAAATATCTGTAATATCTGTTATATAATATCTGCAATATTATCAACATCTCAAAGAAAAATAATTAGAGTTTGAGTACACATATTTTGCACTAGTTCTGCTATTTTTCTGTCCCATATCCCCTCATTATATCAATACCAATTCAATAAAACAAAATTTAAAAAGTTAACTTTTCTAGAAAAGCTGTCCTCCTCCCTTTTAAGCCTGGTTCTGTTTGTTCCTGCCTGACAGAACAGAGAGCATCAAAGAAAAGTATTGGCAGCTACAGTTAATAAAGAAAGCAACTACCTTAAGACTTGAAGACAGCAAAATAAGACTAAGTTCATCGCATCCTAGTCAAGACAACCTGTGGAGAGTCACGCTTACAGTGAAAGCACAGCTGGAAGCTTAGCTTTTTCACAAATTTCAGTTACCAATAAAGTTAAAACTATAAGGAAAAGAGATTTCGAAATAGGCTGCTGAATTGTTTAAAAAAAAGTCAGAAATAGCCACTCAGTCACTCCTGATCTATATGACAGGCATCAACTAGTTTCATGCATGTCTATCTGAGAACTGAACCATGAACTATTTCAGGAGTGCCTTACATTCTACTGCAATCATACGGTACCAGCCTTTGGTTACTTTTTTAGTTTGAGAGCCCTCACAAAAGCATTCATAAAAATAACATTTTCTCCCTCATGCCTGACTTAGGTGGACATAAAACATAAGAGGAGGTGTTCAAGAAACGTGTAGATGTGGTGCTTAGGGACATGGTTCAGTGGGTTAGGTGGTGGTTGGGTTGACGGTTGGACCTGATGATCCTTGAGGTCTTTTCCAACCTTAATGATTCTATGATTCTGTATGATTCTAAGCTGCAAGGAAGTCTCTGCTGTGACTGACACAGCAGAATCATTACGGCACAGGAATAGTGTCAGATATGGCAACTCAGGTTACTTCCATGAACTTGCAAGTGCTCTCCCTTGAAGCAAACCTGAATTCTGTGGGATGCCCCGTATGGTCTGGCCTCCATCTGGGCTCCAATACTTTTCAGCATTTAAAATGAATATTTTCTATAGTGTTGATGCAGAGGGTCTAGAGCTGGGGCTGAAGTTCTTCAAAGCTCTACCCTCTAAAGCCATATGCCTTACTGCTTTGTAATTCAGGAACTAATGACAACATGCACACATTAATCTGTCAGAAGCATCCCCAACAGCTCAGCATGGTGGAATTTGCTCTCTATGGACTATCATTTGCACCTTGGAAACAAGCACCCAGAAACATTGAGCCTACTTAATAGCCAGAACTGATTCACTTCACTTCTCTTTTTTTTTTTGCTATTTTTATAATAGCAATTCTCTCTAAAAAAAAGTTCAAAAATAAGTCAATTCCTGTTAAAGGTATGTCATATTTTAAACTGCATAACTGCATTTTAGCATATACTTAAATCGAGTGTCCACTGCCTAAATAAGCAGAAAAAAAAAATGTGTAACTTCACAAACTACGCTAAATTTCCTTCAAAAGGGAGTATGACTATTAAAACTATTATTCTCAGCAACAACCTTTTAGAGTAACTAAAGTAAGGATTATTTGAAGTCAGCAGTATTTCCCCTTGTATAAACCTGGAAGATTTCCTGAAGCACTGAGCATTCTTCCTAGTTCTTTTGCAATCAACATGAGTTCTAGTTGAACTGATGAGAAATACATGATTTGCCTTTGATCTCAAGATAGAAAAAAATAAATTTCTCTTGTCAGGTAAAATTGTAAAAGCAGTTACAACCATTTAGCTATTACTAATCAATAAATAGTAAAAGATTTAGGAAAGTTTAACTTCTGTATCTTTAGCACCGTATATTTCATGCAACAATAAAAGTGGACTGTAATTGCTACCTGAAAATTCATGCAATATAGTTTTATCTAGGTGAATATATAAAGGATGAAACCTACATAATCTGGTTTAATCTGCAAATAGCCAAAGTCATCAAACAATTCTCCTGATCAATCTAATGTGTAAAAAAATTCAGCACACACACTGCAGTTATTTCAAACACTGTTTGTGGGCACAAGCAATAACCAGCTGTTAAAGTACCGATGCTCCTACATGACATTTCAAAATACGTTTCTTCCTGTATGGCTAGAAGTTATTTTTGGGACATGCTCTTATTTTGTAAACCTGTTCTCCTCTACTACCTCCACTATTATCTTGACCTATGATAGCAGCCATAGCTATGCAAATCCAGGATAATTTTGTGGGGAGCTCCTTTAGATTTGCCCCATATAGGAGATAAGAATTTGATTAAGTCTGAGACAAAGAAGGGATCCTACTGATAGTAAGTACATATGCCTCTTTGTTGATTCTTTCTATAATCTGAAAGGAAAGGAGCATCAACAATCTATTCCAAAACCTAATTTAATCAGAATACTCCCCTAGTAAATCTATACCTGAAACTGTATGTGAGGACTCAGCCACATTTGTTTTCTGAGGCTGAGTTCAGACCAAAACATCAGGAGGTACTGTAAAAATGCTTGAACACAAAATGAAGATTTGACACCCCTTGCATTATGATGCTCAATTGCCCAGCTACAACTGACACCTGTATTGTTGGTGTAAGAGACACACCGAGACTTTTTATAGGTAAGAAGTATCATCACATCTAGCCTGTCTAAAAGTAGGGGAGACACAACTTACTTTCTAGAGAATGCACCTGTCAAAAGGATCATGCTCTCTTACAAAACTGGCATTTTCAAAACCAGTGAAATAATTTCAAAATATACTTCACTGTAATACAAATCAGACATATTAGGTTTTATATACGAAACTTTGTGAAATAAAAATTATGTTATTTGTGAACAAATAGTTTCACTAAGAGGAATAGTCTAAATAAGATACCACTAGCAATCTGCATTTAAGCATAATGGTCAACATGGTAAAAACCTGTTTGGAATGTAATCACGATCAAGTTCACTCAGGAAAAAAATGCCACTTGAAACAATTTTCTTTACTAACAATATTCTTAAAAAAAAGTCTATTTTGTAAAATGGGCTTTGCAAGACTTAAATAGAAAAAAGATCAGGCTGTTTGCCTTCATGTACAATTTGATCAGATAGCATGTAATAGAGGTGACAAAGCCCTTTGAAGTTTCTTCAGAGACTTTAATTTCAGCTAATTTTCTTATGCAAATAAGGGCTAACTAGTTACTTTTTAAATTCCAGCTCTTTTGACTACAAAACCTCTAAATAGATTATTCGTAGCCTGCATGTTTAAGAAGTTTTGAGTATATTCTCATCTCATTGCACAGACAGCTATGCATAAGCCTCTCATTAAGGATAAACTGCCTCTCAGTGAAATGAGAATATACCCTTAAGGGTTTCTGAATTAAATTCATATTTGGTTATCCATCCAAGTTATTTTACAATTTTCATAGCACATTAACATAGTCTCTATAACTTTATGGTAAAGACAGATATACTACTCAGAATCTGCACTAGGATATGAAAACATATAAGACAGTGCAGCATTAGCACATCTGTTAGAAAGTGGTGGGCTTAAAGATGCATTTGTCAAGGCAGTTTTGGTATGTGTCAGGACTTCTGTTAGTGCTCAAGGATTGTTTGCTATTTGTCATGGCTTTTCTGTTATTTTGAATACAGCTTAAGGTAAGTTTAACCAGAAAGATGGGATTCAAAAAGTTCCATTTGACATAATAAATTGAATATTTGATAAAAGCCCAGGCTAAAGGGAGACAGAAACAGTACAAAAAGCTCAGTTCAGCTCTTATTAATACAAAGCTTGACTGTGCTTTGCTGCAGGGTCTAGCATACCCTAGGATGCATTATATCTAGATCCTGATCTTCACATTGATCTGTTTTATTTAAAGTATCAATGTAACCAATTTGTTAGTTTGCGTTACATTTCCCCTTTGCCTCTACCCACAGAGGGAGGATACCTGTCTATCAGCCTTCAGCTATGAACTCTAAATAAAGTTAAGATTCCCACATTTTCTTTTGCTCATTCTCAATTCAGTTAGAAACCACTGAATTGGCCAACAAACCAAAACATGCTTGGAAAACAAAACCTGATATATTTTTTTGTCCTCTAACCTTAATAACAGGTAAATAAAAATTACATGGCAATGACATACAGGAGATGTGAAAAACCCTTTTTTTTTGAGGGGGGAAGGGGGGAGAGGGAGAGATGGGGGGGTAAACCCATGCACTTCTGAGGCTAAAAAAATGAGTGAAAAGTAAACATTTTAATTGTCTGGCTTGGCTTTATTTTTCTTACCCATAGTTCTACAATTCATCTTATTGCTATAGTATGCACTAGGGAGAAATTAGGAGAACAACTTTTCCAGATATTGCTGAGAAAGCTACTATTTTAAAACTTCATCAAAATAACAAAAGTATTTTAAAACAATTATTTTAAAATTTTCTTATGCTATGATTAATACATCCTGGTTTGAAAAACAAACAAGTCTGTGAAAGTAGTGTCCAGAATCAGTTGACCTTTGATTTAAAACAAATATGCAAATAATTAATTTGACCCAGTACCTCTATAGATTAGCATAGACCCTTTTGACTATGAACGTCTCAGATCTACTGGTTGAGCAGGTCCATATTCATTTGGGATGTGACACTGTGCTGAACACCTCATCACAGGTCCCAGAAATTCTCAGTTCTCACTAACATCCACAGGAAATAAAAGCTCTCAGTCTATAGGACAGGCCTCCCAAAAACATGATGCTTCAGACTGCTAACAGAGCAGCCTCTTTCAAAGATCACCAGTAAAAAAGTCAATGGCAGCCTTCGCTGCTTTACAACCACCTCTTATAAAGTTTGACACAAATTTTAATAAAATATTGAACATACAAAAATAAACCCTTCACTGCTCACAGTAGCTTACATTTCACAATCAGTACAAAGTAGAAACACTACAGTAATATTGAATCTAGTGACTTCACTTTGCCACAAACTTTTTTTTTTTTTTTTAAGAGACAGAGAAAACAGTTTTTCAAAGTCATGTAAAGGATCTGGATGTCTAGCCTCTATTAATTTTAACAGGAAACACAAAAAAATCTCAGTGTCAGTATGCAATGCCTAAGATTACAAAGCACCCAACTCACCAGGCCACACCCTCTTCCTACTGCTTTCAACTTATTTTGCACACAAAAGCATTGCAGTGCAGCCCCTAGGAAGTTTCACTTAGCATTTTAGCACATGCTTGCAAGATATGCAGAGTATGTCACTTACCAAACACACACTCAGACAAGAACTCTATTCTGGAACAGAATGAGTTAAAAGCACTTAGCTACTCTCCAGAAACATTCAGCAAGCGGGACAAGAAGATCAGAAACATTTTTGCATCACGTCAGCAGCAGTGTGGTGTGCACTAGACTAATATGAGTCAGAAGGATGCATCATGCACCAAAACCTTTTAGAGTACATATTCTGTCAGGACAGTTATTTCGCTGCACCGGATCATGGTTTCACAAGTGTGGAAAAATGTCCCTTTCCAACAGAAAATTTTCAGCCTTTGGTCTCAGCTCAGAGATTTTTTTTTTCCCTTTTCTAATCTGATTCTCCCCAGCTGGTTCTAAGGAGAAAACTATTTTAAGCAGAAAATTAAAGCATGCAATGTAAAATATCACCCAAATTCAAATGAACTGGCTTCTTGTATTTCATATTATCCAAAAGGCTTATTCTGACTCACTTCTGCTGTTCACTGAGGCGTCAAAAATGAGCAAATAACAACCCTGAGGCAGAAAGGTAGCTCGCAGCTACTAAAGACAGCAGTAGCATCACAATGTCAGTGTCTGCTTCATCAACGGGCAACAGTAACTTCTGTTAAAATGGAAGGCTACAGTACTGACTTCTGCATTTCCAGATAATTATAAGGAAGTCAAGCAATTAAGCACCTCAGTGGTAGTGCTTAAAATTAGAGTGGTAACTAAAACAGACATGAAAAAGGAGAAGAGAAAAAAACAGGCATTACTTTAACCATGCAAGCAGAGTCTATTCTGAAATCCCGTGTATTCTGAAAGCCCAATGTTTAGCAGGGCATAAAAACCTCATGCAAAAGGAGGTCTCCAACATATTTTTTATACTCAAGTCCACAGCATAGATAAGTAAGATGTATAACTTTGCTGCCTGTGGATCAAGAAAAGTATCTATAAATCACACTTCAAGCTTGTGGAGCACATGCTTTGCAGGCCAGATTCTTCTGGAACAAAGAGATATTAAAATATAAACCCTGCATGCTACTCTGAAATAAAAAAGTTAAGAACACAGATTGTCGAGATAAACTGTAAATGGTACGATTCTGTAGGAAAATTAATGTAGTCATATAATCTGACATAATTCATAAATTCAGGAATGCTTTTAAAAAGTCCTAGTGGTATTGTTAAGTCAGACCTGTCTAACCTCTAAATGTCACAACACAGAAACCACTGAAGGTTTATATCCTGTGTTAACAGGATACTTGCACGCCTTTTATGTTCACACACAGATAAAATCCCTATACAAATACACACAAAAAACAAAAGGAACTCTGGATACGAACTCGAAGTGAGAGATTGCTAACATCTGTCATTACTGGCAAGGTGTCCAAACCCTGTGCCATCTAATGTGTTAGAAGAGTTCTCCAAGGAAAGAAGCCATATTTGGCACAGCTTTGTAAAGGATCTCTAGGAAATATGTGAAAAGGGTGAATGTTTCAGCCCCTTGGGGACTCTTACTGGTTTCTTAGAAAAGTCTTTAGGTTTAACACCACTCCTAAGGTCAGCCAAACACACAACGTACTACATGCCTCTCTACACTGCAGCTAGACACGGACCTCTATACCTGATGGAAATGACTATTTCTTACAGTTCTTTGATGCCAAAAAAGTCAGTTATTAAGTTAAGAGTAGGAACATAACAGGATAAATACTATTAACACACATATAAGATGTGAATCCAAAATACTGCTGCCCCCCAAATCATATATGTCATTGGAAAATGTTTTGAATCTCAGAAGTATACGTTTTACTTTCACGTATTTCAGGTACCAATTTTAACAGCATGTTCTTATCTCAAGTGTCATAAATTTGCGTGAAGCCAGTGGCTCCCAAAGGAACTATCATTTTATTTGTATTTTTCAGTAAGCTGCTGAAACTGATATTGTCACGAAGGAAATACATAGTTCATGCTCTAAATGCCTGAAAAAAGAGAAGTACAAAGAGATACAATAGAAATCAGGCTTTAAAAACAGCTGTTACAATGACAAACTTTACATATGCATTTGAAACATCGTACCTATGGACATCAAACTAAATTGGTTTAAATTAATCTCCTCTGTATGCTTTAAAATGAGATGGTTTCTCATATTGCAGTCCCAAAAACAGATGCCACTGAAAAACAAAAGGAAGACTCCCACTGAAATCAAAGTAGCCAAAAATCTACCACATGCTTAATCCTAATATTGAGGGTGGAACATACATAAAGCCTGTGTGCTTTTATCGCCAAAGTATGCTACCTACAGACAACAACTATGAGAATATTCAGAAGCTTGGGTCACACAAGCACTGAAGTCCAGGTGCTTCTTTACTAATGATCAGATTTCTCTATTTCACTGACCTTTCTGTTGTTCTCCCTTCACTCACTTCTGCCCCCTTTGTAACAATTCAAGCATCTTAATATTTCATAACTGACATCTGTAAGACAAATTTTATTAAATTAATCACAATGGTACACGAGCGTATTCTCAAAAACTGCTAAAGGGCAATTCAGAAAGTATAGAAAAACCTAAGAAACCACATGCCATTTCTGAAAAAGCTCTGTTACACACACACACAAAAAAGGAAATCCACTCAAATCGTTACTATCTGCTATATGAATGTATTATAAAAAGTCTTTGTTGTTATTAGATTAGAAGAGGCCCCCATGTTCACAAAGATTTCTTCCTTGTTATCACGCATAACCACATTATACAAGCCCTTTAGATAAACTTTACGAATTTAATCTGGAAACACCATTCTTGGCATGTTGTCCTAAAACTTCCTGTTATCAGAAGTAACAAACTTTTCTCTACTTTCTGTCCCATAACTGTCCATGGATGGGTCATCTGTGTGTATACCAACATTATCATTTGATTCAAATAGTTGTTCCCTCCCTGATCTCCAGTTCAGTTCCTCACACAAATACACGGAGTCATTTTGTCACCTTCCAGCTTTAAAACCAACTCAACTTTTTCAGCCATAGAAAATGTCTCAACCTTTTACGAGGCCTTTCTCCAAATGTAAACCTTTTTTCTCCAATGGGTGATCAGAGTTCTACACAGTATGTCTGATAAAATCTAACCACTAACCTTTTGCAATAAAATCCACGCTTTTCTCCCTTCTATGTCAAACAAAGCATTCCCATCATGTAGGTAAAACTCAGCTTTGCAGCCATTAAGAAACGGCAGGGGTCACGGAGATTTCATCAGCCCAAGTGGTGAGGGCAAAAGGGACCATAGGTTTCCAGGGGAGTGAAGATGATGAACAAGACTACAAGAAACCTTCAGAGTTTGAAGATCTCTGGGGGAAGTATTATCAGTGGGAATGTAGGCATTTCCTTTGGAAGAAGGAATAACTGGGCACACAGAGCAAAGCCTTGGGGGCAGACAGAGGTAGCAGAAGGTTCATCTTCACAGGCAGGACAGAAGCCTACCCACCTCCCTCATCCCTGCTCCCTCGAGCATAAACCTTCCTCCTAAAGCATTCTCCCTCCCTTCAGCATCAGCTACTAGCCCCACCCTGAGACTGCACCCCAGCCTCACCTCCCTCTGCCTTCTGGGCTGCTGCTCTGAGAACAGGCAGCTCTGTGAAAGGTAACTCGGATGTATATGGGGCAAGCAGAGCCAGGGTAATGGCCAGCCTGCAGTGCAGGCCTAGCAGCACCCACCACCTCTACACATTGGCTTCTCAGTCAAACACCATACTTGGCTTTCATCTAAGGAAATCTCTGTCCTTGCATCTTCTGTGTTAACAAGTGGCCTTCATATACATTGGAACCATGATTATGGGCCTTCATAGCCATTCTGTAGTCAGCTATCACCTAGGTTTCTCTCTCAATAAATGAATTCTCAACTGTAAACAGAAATTATCTGAATTAGTCCCCAAGCACTTGCGTGCTTGGACACAGGTCTCTTGCACTTTGCAAAGCTAAACTTCTAATTTCTGTAAATCCAGTCCTGCTCTGAACTGTACATATGTCCAAAACATTGACTCATCCCTTAGCATACTCCTACACTTTACGCCAGGGTCAACAATGAAATACTAAAACACAACAGATCTGAAGATTTACCTTTGAAAAATGCAAATTTCCCCCCAGCCAGTACTGCTCCTTTCACCATAGTCAGCAGTCTCTCCTTTGGTCAGTACCTTGTCCATCTCACAGTTCTTACTATTCATGTTTCAATTAATAATTTCTCATGTGGCACTGTAATAAGTACTTTATTAATATTGATTATATCTGCCACATTTTCTTTCATTAAACAATATTTACTTTTTTTTTAAAGGTAGAGTTTGTGTGACAACATATGCCTCTCTCAAGTCCATATAAAATTCTATGTAACGTTTTATTTACCTCCACATTTCTAATTGTTCTCTCCAGCAATATTTTTATTTAAGTATTTACAGACTGTTAGATAAAGGTCTTGCAGTTGCTCATTTATTTAAGTAAAGGGGAAAAGGATCAGCAGCTATTTCATAACTCCCGTAAGACATCACTCCAACTGATAGATATTGACATACATCTTGTAGTCACCAACATTTTTGTCCCTGTTATGCCTCACCTTTGCTCTCTTAGTCAGCTGTATCATCCCTATTGATAAAAGACAGAGTTCGTACACCTTTCAGTCTACACTGAAATCTTCATAATGAAATTTCTATAGTTTTCCCTCAGTATTTCTCATTCCTTCTTTTCTTCCATTCCATTGGCTGAAGAGCTGTTTGTCAAAATATATCCTGTGATATCTAACTTTTGCTTTTAGCAGTTTCCATTCTATCCTTTGATGGTTTTCTTTGCTGATTAGCTGCAAATGAATGCAACAAGACAGACTCCCTAATTCTAAATTATTTCTGCAGAACAATCCTTTCAACCGGTTAAATCGAGAAACACTTCCTGCAGGTTTTTTCTTGTGCCACTAGTTTCACATAACTTTTTCCACTATAAAAGTAACGGTCCTCCTCTCCCACGTAACAAACCCTGAACTCCTCTGTCAAACAATTTCCCTATGTGGTCTTCCCAGTTCTTCTAAATTTTCTATTTTGAAACTAAAGACCTGAAACATACTACTAATACACTTTCATTTATGCTTCCATTTAAGTCAAAATGAATCAGCTTGTGAACACTCAACTGAAGGTAGTTTTTACAACTTTTTTTTAAATAAAAGTAATTTCTCTAGTAATCACAGCTTTCCAACTATAGAGCAAGTCATTTAAGGCTGTCACATTGATAACAGTATTTGTTCCCTAATCTCCACCTCTGAATTTTTGCAAGTGAGTTTTATCTTTGTTCATAATACTACAGGAATCTCTATCCACACTGAATCCTGTATCTAGAGTGTCCAGATAGGTCTCTTTTCACCTGTTTTCATCTTTACTCAAAGGATTTTGATCTAACAGCATCTTTTTACCTATGCTACTCCTTTGCAAGTCTACACGGGACTAATTAATAATTTTCTCTTTAAGGAGCTGTCAGTAGGTGTAATGAAGACGTTGCATACTATTGCCATGGGCAAAAGAAAATTTAGCTGTATAAAAGACTATAGATGTAATACTTAGCAGAACTTGTGTTATTAGCAGGTGTTATGGCTCACACAATTAAAAGCAGTTATTGACATGACGGAGTCTACAACAATAAAAAAAAATTAGAAATGCACTCCAGCATCCCATAAAATGTTTTTTCATCTTAAATAAAGCAGACACGTGCGACCTCCCAACTTCATTTATCCATGTTCCAATTGTTTCTTCAATAACAGTATCTTTTTGGTACCTTCAAAATAAACACAGATCCAATACTCTGAAGTGGTTTTATATGGTGCAGCAGTGTACCCCACAAACTATTAATATTTTTAAAGGCATGTGAACAAAGTGTTAATTATTATTGACCCATATAATACACGTAAGAAACATGTCTTAATTGTAATCGACCATAGGAACAAAGAGGTGACCAGATACTTTACGTATTGGCATATCATTCTTTCCTCCTCCATAAAAGAAATTATTGCTAAAGCAACTTTTCAAGGCTGCACCATTTCCCTTACAAATAATGTAATTTAAGAATATCTACTGCTACTTGTCAAAGCACTGTCCATGAAAATATTCAGAAAAGATAGGGAATATATGCTCACAGATGTGTAAAACAAGCAAACAAAACAATAAAAACCCCTCCAACACAAAAGGTAGCCATTTAACTTAAAGCATAAACATTAGACTGATTAATATTTTTAAGTTATTCAGAAAAGAAAAATTAAAAAAAGAGGTTGAGCAAGCAGAAAAAGGGAAACAGGAAATACAAGTTGTCTATTACAATAGGATATGCTTTAGACACAGTTCCTTTGGATTTTTCTTTTTTCTTCTTTTAAGATACACTGGTATGCAGACAGGTCAAAGCAAAAACTTCACTGTGGCTATGGAAATTGTATTTTTCTTAATTTCCCTCCCTTTCCTTACTTTCCCTCCCTTTCCTTACCTATAGATTCAACTAGATAGTTATTAAACCAGTTATTTATATCTTAGAAAAAACTTGTAGATCTACACAATCAGACTGTTCAGTGAAGTTACTATGGTCAGTCACAAACTACTTAATATATCTGGAGTAAAAATCATTATAACACAAAATATGGTGGACTTGGCAGTGTTAGGTTTACAGTTGGACTCGATGATAAAAAGGGTCTTTTCCAACCTAAATTATTCTATGATTCTATATTACACTTTTAAAAACCCCTAGAATACTGTTATAGCTATTTCCCTCTTCAAAACAAATATTCACTGATATAAAAACATCCCCCCCCAAAAAAAAGAAACCAACAATCAATTACACTGTTGCTAAGTATCTACCTCTATCAACTGCAGCCACCAGGTGTTGTGTTATAAAATGTTAAGCCATATGCTCCATCTTAATGGATTCTTTTTTCCATTTAGAGTAATAATTAGGAATATTACCAAGAAAGCAAAATTCTCCCATAAGCATGGCTTAGGAATTTACATGACCTCCTTGTATTTTTTCAGACCTCAGAGGTAAACAATGTTGAGATCAGGAATAGTATTAACTAATGAGATCAGATCTGCACATGACTTCATCTTGTTTAGTTTCGCAGAAGACAATAATAGGTTTCCCTGAACCCATGCTATATCCAGTCTGATCACACATATACTTTGAAGTCCACATTCCTGGATGGTTCACTAAGCTTTCACGAGTTCATTAACAAACTCCAGGTAAAATTTACTAGCTGGCCATAGGAGTCTTACAGATAGCTCTAACATGTCAGTAACAGATTGAAACAGCTGTCCCCAAACCCAGAATCTGTCTATGAGAAATTCACTGTTCCCAGAGAGTCAGATCTGGGATATGGTTTACAAAAATCTCTGTTTGTAATGCCCAGATGCAGAGTCAGATTTGCAGAAAATGAAGCTTTTGGCACAAGTGGTGGTGAACTTTACATTTACCGTCTTGCCTCAATGTTTCACTAAGCAACATGGATTACTTTTGCTTTAAGTAAATATTGAAGCAGATTATTCTTCTGTTTGCATAAACTTCTCAGGTCCATCCATTTTGATGCATGTCTCTCTTAATGTATGAAGTTGTAAGTGATTATTACCCAAAAGGGAGGGGAGATTTCTGGTTGAGCAGCTCATTAAAACCTTTGGGAAGCAGTTTCTTTATCACAAAAACATACTAAGCCAAATTCTTCTTGTTACATGAGGGAAAAAGCCAAACTTCATCACCCTTATAATAATCCGGTCTTTACAAGACTACTTCAGGCTATTGTTATATACAGAATCTATAAAGAAAATGTGTCCCCTACAAATAGTTCACCTAGTATTCATTAAGTAACCCAGATATAATAGCATGAACTACAGAAGAATCTTAGGTGAATTTAGTTAATATTTGGGAACCCTAATAAGACAAATTCTGTGGGCTTTTGTGTAACAGGAGACTGGCTCCTACTGAAGTGATATGTGGAAGTAAATTGGTTCTTACACCTCAAAGTCTTAGTCCCCAAAAAGAGGTCACTGATGACCTAGTCTTATACTACTCAAAGAACTCCACAACTTTCCTTATCTCTTACCTATAGGACACCTGAGCAGCAGAGAGGAAGAGAATATTCAGGTGATTGTCTTGCTAGCCTCCATTAAGAGTCCATGACCACCCTGAAAAGTGTCATTTACCTATGTGAAAACACCCTTACAGTGAATTCTATTGTGACCAGCAAGGAGTTTGGAAAGACAGTACATATTCTAGACACTAGCCTAAATAATCCAAGAAAATAAGGTTCAGGGAGTGTAGCTTGACAATAAAAAAAATAATAATCATGCACATTGATTATTAACTATATGACTATGCAAAACGCTATTCTATCTTTTGTCCCAGTATATAAATGCATACTTATCACATTTGTTGAATTTGGGTTTTTTTTACGCAGTTATAACTTCACAGGGTAGTAATAATAAAGGGCAAGAGGAATAATGGTTTTCTACAAGAAGACACCATTATCAACCAGTCTTCAGAGGTGGACACAAATATTAACTGAAAACAGGTAAAATGTTTGGAATTGCAAAGTATCAAAGAAAGCAGAATTTGGCCTCCTTTCTTGCCTCTTCCCACTTATAAAATGGAGATGGACTTGCTAGCTACATTATCCCTGAGCACTATCACAGAAATATATGGAGTTGCATGAAAACTCAAATTTAGTTTTATGATCCAACACAATCCCAAAATATCCAGACATAGGTCTGCAGATATTAAGACAGCATATGTCTATCTGTAAGCAGATTTTGCAACTCTTATTTATGTACACATGCACAAATTTGCAACATAAATTGAAGTTACAAAATTTGCATACTTAATTTTGTTCATTATGAAATTTCAGCTACTCTAATCAAAAGTGAACGTAGATAGTCACTAAAATCTGACAAAAGGCACTGAGTTACTTATTGCATGTGCATTTTGAGTCACATACTATTGTGCTTATTTTAAAATCTTTACCTCTTTGTATATCAGTATGCAGTCTGAGCCCAGCCCTCCTTTCCCAAATGGGCAGCGTATCTGAGACTAGCTCCAGTTCTGACATTTCATCCACTAATTCACAAGATAAACTGAGCTCCTCTTGCTAACTCTGAGGAGAAAACCTTTTGGGACTATGCCTCAGGACTGTAAGAAAGCAAAATTTTCACACTCAGCATGAAAGAAAGGAGAGAACTAATTAATTTCTAGCTACCAAATATAATGCTCCCAATGCAGCATCCTCTGGCCACAGTGGCCTACAATGAAAGGGATATTGTTCTGGTGTCTTTCAATCTAGGTCACAGCCAGCACCACAAATCTACATTACCGAGTCTAAAAAGTCATCATATGCAAAACACATCAACAACACAAAAACGATGTGCAACGGTCAAATGGTTTATATAAGAAACAGTACTGTCACATGTTTGATAACACACATTTGTAGGAAAAAAAACCCTATTTTCTTGGTGTGATTCTGCACACAGTAGATACAAATCCCACGCCATTATTATTCTTGAAGCATTCCTGTAAAAAGGTCTACAGGAACAAATGCAAGATCACTCCAATCACTTCAAATGTCAGTCAAGTTGGGATCCCTTGAATTTCAGCAAATCTCTGAAGTTTTCATATACCAGTTTTTCCTCAAGCCTTATTATTATACAGCTACTGTAACCATTAACTGTAATAAACCATTTTTCTACACTGCAAATGCATTTTTCCCATCCTATCATTTGTCTAAAAAGGATCTGAAAATAGAGGACATAATTTCCATGCAGCTGTTTGATACGCAGGAATTTTCACCCAATATTTTTGCAGAAATCACCCCTAAATACACGAAAGACACAGGACTATTAAATATTCAAAGTTTATTTTGATATCAAATGGTCACTGTTAACTTATTTATGGTCCATAACAAGATGTGATTATGAAAGAACAGTAGTTTCAACGCCAAAAAGGAACCACCAAAATGATCACAGATGTACTTGATCTGAGTCCATTTAAAACACAAGTTAGAGTCTGTCAAATTACATTAATTTTGTATTAAATCCTGAAGCGTAAAATCAATTTATTCTCAGCAAGAGTGTAGTTTAATCCTCTATAAAATCAGTTCATAGCCAAAAAATACTGCTAAAATATGAGCTTATTAATGCAAAATTTTAAACATCATGGAAAACAAAGGTGATTTCCCTCTGTTGTAATGGTGAGCTAGTGCTACACCCAGTTAATAAAAACTGACAAATTAAGAGGTAACCTCTAACTAGAAAACAAGAAGCTGCAGTAAGACAAATAAATGACATGTTACAAAGTTGTAATTAACTGGACAGGAATTGGTTCTTCTTTAGAACAACTATTTCAATCATATCAAGTGTGTTTAATGGGTTGTCTGCCACAGGAGCAAAATACCCACATTCTCTCCTGCACCACAGAAAATGGAAACGCAAGTAAGGCCTAAACAAAAAAGCCCTAACTTAATCTTCTCTCTGTGGGACAGCAATACCTCCTGAAGAGTCAGCTTCAGAAAGAACGCTCCCGCTCAGCTATCTCCTCTAAGATGTGGTATTAATGCAGAATAAAGATATGCATTAAAAAAATATCCATAAGCACAAATAGTTTCCCCCCCAACACACAAGGTTCCAGAGCTATATTCAACTGAGAACAGGGGAAATATGATCTTACAGATAGCACTCGTATTATCTCAGACACTAAAATACAAAGACTGTTTAGTGTCACCATTACAATAACATTTTAATTGTGAACATGATTTGAGAAATATGGTGATACTGAAGATTAATAACATTTTTATAGTGCAGATGGGAAGGAAAACAGTTTATTATTAGCAACAGAATAAACCGTACTCTCTGTCAAGAGGCCTCTAAAACGTGAGCAACATACATCATTTTTGTACAAAGAATTCTAATGGAAAAATAGAAGCTAAAACAATTAAAAAATTTACATTCTGTCTGGCTGAAAACAATCTCTGTATATCATTACTCGCCCTGTATAAAGAAGCTGATGCTATATTATGTATTATTTCATCACATTAAGGTGCAAAAATCTGATCAAATCAAGTTAACAAACAGTTAACAAACTGTTCAACTACTAACGATGACTAAAGAGAAAGGAGAACTTTAAATTCTTTGAAACCATTTCAAGCAGATTACAAGTAAATATTTATTATGACAAAATACTGAGAATTAACTAAATATTACAAAAGAAGGTTTAAGCTGGAAAAATGAGGATATGCTACTGCTACAACTTTTAAACAGTGGAATATTACAGTTTTAGCAGGAATTAATAAGACTATCCTTCTGCAGCAAAAACTGAAAACTGGAAGCTACAATGTCACCCAACGTACATGATGAATGTATTCACCATATTGAAGTCTAGCATATATCAGAGCACTTGGAAGGAGTTTAGTTGCTCTATCATTTTAGGCACTGTTACAATCTCTCCAATCCAATTCCACCAAGAAATGGCAGTATTCAGTAACATTTATCCTCTCTCTTTTAAAGAAAGAATCCATCCACTGAACCCTCTCTCAAACTACAAATGCTCCCAGTCACAAGGTCAGTTTACACTTTACACTGTGGAAACATCTAGTGCAGTTTTCTCCTGCTATTTCATGGATACATTGTATGTATCATGCCTACAGTAACATCTCCTCTGTTGTGGGAAATACTCTACCGGGATATGAGCTTATCAGGTGATAGCTCAGCTCATCTTCATCTTTCTGACTAACAGCCCTTTCCAAAACAGCTGTGTGATCTTTTCCCAAAACAATCTTAATTGTTTTTGGGTTAGGATCTCAGTCTCTGGGCCCTTTTGCCATAAGAAATTCTCCTATCAAAAATCCTGGTAAGTCCTGTTACCAATAACCTGAAAAGTTTTGCTCTTCACTGGCCAAGTTCCTCTTCCTGCCCCCTCTGCCAAAGTTCTTTTTCAGCAGGAGCTCTTGCTTTGAGCTGCTTCTGAGTAGTAAGCACCGTCCAGTCCTGAATTACGGATGTCCTTGAAAACAGCTCCACATGAGCAGCAGAGACACTCTGCATAGCACTGCATCATGCCATCGTGCATGGTATCCTACCAAGGGGTTCCTGGTAAATCAATCTCGCATTCAACAACAGCAAATTCACATTAAATGGCAATTGCCTGCATCTCTTCCATCCCAGCTACTGCCACAGACAGCCTAGATCTTATATCTGATTTAATTGTCCAACTAATTTAGTGAAATAGTCTGAGTTACAAATAAACTGTGAAAATGCCTGAATTGTTCTTAACCTTTTGGAGAAGAGCAGCTGAGATACTGCCGAGCATATGAGTTAAAAAAGTTTTGCTTAAGTTAAAGCCTTAAAAATATCTCACTGAAAAGCTGCCACTCCCATTCTTAAAAAAAAGGGCAACAGGGTTATTCTGGATTGAAAGCTATGAAAATCATCAAAAGACGGCCTTAGAAAATGGCCATTTAATCTCACCCAACAGGAGTACATTAGAAGCTGTAAGAAAACTTCTCTTTGTACTCCAGTCCCACAGAACATGCTCCCCCAGCATCAGCCACTGAACACGCAAGGGCCTTTCTAGCACTGCTTATTGCTGTTCAGTGGGACACAAGGGTAGGAACACCTAAAAGGAGATAAAAAGAGAACTCTGTTTCTAGAAATGCAGAGGGAGCATTCACCATAACGCAGAAAAAGGGGAGAAAGAAGTTTGGTGCACACAGAAAGAACATGAGTCAAGATGAGGAGATAGTCAGGCTGTAGACAGATGAGACAGGGGCAGGGAGATATGCAGTCACTGAAGTATATTTCATTCCCCAACTTGGAGTGGAGCCCAGAAAACTGAAGTCTCAAAACCCTACTCTGCTGTCAGCTAGTATTTACAAAAGCTAATTACAAAGCTCTTCTCTCAGATTTGCAGCTGGGCACAGAAAGGGTAACAGTCCTCCACAGCTACTTGTCCCTTTGCTATTCCAAGAGGCAGACAGCTTTGCACTACATTTCTTAACTTCTTTGAATACCCATATGATACTATCAAACAGAAAAGGAATCATGTGTTCTTTTTTAAAAGCACAACACTTAATACTCTAAAAACATTCCAAGGTTAGGAGTTTAAAGAAAAAAAAAATGTCATTGAATTCAGAGCAGAATGAATTAAACATGAAATTGTTCCCACACACATTGTAGCATGATCACACACAACTGGCGCACATCTCTTTTCCTTTGCAACCATGGGTAATTAACACATGGCCCACAGAAACGTGTGCCAGCATCAACTAGGTTTCTCTTCCTCAACTTTGAAACAAAACTTCATTCTCTTTCTGTGACACACAGTTTCAGCCATAGGTAAAGGTTGCAATACAAAGAAAAAGGTCTTTGAGGTAGCATGAGTAGGAAACAGTGCTAGGAGGAAAAAAAAAGGAAAGTTTGGTCAGATGTGCATCCAGGCAGCCCCTGTCTGCTTCTCCAGCATTCCACTATACAATTTGTAGCATGCCATCCTTACAACTTTTTTCCCCCTCTCTCTTGATATGCCTCACATATCAGGATGTTCACAATCAACAGTAAGTTCCAGAACTGTTTTACAAGATGAAGACCATGAGGTTCACAGGAAAGCACTGTAAGCTCTGAAATCACATAATTAAGACGAATGCAATGATCACCCTCAGGGAGATATATTGCATATATCTGAGTACTAATTGCACACATCTCTGCAACACCTATTATTCTAAAAAAATGTTTTTAACCTTCAGAAGTCAAAATATGTACATTTTTCACTGTAGTTCTGTGATGTTACTGTATTTCCTGATTCGTATTTATTCACTGTTAGTAAATCAGGATTTTTCCCACGCAACCAGAGAGGTTGTGGAGTCTCCTTCTCTGGAGACATTCAAAGCCCGCCTGGATGCGTTCCTGTGCGATCTGATCTAGGTGTTCCTGCTTCGGCAGGGGGATTGGACTAGATGATCTTTCAAGGTCCCTTCCAATCTCTAACATTCTGTGATTCTGTGATTCTGTGATTACATTTCCTGAATTGCAAAGTTACCTTCTGCAAGTGCAATCTAGTGAATGTCAAAGTGTAAAATCCTGATGAAATCTTAAACAAAGCAAGAGATAGACATTGACCCTCAAAGCAGACGTGTAGTACCATTTTAACAGGCTTATGGACAAAACATATTTCTGAAATATTACAGTGTACATCCGCATAAGGATGACTGCTGATGGGAACCAAAGCTGACAAAGGCATAACAACATAAAAATTCTATGTGGTCTTATTCTGTATGTGGTTGAAAGTGACAGTTCATCAGAGTACAATTATCATATATTACTAACGGAATATTAATAAATCATTCATTATTCTAATTAGAAAGTCAGGCAGTCTGACTTTTCACCTCTGGAATGGTAATTGACACACAAATGCATTTGACAGCCTTAATGACTATAAATCCCTAGTGGGAGAAATAGTGTCTTAATCTTCCAGCATTTAGCTTAACAACCAGTTTCCACCCTCTGTGGGTAAAATTCAAGTCACCTTAGACGGTCTCGTGCACCTACTTCAACCTCTGTAAAGTACTAAACATATATCTACTATGAGCCAAAGATAATACATAGGCTATGTACAGGTTTACTGGGTGGGGATTAACTTTTTCTTTGAAAGAAACCTGGAATGTCGGACCATAATACACAAAGTTAAGCCTGAACTGTGATTTCAGTTATGAATGGGCATGCACACACTTTCGAACATTTTGTCCCTTCAAAAGAGTTATTTTTGTACACACACAATGTCAAGAAACCCACATATATTAACCAAATACAAAGGAGACCAGGTAGTAATATAAAATCTGTCTTTCAAACTATTCACATAGAAAAGTAAAGCATTTGGGAGATAATATTTTGAAGTGCCAATAACCCAGCAGGTCCTATTTAAAAAAATAAAAAGAGCAAGATGTGATCTTTGTGCTTACATATTGACACAACCCGATGCCTGCTTAAGGCAGTGATAGACATTACATTCACAGTGTGAACCACAGATTTCAGCAAGTATCAGATCAGGCTCCTATGGATGATCCTAGCTATGCTAAATGATAAGTCATTCTTTTAGCAATAAAAATTATATTTGTGCACATTAGAGGCTCCACCAGGCTATGCTGGCTTACAGACATGTTTCTTTTTATACACCTTGCTGAAAACATTGAAATCTGGACCCATTTAAGTCACAATAACCTCTGCTGTTCAGTTCAAGGGGTGTTCTGATTTCATTCAGTGTCAAATCATTGAATCATAGATTCTCAAGTTCGAAAGATCCAAAGGATCATCGATTCTAACTCCCTGCTCCTCACAGGACTACCTAAAACTAAACCATATGACTAAGAGCATTGTCTAGATGCTCCTTGAACCCTGACAGGCACAAAAGATACCCCCCTACTATTAAAAAATTTGTAATACCGTTTGACCTTACAGGATACTTGGTAAAGTTAATATAACCAAATTGAAATTCAGACTGTAGACAAAATATCACAGAGAATTAATTACAATTTAGAGCTATGAGCATATTTTAATCTGTCTTGACTTCATCTATCAGATAATTACTTGGGGAATAAGAAGACTGTTACTACTTGTTTAGCACTGTAATTTTTTTATGTTACCATTTCAGATTACTCTGTTATTTTCACTTACATTATCAGACGTGGTCTGAAAGTATAGGAAAGGTCTATTTATCACCTCTGAAACAGGAAATTCATTTGGAATTGATATCATAAAAAGTCTAAATATTTAAAACTCTAAACTTTTAAAAATTGTTTAAACTTTGTCTTTAGTTATACTTCTTCATTATTTTATGCTATGAAAGTCATTCAACTTACATGTTCATGTGTAACTAAGCTAGCAAAGAAAACTCAGAAATTCCCTGCACTACTTCAGTTTGATGTGATTTGCTGTTGTTCAAAACAGTAATTTTTGTATGAACTCTTTTCTTCTTGCTAAACACAGAATTATTTCTAATTCCTTACCTTGACAACAACACACTACCAAATAAATAGTGACCCTGTTTTTTACCACAGGAGGGATGGCAATATTGTATTAGTCAATGAGGAAACAATGAACACATTTGTTACTGTGGCCAGTACTACACAAATGATTTTCCAGTTGTGATGTTCATTGCATAAGACATTTCTTCCACACATTCTGCTCTTGCTTTACTCACAGACTACTCTGAAGCTTAACGTCATATATACTAAGCATTAAGGTCCCAAAATTCAAAGTCATTCCCTAACTGGCTAAAGCTCTTGGAATTGGTGAACCCAATGGGTTTTTTTTATTTTCTCTACAGTTGTTGTATATTCCACTATTCAAATTATAAACTTTTTTTTTGAGGAAGAGAGGGGTAAAATTCCAGGGTGATGTAAAATTTAAAAGTGTCTAAATACTAGAAGTCAAAAAACGGTAATCACATATCAAAATGATCTTTTAATTTGGCTTTATGTATTTACCTTTATACCTACTTGAATCTAGCATTAACTCAAATCCATTCCTGCTTTCATCCCTGTAAACAGGGGATGCTTACCTCCCTGTAAACACGCCAGCCACAAATCCAGCCTTCTGCATTTGCATCTACTGAGATAAACTTTACTGCCGATACGTTTTTGCTTCCTATTAATATTATCTAGTCAGCATGCAGAAGGGAACAAGACCTGGCCTATTTTGATAAAATATATGGTTTTGAGTATTTTTTTTTTACAGAGCATTTTCTTCACTATATCTTTAGTTTAATTTCACATTTATGTATTAGACACAAGAAGAGTTAGTTGAAAGTAGTTACTGGACAAAGCATGACTCATTTCATCCTATTTCAAGAAGTATTTGACCTAGCAATAAAAACAACAAAATTAATCCTACTTCTTAAAATATGTCCATGTAAACTCTAAAAGAATGTTTTAACAAAATAACTGCTAATACTACATTTGCCACACTTAATTTTCCAGCAGATACACAAACTTAGCTCTAGAGAGACTCCACTGAATTAATTTACTTACTTCAGTTGGTATATTATAAAGATAATAATGGAATCTATTAAGAGAGGACTACATGACTAGGTTCCATAAAACTGTGGGCAACAAACCGTGACAAATCTGCAAATTCAAAGGGGGAAGCAAAATTAATTTTTTCTTTATTTATCTATTTTAAACAGATAAGATGTGCAGAACACATACTGATCAATGTATTTAAACATTTTCTTTCTAACAGCATGGCTTAACTTTGTCTTCCACAAAATGCACAGAAGGCAGCTCACCTTAGAAAATTCACATTACAGATGAACAAACTGGAAAGTGACTGAGCATTTGGGTTACATACAAGTTTCAGCTCAGTTTGGCTCCAGGACGATTTGCCATTTAAATTCAATTGGATTAAGAACTGTTCTCTTGATTGCTCAATTAAATGTTAGCTGATGATTGTTTAAATAGTATGTGCTCAAAGTTTACTTTCCCCCCACCCCCCAGATACATATAAATAAATATATCTTACTCTGTAAAATTTCAAGTATCTTGGTATCATACCAAATATGCATTTGGATTTGAGTAATAACTTACAACACAAATGTAAAGCAATTTGTTTGTATCCACTAAAATAGAATTAATCATATCCATGATACCAAATTGGAGTAATAAATTACTGATGACTTCTAGTGGTGGAAAAAGCTTTATCGTATTAGATTTTATGGTACAGCTCTATTATAGTCATCTTTTATTAATTTGTTCAGCCATACATCATGGCATACTAAATAACATATTGGCTATTTACAATCTGTAGAGGGTACATATCTGCCTAGATCAAACTGTTTAAAAGTACTATTTCATTTACCATGGTTAAGGGGTGCTTACTATAATCAAAAATACGAGTGCAGTGTAACTGTGGTGCTGGTGTCCAAAAATTTCAGACAGTCAGTGTGACTATGGAGAAAAATTGTCTAATAATACACCCACAAAGTAAATTATTCTTGAGAAGTGGACTTGTAACTAGTCGGGTCTACCACATGCATGCAGGGAAGTGAGTGTGCTGTGGGTCTGACCTACAGTTTGCAAATTCTGCTGCTTATCTGAACTAGCAGGTCTACAAATTCCTGTTCTCAAGGCCATCTGATGGCAATAACTAAAGTGCCAGTTTCAGCCTTGAGGTGTGAGTGAGGTGTGTACTCACTGAGTTTAAGACCTTCCAGAAAGGAATTCACAGCTCCTCCTCAAGTTCTCATTGCTTCCACCAGAAAGACAACAAAAACGCTTTAAAGTATCCCATAAGCCTAAAGAGCTAATCTCAGCTTCCTTTCAGCCTCCTCTACACCACCAGAGAGTAGGGAGAGATTAACATCAAGAATAAAGGATTTTAAGGGGAACTCACTCTCTCACTTTGACTCTTCCTGTGGTCGAGGAAAAAAAAATGTCCATCAAAAGATCAGTCCTGAAGTAAACCTACATTCAAAGCATATGCAAGCCTGAAGAGGTACTTGACTTTTATCAAGCATATTGCTAAACCATGGCTAGTAGACACCATGGATGATATGGAAGGAAAGAAGAGTATAGCAGCAGTTTATGGCTAAAGTAAACATTAAGACAAAACCAACAGATATATCTGAAATCATTTAAATTCTACAATAGCACAAGACTGCCACGTACACACAATATTTGAGTCAACGTTATGTTCATTTTTTAATACAAAGCAGTAAAAAATGAAACCAAACCAAACCCAGATGATCAAAACAAGGACACTGCTTTGTTCAGCAATTGTTCAAACCAATGTCTGAATCAGCTGTGAGGACTCTGTATAATAAGGCCCAGTAGGGTAAGAGAAGTCAGAAAGGCTAAACTAGATCTGGCAGGGTCATCAAATAATTAATTAATTATACCACAAATAATTAAAGCTCTCAGTTCTGTATAAAAGCAACAAACAAAGGAGAATCACAGTTGAACCAGGTCAAAATCTGCGTCCAATTTATTAATCTCTCTTAATTCGCAATAAAATAAAATACTGGGCTTTTCTGCAACAGTCTGAGGTTCAAGCATTGTTTCTTGTGTCAAGGACATATCTCACACAGAGATCACTGGGAGCTGCACACAGAGCATTGGTAGGATTTGTTCTGAACGATATACTGTATTAAACATGAAAATGAACTTTTGCATTACACCATTACAGATTAATCACACTGAAGCTTTTAACAAATGAGATTTACATTTGTGATCTTTCCTACATATTAGTTTCTTTGTTCTTAGAGAGACCATAAGTCCTTGGGAAAATGGTCTAATCATTTTTGGTCCTATAGCAGTTCTGGAAGCAAACTACAGATAAGTTGAGTAGCAAAAAGCAAATTACAGTTTCTATAGATGTCTGACAGAAAATTGATTACAGGACACACAGAACTGAAGACCCCATTTTTTCTTCTCTTTATAAGTAAAATTTTTCCTTTTAGTTCCAAAATAAACTTAAATGGGCACCAAGAAGAACCTTCAGCTTTCTATCACCATGCTCTGCTGAGTGTTGCTGTGAAGGCACCAGAAATTTAGAATAAAGATGATGTAATTAATTCCTCCTAGGTCCTGTAGAAATGCTTTGACCCTTGTGTAAACTCTTAGTATGTGTTTTTGTCTTCAGAAGGGCCCTACAGGCATAACAAATAAGTGTTGCTACCGCATTTCAGCATTTCTTCTTATGAAAAAATCTTTAATATGGCCCTAACCGATTCCTGCTCAACATTAAAAACCTCATATGGCTTTTTACAGGGCAGGCAATCTGCTCCTGCAGTTCATGTTCAAAATGCCAACCAGCACAAAGAGCAAAGGATCAGGTCAGGAACTTTAGTATACTCTCATAGTTTGGCTTGGTTCTGCCAGCAATGTCCTCTGGAAGGTAATCTAATGGAAGAGGTTAATTATTTTGCAGCACACTGCACTGATTTTTAGAAGTACCTTACATAATACTTGCTTTGTAAATGACCAAAGTTCTTGAATACTGCAGAACTTCCTTGGGTTTAGCTTTTCTTTTTGTGTATTTATCGTCTCACTGCTAACTGTGCAAGGGTCTTTTTTACAGATGAATCTGTAAAAATGGGAAAGGCATTTTTGTGTTTTCTGTGAATCCAGCACTGACATTTATTAAAATTTTATTTTAGAAATGTGCAAATTATTATTCCTTTTTTTTTCTATCTGCCCTCATCCTGATTTCTAAAGATATTCCTTTCTCTGAAAATATATTTTCTTTGAAGACAAACGGTATGCAAGATCTTTCCCATACATACAGAATAGTAAGTGTCCCTTTTATTGCACTCATTAGAATATTTGTGATGTACAAGTAGTCTCACAGGCTTCACGCTGTTGGTTTTGCCCTTTGAATGAGAAATTATTAGCATATGACACAGCAAACAAATTATCTTTTTGATGCATAAATATATTTGTTCTTATATAATTCTGCTATACAACTCTCTCGGTGAGATACAGCATGAAGATTCCCAGTGAGTAAATTTATATCATGCATTAGCTATAGAGATTTAAAACACCACAGAAGTATTCTGCAAGTCAGACCACACACCATCACAATATGGTAAAAAACACAACATAGACTTGCAGGTTTGAAAAAGAAATTAAAAATGATAATTTGTACATCTAGAAATCATCTCACACTTTTACCCAAGGTGAAATGAATGTTCTTCAACTACCATCCCACTTCAATTCCGTTAACAACATTACAAGGGTATTGTAACAGCTCTACAAAGAATATAATCTCTGAAATAGTTTCTATGAACTAATGAAAAGAAACAACAAATTCAAAGTAGAAGAGTTAACCATCACTTTCATGTGAATAAGTTTGTAATATCTCAGGAAATAAAACCCATAAATTTTACTTTCTGAGATGAGGACAGCCAGCTGGTTTGAACACCATTCAGTAGCTTCTCCTGAGTGAAACAGCTTTTTTTCTTTTAGAAAAAGTTATGTTGCTCCCCAAATAAGACACTGTATCTCTTCTTCTATAGCCTTTAATTTCACACAGTACATATACATACCATACTTCATAAAGTACCACGAATTGCTAGCACTATTTCACTGTCAGTATTAAATGTTATACACCGTGAACATATTTATTAAGAGTTCTATAAAACAGTACATCTAGGATGGTCACCTACATCTAGGTATTTGTGATAGTTTTTCTCAGAAGATTATTTTAATAATCTCCCTAAATATTCCATTTTATGGTTGCAAAGTTCTTCCATAAACAGAGTTACAGAATCAACATTCACTTTTAGACAAGGTTGTTTTGACATCACAATGCTTGCAATACTTCTCTTGTGCAAAACAATAAATTCAGATGAATCCTACTAATTCTGCCTCCTTCATTCCTTGCTGTGGTGATTTTTTTCCCCCTATTTTTATTCCACTTTGCCATCCCCTTGCCACTAAAAAGCTACATTTGGGTATTCATCAATAATATTTACAAAACTGTATTTAAATTTGAGAGTAAGCACTTCTCTGCAAAGAAAAGATCTGTTAGAAGGAACAGCCAGGTGGACGATCTCCTATGTTATGTTCTTACAAAATGGGATCTGGTAATGGATTATAGTGATGTTCTAAATGACAGTCACAAAAACCCAGAAAAACAAAACCCACAAAACTCGGGAGGTAAACCAGATATAGAGTTATTGGCAACTTCAAAGGACAAAACCACACCTGAGCATTACACCTCATGAATGGATAGCTAGAAGACACCAACTGAAGAGAACACTGAATCTCCTTCAGTATCCTTCCAAAACATTTGCTCCAATCCAGCTCCAGTGCCACAAAACCAGAAACTGCATTCTCCTACAGTCCACTGAGCCAAGCTCATGCTACGTCAATGGTATACTGCAAGGAGTCTGAAATTCTTTCAGCTGCAGAACAGAAAAAAGATGGAGATTCTTGTGAACTTTGGACATCTGCCTGCACACTGCCTGGTCATGTATGAATAGATACTGTTGAGACCACTACCAAAACCCAGAAACCTGGATTTCATCTCCATTTCTCTCTTTTTTCTTTTTTATTTTCCATTTAATTTTCTTTTTTTTGATGACAAGACAAAAGGAAAACACAGGACAGTAGTGAGAGGCTAACCCTCATTGTTGACTTTCGATGCTGGATGCACACTGCTAAAACTGAAGTCACCATAATGAAGGTGAGACTGTTAATCACTGTCTCTTACTGACTTCCAATGAAACAGATATATTATCCTGTTCCATCTGTAAAACTAAACAGACATGTGGGAAGAAAATGTATACAAGCACAGAATTAGCAACAGAAGTCACACACGGGAAATCAGCTGGAAAAAAGTACTCCCCTTCATTTGAAAACGTAACTCAGCTACCATCCTAACAGCATGCCCCTTGAATTATCTTCAGTGAAGATTTATGCCTAGAACATGAAACTGACTTCCAAGTGCAATTCTTAGGAAAAAAAAAAAAAAGCATCCTCATACCCTTATTTTCCTCTTCCCCAAAAGAAAGAGAAAAAAGAATACTTGATTGGATACAGCCAGGCACCAAATCAGCACATCAGAATATTAAGAAGCCGAAGCCTGTGAGCTTGTTGCAAGCTGCTGCAACCTGCATTCAAAATTAGCCCACAAAGCTTAAAAAGAGCACTTTTTAGATATGAGACACCACCTGTAACAACTGAGATCTTTGATTATGAGCTGATGCCACACACTTTTGTCATCTGAACCACAGCAACTGAGGTTCAAAATTTGAAGTGTACATTTCCTTCACACAGTTAGAAACTCATTTCTCAAATCCTTGGTTTCTTTAGTAAGAGAAATCAGAAGATGAAGAACCTCTTCAGTTAGTTAAAGGTGATGGTAAAATTTGCAAAGGTAGGGGAACAACTGGGATAAGTGACATTCATTGAAATGCTACCAATACAGGGACAGGGCAACACGTGGAAAGAGAACAGGAATTTCTCATATACAAAGGTTAAAGGAAAAGCTTCAAAAACGGTTCTCATCTAGCAGAAGACATTGAAGATCTGCATAAAGTCAAGCTTACTTGGCAAGCTAGATTACAAAAGTACCAATGTATAATAATACACTAAAGTATAATTATGGTACCTTGAGCAGATTTTCAAATGACACAGGCAATTCTTTCAGAAACACAGAGATACAGAAAGGTAGAAATACACTGCATGAATTCAAAGCACTATGAAGTGTTTCTATAGACAATCTGTGAAAAAGACAAGAAAGCCAGTCAGCATCAGCATTTGTCTTCCAATTACAGAGTCACAAATGACATATTGCTCAGTGACAAATGATGACTGTTGTCTTATATTAAGATGGTTGCTCCAGCAGATGTTTTCAAATTATCCCAAGCTATGTCACAGGGAAAGGCAAAAGAACTGGAAATACGCCCAGAGAGACCTGGTGCCCCAGCAGCCTAAGGGAGCCATTTAAAAAGTCATTTGGTATCCTCTCATGAGATCTTCACTATAAAAACTGAGTACAGAAAGGAACAGGGGACTAGAAAACACATTATAGTCCCCAGTGAAAGTTTTAAATATCTGACTACAGGAAGTAGGAATAAAAAGCGTTCATCTTTGCTTGGACAGAGACACAGTCTAGGCAGACAGACCTACAAAGAAGGGAGGAAAAAAACCAAACCCTACCCAACAATTACCCCAGAAAGCAGTGATCTGTATTAGTGCTCTGAGATGATACAGTCAGGGCAAAAGGAAGTATTTTTATAGTTAATATCTCCAAACAGTAATCCTGGTATCACCTATCACATACTGACTCAAAAAATAAAATTAAACCCTGCTGCCTGGTAAGAAGAGGTTGACTGCTTTTACTGCTACAAAACCCCTGGGACACCATGGGGAAATGCTATTCAAGGAGCACAGAGAAATAAAAGAGAGAAAGGAGATGACCACACTTCCGTCTGAAATGGACTAAAAAGTAAGATTCTGTCAGGTTAGAGTCAAGACAGGTCTTCAAATAAAAAAACCTGATGGGGAGAACAAGTTGTTTCCTGAAATTCCACAGTTAAATCATATAGGTACAGAAATCCTGAAATATGATGCAAGCAGAAGGGAGGATGAGAGCAGGAAGAGACACAGAGGTGGTGCGCATCCAGTGAAGCATCATTCGCGGGAGCAGCTCTCTGGAAGCATGAGACAACTGTAAAAGCACACCCCAGTCAACAAAATAACCACAAAGAGGAAGGTGCCAATGAATGCTGCTACAAGTTAAGAAATGGGTAGGCGTCTAGTCTTGACCTATGGTGAGGGAGAAAATTCTCTCTTGTTACCATGGAGACCCCCTTTTCAGCTTTCTTTGGATGAGCTTTATGCACGAGTGCAAAATTTGGCATAAGAGGAGAACAAGTACTAATTATGTGCCCCTGACAAAAATAGCCTCTTAAATCTTGAGAGATAATACAACAGAAGCTGTAAAAATTACATTTGGTTACAGAAATTAAGGACTGAATAAACTAACTCATGTTAAAGTGCCTTGAGCTCTATCTTCTTAAAACGGCAATGCCAGTCAGAGGGTATTGCACCTGTGTATTACAATTTGGGTGAAAACTTGAGTTACTGGATGGTATGAAACTAGAGTGAAAATTACAACCCAAAAAAAATGCAGAGGCTACTTACTACTGTTCCTTGGTACAGGATTGCCTTTATTTATTATACTATTTCATTAATTATTCATGCAGTTCTTTTTGTATTTCCAGGTGGCAACATCACTAGCCAGGGATGAGATGTACCACCTTTACAGGAAGAACAACATTGTAAAGTCTAACACAAACAGATTACACCGATGTGCTTGCAAGCATTAATCCCACAAGAGATAGACTGGAACGAGCCTTGAATTAAACGAGTATATTTAACAAATAAACAAATAACAGTTTGGTCAAGGAAAAAAAATAGAAGACTTTAATTCAGGAAGATATATATAATGGAACACTGTTGTATCCTTTATTTTGAAACTACTTGATGACCTCTCTAATTAAGAGTATATTTTGTTCTCATAAGTTTAACTAACTTAAAATAATTGTAATAGTTCTGAAATACACAATATCAGACAGACAAGCAAGCTATACAGAAGACAACAAGGAACTCTGTTGTTGCCATTAAAAATTCCTGATTTTCCTGTAACCATTACTAGCAGCAGTAAATTTATCTTCAAACATATATCCTTTGGACTTCTGGACCCTTTCAGATCCTTTGGATCAGTGAACACTGATCAAATTCCCAGTATCTTTCAAGCAAGGGGGAAATACCTTAAGTGTAGACCCACACACCAGTAGAAAAGTGTTGCCTTTTTAAAGGTGTATTAACATTGAAATACAGTCCAGCACCAGTGTCTGATCATACACCATACCTAGAAGAGCACCCACCTTTATTTGTAAGTAGGCTATATGGTTAAACTAGCTTGTTTTTTGTTTGGTTGGGGTTTTTTTAATAACTAACTTCATATGGTGACTGCTACATTTCTCACCATTTCTGCTTCTGTTACTATTTTTCCTTTTTCGAGCTTCCTATCTTTAACTGTGTATTTATACCTCTCTGAGAGATGTAGAAAACAACATGAATGAAACGTGATCATCCCAGATCATTCAAATGCAAAACCGAAGTGCTCCCTGTTAAATATTAATTACTCAATAAATTTTCTCCAAGATCAAATAAACCCATCAACCTCCTTTAGCACAAGCACGCTCTTTACAGTTACCTTCTTGGCATGCTGAGCCGCGTTTAGTAACAGTAAAGACAAGAAGGAAGAGGGAAAAAAAAAAAAAAAAAGACACAATTACATAACGAACTCTCACTAAACGCCTCGTTTCCCCAGCGGAGAGTGGGGATAGCAGCACAGGCCACCCCGCTCCCAGCACCGCTCGGCAGGGACCGCCGCACCGCTCACTGCCACCCGCACGCCCGGGAAACAGTGCGCACCTCCTGGAGGGGGAGCTTTAACCTCCCCCGCCCCGGGGACTGCCCAGGTGGTCACGGGAGCTCTTGGCCGCTAAATACCTACAACTGTGCCACGCTGGGCCCGGGGAGGGGAGGCTGCCCCACCCGACCTTCTGTGCCCGGCAGCGCAGGTTCCTCAACACCGCCTTCGCCCCGTGTTCTGCTGGGGAGGAATCGTTTCCTCGGGCATCTCCGGGAAGTGAAAGTCTGGGTCGGGGTCTGAGCGAGCCCGGACCAGCTTGGGGGGGGGGGGGCTTCTCGGAGCGGGACCTCCTCTCTGTTTCACGGGCTCCCTGCACCGCACGGACTTTGCTGAGTGGGGAGGTGAAAATTCATCGTGCTTCTCTTGTCTTGCTGAGGAGGGACATGAGACAAAGTCGGCCTGAACAACAGGCAGCAACTAGCTCTGGAACCCTGGGCGGGGG
>WKFP01014328.1:756215-772063 GCA_011057875.1 Pterocles orientalis
GGGGGGAGACTAGTCAGTCACACGCCTGGCTGTGCACTGCTGGGGAGGGGGGAGAAGAGGAGGAGGAGCCCAGCGCTCCCTAGCCCAACCACCGGAGGAGCAGCTCAGTACTACGGCGGCCGGGCATCGCACGCCTCCGGCATGCTGCCGTTCCGCGCCCGCTCCGCCCGCCCGCCCCTCCCGCGCCCAAGGACGCGCCTGCGGGAGAGACCCCTCAGGGCCTCTGTCCCCGGGGGCCCCGCTGCAACCCGGGCTGCCCGAGCCTGGCGAGAAACAGCTGGGAAAAAAAACCACAACACAACAAACCACAAACCCAAACCAAACCAACCCAGTCCCACGTTTCTGTCCAAAAAATGCCGCCCGGAAAACGCCCCCGGGCCGCGGGGATGCGGGGCTGTGGCACCTCCCGAGGGGGGTGTCGGGCCGAGCTGTGCCTTGGGGAGTCGTGCCTTGCCCCTCGAGACAGGCCCCCGCCACCCCTGGGAGCGGAGGGGGCTGTCCGCAGTGTCGCGGCCCTCGGAGCGCGGGGGTGGGAAGGGGGGACTCGGCGGTCCCCCGGGGGTGCTGCTGCAGCCCGGACAGGGACGTGAGAGGCCGACCCCCAGAGCGCGCGGGTCACCTGTCCGAGCGTGGGGGGGGCCAGTGGCACGGCCGCGGGGCGGGAGGGTGCGGCGGTGGCGGTGCGGGGAGCGGGCTGGGCGTTTGCGAGAACTGTAGGCACAACTATAAATATGTGTGTTTGGTGATATTGAAACTGATACCGCGGTGAAAGGCTGTGCTCACCCAGGCCACTGTGCAGGTACCCTGATACTCGCGTGTCCAGGTACACTCTGCTTTCAGCCATGGTGTGTGACCTACTAAAAGGTATTTGAACAGTGATGATGTGTTCAAATCAAGTATTGGCTAAATATAGTAAATATTCTGTCCATCTTCTGGATATATAGCTACATGTATGCATATGAATGAAATTTTGACATAGAATCCATTAAAAACCTAAATTGAATGAGCAAATTATTCTTATAGTATTAAATTTACTAGACGGTCGTGCCAGAAAGTTTCAAGTTTCTTTAAGCCAGGAAAAGTTTGTGAGAAATGCCCTTGTCATTTTATCCTTTACAAAAAACAGGTAATATGTATAGACTAAAAGTTAATCCTAGTAGTAGGCAAAGGTTAATTAAATGACAAGGATGAAAAGAGTTTTGGTGGGGATATCAGGTATACTGTTTATACCAATGTTGTTTCTTTGTAGTGGACAATGTAGACCTAATGTCTCAGGGGTAAAACAAGGAGGAAAGGAAGAAGCGTTGCTGACATTTTTAATTACAAATGTAGGTCACATCTACAGGCTAGATAGGCTAGGAATTTCTGATGACTGGTAATTATGTTAACTAGCAAGCAATAAACCAATTGAATAAAAAATTTGGTCCATCTATTTAAAAATAATTCAGGGGAGGGGTTGGTTATAGACTTAATAGGTGGTATAGAGAGGAAATAACTGAAAAGACTGTCCGTCTCGTTAAGATTTAGCTGATCACAATAAAATATTTTGAGACTTCCCAGAAGTCCTGCAATAAACTAAAAAAGGCCAAATTTGTTGTTGCCAAAGTTGTATAAATCAAATCAGTATGACATAGTTAAAAAACCAAATTGTACCCCAAAGCCGTATAATTTGTTTGTTTGTTTGTATAAAATAAAGGTACACATACCCTTTTAGTTCTTTAACCGAAACACAAATGCGGAACCTGAGCTAACTCAGATAAATAAGCTAAATAGTATGGGGTTACTTATTTTGTTCAGTATTTACAGATATAGCAGTATCCTATGCAGTGTATTAGTTTATCTCTTAGCAAGAATTTTTTTACTTGTCATCATGAACTATATTTTCAAGCTAGTTTCAAATCTGGCGTAATCTGTTGTTTAAAATATGATGGTCTGTGGAGACCTCATAGTAGAGTTTATATAATCTTTCCTGTGTCATTACATGAAGATTTAGCCTGCCCTCCGTAGGCCTGTGAAGTTATAAAGCAGATTTAGTCATGTTATGTATGATAGTTTTATGAAAATTTATACCAAATGGGTTGATTACACTAGTTAGTAGAACTAGATGGTGATGAAAACAGATAACATGTTTTTGTGCTTCATATAAACTTCCCAGAAAAGAAGCAGACCCAATTTCCTTTGAAGACTGAAGAGTAAGAAGGAAAGAGGAGACATTTTTGCATAAAGTTAGCTGACCTCAAAATAAAAGCCATCATGAAGATTTTGTTCCTTTTTTTTTACTTGCACTCCCTATTGTTAATCTAAACAATTTAATCAATTTTCTGGATGCTCCTTGTTTGCCTAACTTCAGTCTGGGTCAAGAGGGTGGCAGAGGGAAGTCTTGTTATAAATTCTTTCCTGAACTGATCTAGAGGAATCTGCATCTTGGAGGAATATGAAATTCAAACTGCTTTACATAATGGTGTAGATGGTCTTCATGGGCCACTATATTTTTTTTTTAATTTTATTTTAGATGTAACACTTTTCTGTACTGGTAGCCCCGGTGTGCGTAGGTGTCTCAGGAGACGAGTAACTTGGAGGGGAGATATGCAAGATGGGAGCAAAAATTCTTCACCAGGCTGTGTGAGAAGTGGCACGCATGAGCAAAACTGAGAAGAGGCTTTGAAGCAGAGGGTTTCAGTAGCAACAGTAAAAAAATGTAGGTGAACAAGAAATTAATAAAGAAAGCAAAGCCTGGAAGAAAAATGTTCCAAAATAGTTTGCAGATCAGAAAATTAGGAATCAGAAAGGAGAAATATAAAACAGTCTGGGGAGGCGAGATTGTTCAGTATTAATATCTCCAACCATCTGTAGTTTATCAAATAATCCCAAATGCAAATGTCCTTATTATATACTATACTCACACTTTGGTCTCTTTCTTCTTGGAGGAAGTTCTCTTTGCTTTGACTGATGGTGAAAGAAGCCATCATATCGACTGTCATTACTAGATCATTAAACTATATGCCTGCTTACATGGACTTCTTCCACATGCTCATATTTACCGCGTTACAAATTTTTAAGAGTTTTAAAATACGGTTAGTTTTTGTGTATCACTGCCCTCTACTGGAGAGAAGGTCAGAGCTCCTTTAGGTCAGCCTTAGAAGCCTTAGAGCCACTTCAGCTGTTGGTTGTCCTCATTTGTTAGTGAATGACTTTTCAACGACTGAGACTTACAGGTGTGAAGTCCTGGATGTCCAGCATCCAAAAGAAGATCTATTCTTTTTTTCCTGTGAGTTCAAATAATTGAGTGTACCATTTTGTCTGTGTCAGCAAATCACAGACAACAAATGATGACTAAGGAGTGGTTGAGATTTTAAGATACACGTCTTCCATTAACTTCTGGGGAAGAGGCATTCATCACAGAGATACTGAAAATCTTGAATGGTGCTGCTTTGATAGTATCTGCCTGTAACTTTATAGATAACCTCGTCACCTTTCATATCTAAATCCTTTGGTTCACTCTCCATTGCATTACAAAAACATTGCCCTCCATCCCTTTTCCTACTTGGACCTTTAATGTCTCTATACTTACCTTTCACTGTCTAGATCAATACTGCCCAAGTACCACATTTTTGTTATATTTTATTTTCATTTTCCTCGCAGACTGGGCATTGGCAAAACAACTGAAACACGGAGAGTGGGATTCTCCCTGTTCCCCTGTGTCTTATTTCCTCCACCTGCTGTCACAACAATCATGCACATTGAGAGTAGTTTCTGTTGGACCACACCAAGTTTTCCAGCTGGGTGGGCATATGCATTGCCAAGGCACCCTGAGAGCCAGGAAGGATGAGGCCTGCTCAGAGGGTACAGTAGAGAAAGTTTCACTATCAAACTCATAATATGTCTTCTACACAGCAGAAGCTAGCACTTTCTCCCTTCGTTTTTAACTTTGCCACATCTAGGTCAGATTTACAAAGACAAAGATTACATGCAAGCTCTTCTCATTCCCTTCTGGCATCAGCTATTGCTGCAAGGGCAGAAGGCATTCTGAGGGTGACTGTAAGATTGTGTTCAACATGGGCAAAAGAATATCTTTGGTGGCTTCTACCCCTAATCTGATTAATGGCAGAACCATTTAACCTAAAACTACTTTCTCCTCCCCCTCGCAGTACCCTGAAGCAAACACTTGCCTAGAAAATTTATTTAGAATATTTTCACTTTGCTGGTACTATAAATGTATTTTACTGAAAAGGGTTAGTATTCGCTACACCCATTGTATTTCTGCTTGTTGTATTTTATTGGTTTGTGTGGAAGGCAGTGATGTCCTAGGTGAATGAATTGTGTGGTTCCCTCATTTAATGTTACCTCATTTCATGTCACCTAATTGTTTGCTGTTGAAAATGTTACACCAAATTCCTTTCCCTGGCCTAATGGATAAAACGGAGGAATTAAGAGGTCATGGAGTAGAGCAGTTGTTCCAACCGAGTGACTCCTAAATGACAGGTGCCCTCCAAGGAAAAGGAAATCAGGCGTCAGCTCACCTGGTAGAACCACATTGACTATTGATGGGTCAGTTAAAGGTGGATGATAAGAAGGCCTGGTGAGGCACTGGTTACTCATCCAGAAAAACTGGAAAAGAGTAGCAAGTAACCCAAATACAGTGTCAGTTCAGCATAAGTACTTAATACAGAGAAAAAAAAGCTTTAAGATGGGTTTACAGTCGATACATACTCTTTTATGATTTAGAAGTAAAACGTGTACTCTGTTAAAGGTATTATTCTTGTGACCTTTTGGCTATCAAACAGTGAATTCCACAAAACCTGTGACTTTCAATCTCTATCAGGAAATAAGTCAGAAGTCGTCTTGAGAGGCTTCTCAACAGGGTCTCTGCTTTGGAAGATGTAAAATAGAAGATTTGAGAATGACATCTTCCTTCCCACCCCCCAAGTCTTCGTTCAGTATTAGAAACAAGCAAGTTGCTACAATTTTTCAGGTATCAGGATGTATTTCAGTGGTGTCAACAGCAATGTTCTGAACATTGAGAGAGGAGGAAAAATTGGTTCAAATGATAAACCCATTAAATTACCTCAGTAGAGTGAGAATTCTTTTCCAGATATTGAGATATAGCAAAGCCCTGAGAGAATTGCAAAGTGCAAATCAGTTTGTAAACATCCACATCAAGGAGGCACATTCAATTTCTTGTTTAAGGAGGGCTATAATAACTTATGAGATCACGGTTGGTAAATATGAGCATGTAATTCTAAAGTGGAGTGCAATACAAGCATAGGACTGGCTTTTGGTCCTTTTGATAGAAAAGTGGGGAAACAGGGAAAGCTTTATAAGAACTTTCTATGAATGAGAAGACTAGTAATTGTGCAGAAAATTGTCTCTCACTTAGGATTTTAAGTGAGGTATTTTTAGATAAAAATATTTTATGTCTGCATTAATTCCTGAACAGGCAGCACAAATAGCACAAAGCAATCAGAGCTAGCTGAAACCTACCATGTACATGTTTCTACAGAAACCACCATTCTCTACTGTGTGAGCTAGGATTATGCCTTTTTTGCAACAAGTAACAGTGGAAGATACTTCTCTGCACAGACCAGCTGCACATCAAAGAACCCACAATGGTCAACTCAGATCAAAACTGAGAGCATGGCTTCATTTTCCTCATGATGCTAGCAATTCAAACATTGTTGAAGACAAAAGACTGTTGAAACAGCATTTTTCATAAATAATTAATAATTTAATCATATAGAGGATGAAGCATGATGGGAAAAAGAAAACTTATTTTTTTAATTTTGCAGGTGGGAAGTTGAGTAACAGTAGAAGCAGAAACAAGAGCTGGACTCCTATATTCTGGGTTTAGATTTTAACAGTAGGGTTATAATTTGCATCTAGCTTGGTCTGTTTCAGCCACCAAAAGATTTTTAAAATGAAAGCCTTGATACAAGTCACTGGTGTCCTGGAGAGAAGCCCTAAGATCATTCAGCAGGGCTTCCTGATGTGATAGCTCAACTCTCTTCCTATCCTTGAATGGATGGATATTAAAGAATGATAGCTAGACTTGTCCAGATTTACTGTTGTGCAACAATCTTGTCATTTGTACTGAAATGGAGGTAGGGAGACAGAAGTCGTCTGCCTTCTTATTAAGTCTATCCCAGAGTGAGAGGAGTTGAACACAAAATGTGCATTAACGCAGAAGGAAAGATATCCAAAGATTTAGAGATGGGATTGTTAACTTTTCTGAGGTTTGTGTTTTTGTTTGTTTGGTTGGTATTTTTTACCTTACGGGAAAAGAGGGCAACAATTTGGTTTGTTACCAATTTTTCACCATCCTTTTATGTGAAGCCCAATAGATCAAGTAGTAAGCACTACACAACTATCAAAAGTTCCCAATATTCAAGATTAAACCCACATTTTTATAACATGCTCAGTTATTTTCTACTTTGTGCCTGGAAGATATGCTGATATCTCATAGGGTGTTTCTGAGGAGAGCTCTTAACAGGTACTTCTAGCAGAGTTCAACTCCAGAAAGACTGAAAATTAAGACTTACATCAATAAAGACGTCAGTCGAGTATGGGAAAGAAATTATTTTAAGGCACAATAAAGAGCTGATAACATCAATGAAGGTAGCATACATGGATATTTCAGGCTTGTTTCTCCTCCTGTGGAATTCAACAAGAGTTTTAAGATGAAGGTAGTGGCAGAGTAGGATAATAAAGTTTCTCATCAGATTATAAGAAATAATACATCCTTGACATGTAAAGTACCCAAAACTGACAAGTATAAACAGTTACAGTGTAATTATAACTGAGCATCGTCTTTCATGGAGGGTCTATAGTTAAACTAAAGATGAATCAAAGACAACATAGGAATAAGCTACTTACAATAATTTAAAAAATGTGAGGACACATTTCAACATACTTTTGTCTCAAACAGAAAAAAGGTTTCAGGCAGTGGTGCAATTCTACAGTTGCTCACAAAACTGGGTCGTGGTGTGGAAGGTAATGGGTTAATATTAGCAATTTCAGAAGTCAGAGCTTCTCAGATTTCTTGAAATCTCCAGGCTTTTGCATTTAATCAACTAAATTCTACCTGCAGTATTCCAGAAAAGACTTTTCTTGTTAAAGCATGCATAGATAGTGGACATTCCTGTTGTTACAGGAGTTGCAAAAGTCATGCACACCTCTTTCAAAAGTTCTCTATTAATGAGTATGGGAAAAAGTGTGCGTTGACAACAAGTGTTTCTCTTCTGTATTCTGTGTGGCTGTTTTTGTCATGTGTGAGGGGTATTTACCCCTGAAAAGCAAGCAAGACAGTTTATTCAACATGGTAGAATAAACTCTCCTCAGAGAGTTTTCTCATCACCAGAAATCCAGCAGCTGTTGAATGGCACTGCCCTTGTCCCCATGAACAATATTCTGATAGCATCTTCCCCCTAGCAGCCATCCAGTGTCAGGTCAGTGTACTTCTGCTTACTTCCAAACAGCTGAAGCAGCCTTTTGAACTCCCCTTCCCCCCCCTGCTCCCCCTCTAGTTTTAATGAGTAAAGGAAGAGACAAGGTTTATAACTCCTATAAGAGGAAATCCCCATAAGCGTCTTCCTTTCCAGCGTTCTAGCTACTAGCAATCCAGAAATTTTTATTTTCTAATAATCAGCAAATTCATATGTAATTAGTCTTCAGTTGAGCTAGCACAGTCTTGGAAATCTGCAAGTGCCTGTGAAGTGCTTTGTGGCTCAGCATATTTTATAATGTTGTTTGGAGGCCACAATAAAGTATATTTGACAGCATTCTTATATAAATCATTCCTGCACAACAGAGCTCCAACACCAAAAGCTTTGATCTGACCTGGTAACATTTCATTCCTAGAAGCTTGTAAATAAAAATAAAAAAACCAATTTGCTTCTTTCTTAATACCCGTTAAATTTTATTTTGATGTTAAAATGGCATTCAGTAGAAGACAGCAAACTGCTGCGAATAAATCACCATGCATACACAATGCAGCATCTCTGAAGGCAGAAACCCTTGGCAAAAGCTAGACTGGCAAATTGCACAGCGCCCAACACTGTGGTTTAAGGAAAAAGAGTTTGGCCAATGACAAGCAATCAGATTTCCCAACTTATGAAAAGCGCCACAGGACAGTTTAGTCAGCAATTTGGTGATTAGTTATACCTTGGGGAAGAACTTCTGTTTTATAGCTCTTCTGTGCTGCACCAGTGACACAAAGAGGTCATAAAGCTGCTATAATTTGCCACCATGGAATGAAGTTGAAGGCAAGAAAAAGTGCCATTTTGAATTTGTTCATAAAGGAATCACATCATGTAATATTTGATAATTAAACGTAATGCTGTGATCAAGAATGTCCAAAAGCCACCAGGATGACCAGAGATTATCAAAAGGGACAGAATATTTTAAGCACGGGCAAAATGTCAAAAGACATTACTACCAATAGCATCATAGGGTTCTGTGTTAATTTCTTCTCAATACTTCCTCCATTTATTTATTCAAAGAGTTTTTTAAACTGCCATCCTTGAAAACTCAAGCGGAGTTTCAAAACCAGGTGTTCTTTCTGCATCACTGAAGGATAGAAAGATTCAGGAGTATGCCACTGACTTAATAATATTGGTCTTTAAGCCACATATAAAACAATTCTATCCGTCACTGCTAAATTCCTCCCGCGAGGTTCACAAGTATTGAAAGTGGTGATATGTGCTTTTGTCTTTAAAAAGAATAATAGTTGTAGCTTTGAAGAAGGAATCCTTATGTTAAAAAGTGCCATTTTTTAAATTGTATCATATTTTATATTTTACCTTAAGTGACATGTAAAACAGGAGTGGGAGAGGAAGAGAGAAGTTTCACCTGAGGTGATGTAAAATGGCTTACAGTTTCCTTAAAGTTACCAGTCTGACTTGTTACTTCATCTGTGTCAGGTTTCTATTACTTCCTGGAACAGACTACTGAGGGAAACTGTGAAAGTCCCATTTCTTCATCTTTAAATACTCTTTTTGAAAAAGCACTTGAGATTATACTCTTGTTCTGCCAAAGTAGCTAAATAGGCCTATTCAAACATAAAGATTTTTTTTGGTATTGACATTCATGCATATTTAAATAGATAAATTTGCAGCCTTAAAATAAGGTAAGAAGTAAGTTCTAGAGATTGCTAAATGCTGTTACCAATATCCCTGTGACAGATGGGTGTGTTGTTACTCCTTCCTGATAACTTGGTACTTTGTTTTCTCCCTGCAGGCTCATTATCATCCAGTATTCTTTAATGGAAAGTAACAGTCTATAGGCACCAACAACGGGCTATCAGATGAGCTGTTCTAAATCTCCTGGGTGACTTTGAACCCAAGACCAGCAACCATATTCTCACCTTCACTGACAGAAGCAAGTGGTGCCTTTTTGAAGTAGACAGAGTTTCATCCAGGGATGAAATACATACAGTTTAAGGTCAAAAGAACTGGTAAGATGGTTTCCTATTTTTCACCCTTTTTTTTCCTCTATACAAGGTCTAATAATTTGATTTACTTTTTTAAAAAAACCTAGCCTGAAATGTGCTCAGAAAATGAATGATTCTTCTCCTTTTCCATGAAAACAAACTAACCCAGCCAGCATCAAATAAACCAGCTTTGAATTGTTACAACCCAGTATCAGACTGGGCTCACAGAGAAGTTAGCCAAAGGCCAATTACAAGCTGATCTAGCTAAAGCCAGTGTATTCTGGACCTAGGACAATCTGGATTTAGGCCAAAACCTAGGATGGAAAGAGCTTTACTGGATGATGAATTATCTCCTGCTGTCAGCAGACAGTAGAAAGACATACACATTCTCATCTTCCTGGAATTACACACCATAAGATAAGATAACAAGTGCCACTTAAAGGTAGCATTAACCCAGAGAAATATATTCCCAATTGCTTGTGATGCTTTGCCTGCTTATTTTCTAACATTTTTGTGAACACAACAAAGACTCTATATTGCAAATTTCATACCTCTGCATTCCATGCAATCAAACCAGCTCTCTGCACCTCAATGCAGTAGTTGGCTTTCAAGAAATGAGACGGTTTAATTTTCATTTTATTTTAATGCCTGGGAAGCATGCTCAGGACAAACAATTCTCCTGTGCCAAGTGCTTTGCAAATACAGAACAAAAGAGTATCTTTCAGAGCTAATAAAGTGAGAGCAAGACTAGAGACAGAAAATGCACCCAGACAAGTAGGATAGTGCAAAGAAAGAATGAGGTTGAAGGTAGCCAAGGTAACAAAAGCCTAGCTCTGCAATAGCTCTGTACCAAAGTGGGAAGACTGCAGGCTTAAGGCCAACTTATTCATTCAGCTAATAAAAGAGTCTTTTCATATCAGACATGCTATTAATATTTTAATCGAGAATTTGTTAACTGGGTTCATGGCATCTATTACAGCTTCTAAATACAGGTGAAAACATCCAGAATTCACTTAGAAAATGCATTTGCAAAATGCATTGTATGGAAGGGTGTCAAAAACTTGTACGTCTCAGAATGTTCTTTGTATTGAACAAGGTTTTGATCTGGGTAAGCAACTGGGTAAAAGTTCGACCGGCTAATTTACCTGAAAATTTTACACCATCCATGTGTCTGAAAAGATTGCAGCAAGTGTCACAGACAGCAACGCTTTGTAAACCGGATCTAAACACAAGAACAAGGCCAATTAGTTTTAAAAGTTAAGGATGTGCTAGCAGTGCAATAAAAGTTAATCAGAATTAGTGCTTGCATATGTTCTTACAGGCATCACATTAATCAAGCGTAAAGCAAATGGAAAGTGGTATATATGGCCAAATTTATCCTTCTCTGGAAAGGTTTTCCTGCAGGGGTTCACGCATTTTTGGAAGGAACTCTCCACATCTTCAAGTATTTCAGTAATATGTAATATGTGTGATGGTGAAGGTGAAAACTGTATGCAGTGGTGTGCTCAAGAGCAGGACTACGAGGCAGGATGACAGGCGGGAAAGCTGTTAATATTTTAAAAATAACCTTATTGCCCTAAGCTGAGGTGCTTTCTTCATAGCCTTAGTAAAATGGTAAGAGCATTTTTCTCTGTGATAAAGGAATGTTTTCTTTATACACTGAAGCACATACAAGTCTCACTCCTAGGTGGGTATAAATGGAACACAACCTATAACGTCCCATTAACTCCCACCCATTTCTCCAAGAGTTTGAAGCTTTGAGCACCCAGATGTACGTTCTCAGTGCAGTGACAGCCAACAAAGTTACTGATAAGTTTAAGGTGGAACATGCACATAAACATTTATGGAATCAGGTTTCTGGCCTCTGTCCCCAAACATATGCTCTCAATTTAGTACTTGCAGTTTTAAATACTGCCTTCTGAGAAGCTCCTTTTACCGATGTTCAAAACACAGTTCATCAACTTGCCATTCCCTAGCTGGCCTCATTGATGCTTTGTTAACTCTATTTTCTCTTAGACAAGAAAACGTATTTTTCTATCAAGAGGCTGTGTCAAAAGAAGGGAATAAATGCCCTTTTAAGTGCTAAACCTTAAACTTTTAACACTGTAAAAACAATTTCTGTGGACATTATTGACTTTCATGTGGTGAACAAAGAGGTGAAAAATGAAAACAAAAAGTTAATAAATAAATACTTCTTAAGTCATTTCGGATGCAGATATGTTACAAAATAAAATAGAACAGTCTTCACCACACGTTTAGACAACGGCTAATGCTGCAGGCTCCTAGCTCATAACTGGTGTTTCTCAGTGCTTAGCTAACTTAACATTAAATTAAATTCCTCGCTCCACCTAGGCAACTTGTCTGTAAAGCTTAACACACACATTTGAGCCCCCACAATCTTGTTTCTCTGGCCAGGACTGAATCCTGCTGTGGTGCAGGACGTCTCACTCCAGGGGAACTCATCAGGTGACTGGAGCTGCCACCTCCACAGCAGCAAGGTGCCAATTTGACCTGAAATGGGGTCGTTTGCTCCTGGGAGCTGTCAGAAGATGCTGGATTGGCCAGAGAGGAAAAATTGTCCTTTTTATTGGCAATAAGTGATCCGCTGCCATGTCAAGACTGTAAGTTCTGCTCCTCCATACCCCTGTGAACACCACCAGGGCCACGAAAAGCCTTAAACTGGCCTTTCTAACAGTCAATCAATACTGAAAGAGGAGAAAATAATGATTTCTGCTTTGAAATCTAGCAAAATATCTCATACTCCATTTGCTTAGATTGCAGATGGCTTTCTAAACTCTCAGTGCTAAAGTACTAAATCCTACAGTACTAAAGTGATGTAAAGCCCTAAAATGCTATACAGACATGAGGTCCCTGACCAAAGCCCATACCTTCCTCTGAAACAGAGCACTTTGATATTAAATTTAAGGCTCCTGACCTATTTAGCTTTTTTTATAAAGAAAGAATTTGTGTCCTCAGAAAAAGTAACATTATAACTCGTACCGATTTTTCTAGTGGACTTCTTCAACTTCAGGCTCTGTTCTAATCTTTTTCAATTTTAATTCTACCAGCTAGCTCTCACCCAAATCTCAATCTCTGTTGAACCCTGGCTCATTCATTCCACTGCATGTGCTGGTGCAGCAAAGATTTCTCCATCTTTGGTATGATGGGATAAGGATGCAGGTAATAATGCTTGAATTTACATATGTCAATAATATTCTAGTCATAAAAAAAAGGTAAAATTGAAATTAAGAAAGGAAGATACAGAGAGAAAGAGAAACAATGTCATAAATATGGTTCTTCACAGACAGATTTATTTTTCCTGATTCTTGACATGATTCCTAACACCAGTGACCTTGCACAATTTTTTTTTTATAACAAACAAGTGCATAGAGGATAAAAGTTATTATAAAATTATTTAGCAAATCATCCTGTGTGATATTTCTGCAATTCCTTGTTCAACTGAACAAAGGTATTTACAACGTGTGAAAATAAACAGGCAAGAATTATTCAATAATTCATTTAAATGGTATTCGATAAACACAGAGGAAGAGTGTATGTTAAAAGTGTCTTTGTGTTTACGTAATCAAAGACATAGCTTTATGAGTAGCTTATACTTTGAGAATTTCACACTGCTAATGTTAGAAAAACATTTTCCCAGGAACAGTTTTGCCATTCAGCCAGTAGTATATACCCTAGTACACTGTGTTTGAAAGCAAATGTAGCAGACCCAGGCAAAGAGAAGCAAGGGCAGTCAGGGATAATACAGAAGAGTAATCAAAGCTCATTTATGTAGTTTATTGGGACGTGTCTGTTCAAGATAGATGGGTGATGTATATTCACCAGGTACAGAAAACCAATAGGTTAAAACCAGCAGTTTAAATCATTCAGAAGCTGATGATGTTCTCTGATTCCGTAAATAGCTACAAAAAGGCATCTTTTTTCTTTTTTTTTTTTTTAAATCAAGCACAGGAAGTAAGTTTTATGACTTTACAGAAATGTTTCATCTAATGGTATCTCAGAGGGAAGATTCTTCTAACTTTATCATTTAAATACAAAGATACCATTGCAAAGCATCATTAGCATTCTTGCTAAATTTGAAAAAACCCCAAATAACCCACAACCAAACAGCAGAGTAAATTAGAATGCTGCTGCTGTGCAGGGGAAAGCTGAAATGTACAATTTCCTTTGTGCACAGCATTTCCACTACAATCAAATGCAAAGCTACCATTCTCAGTTTTACCATTAAAATATTCTGCAGTGACTAGATGGGAAAATGAACTGTGCAATGAAAGAAAATAAAAGTTAACTGCACACTATTTACAAAAAGCATATTAAAAACAGAAATAAAGATAGCTAGCAATGAAAGACCATGGGGAAGCTACAGAATTGACCCTTGGTAGTATAACTGTCTGGTACAACTCATTTTCTTCTGTTAGCCACATCTACATGTGTATTTTAGAAATGCTTTTTCACATTGAAAAAGAACAAATTAGTATGAAGTATGTGAGCATGTCTTCCAAAGTATTTATTGCCCAGGAAGGTAATTGAAAAAATTAAAATTTACATAGTTTTAAAAACTAAACTGGAAAATAAATATACAATAAATGGAAACCATCATACTGAATTTTTATTAACTTATAAACTTACTAGATCAAAATGTCTTATTAATATATCTCAAGCTGGTAGGAGAACATATTTGAATTTATGTTTAACTTTTCTTAAACTACTTGGGGATTTGAGCAATAGAAGATTTGAAATAATGTAAGTAAAAGAAATTGTTATCTAATAAGTGTAGGAATAATGGAAGAACTACTTGGAAAGAATGTCTAACACAAAAGGAATACAGGTATGCCAAAGTATATGGGTAGTAAAAAGGTTTCCATCTCTAAAAATATATATTTTATTAGTTATTCAGATGCTTAATTTGATATACCATTTGTCTACCAGCCTCTGCAGCAGCACTGGCATGTGAAAAGTGCCAGGAGCCAAATAAGCTTTATGGAAAAAAATTGAGAGGTGGAATTTTCTGGCACAGTGAAGTTGTTTAAATGCCAGCGTGCATGTACATTCATTCACTTTGCTCATAATTAAGAATGTTATTTGCACCCCCCAAAAGAAGAAGATGTACCTCTTTTCATGCTTTTATTGATTTTCATGTGTACAATTCCTTCATATTATTTCTCTGACATACACGACTTTATGGTATTCCGTGTACGACCTTTCTGCCTACAAGAGGAGTTGAACTAATGACGCTATTTTGCCACCAGAAGATAATTTTGTAAGTGCAGATTTCCCCACTGTACTGGCTGTGAACTTAAGTAATTTCAGTCTGGATGGTATTAACTATAGCATGAAATATGAATCTAGATGGGACGTGTTATGGACAAAAAAGATGTTCAGGGTAAAGTATTCTGAGAAGAAATGAGTTTTCAATGACATCATCTGACTGTGAGTACAATGAATCCATCAGCCTATCTGGGACCTGGATGGATTGCTTAGTGAACCAAAATAGATTTTCCATGTGGTCTTTACCTGTTTAGAGAACACTGAAGAACTCTCATCTGAAAAAGATGGAAGCAGATATAATTCATGGCAAGGGATAAAAAGTTGGAGTTTCCTGGCACACTGAAGTTATTTAAAATGTATTTTGACACAGTGGCAGCATTTGAAATAGCTGTACTTAAAAGAGAAATGTTGTGTATCCAACTACAGCTAATTACTTAAAACACGTCTCATTTCCTATTCCTACAGCATCACCAGTATCTCATCTGGGTTGAAAATTCCTAAATTTTTTTTCTTTTTTTTCTTTTTTTTTTCAGATGGTAAGAAAGCTCAAAGGAGAGAACCTCACAATTTTCTGATTTCTGATTTCAATATCAACAAACATCCAAAACTCTGTAATATGAGTGCAAGCAAAAAAAAAATCACCAAAGTTTGCTGGGTTGGTCTTTGCAGTAACAGCAATAATAACAACAACAACTATTATTATTATTATTATTTCTTCAGTTTGTCCAAATTTGAATCAATATCTTGATAAGGCATCATTTCATGACATAAATGTAACAGGGACAGTTTCATAGCCTTGTTCCTGGAGAAGTGAACAACGATTACCCTGTCCTGGAAGACAGCAAGGACAGGGAGAGCTCTGAAAAAAAATTATTCTCTCTGGATAAAAAAAACCTCAGACTTCTGCATCCACACACAAGAAGATACTGTAGGCAGTGAAAATATGGACATTCATACAATGGGAAACATGTCAGTATGCTCATAGGTGTAATAGCTGTGATATGCCAGCTGTAAAGTCCCCAGGTGGCAGTGGCAAAAGGAGTTGTGTTCACCTTGTGCTGCGAACATTTATATGCTAAGTCTGCTTTCTTTCATATAGGAGTTAAGTGAATCAAAATACTTGGGGCAAATCCAAGTT
>WKFP01014328.1:776238-869534 GCA_011057875.1 Pterocles orientalis
ACCAGCCCCTCAGCCAATTATTCATTACTTGTGTTTTCCTGGCCCACCCCATATCCTGCACCTCCCCGGAAGGTATAGAGCAGAACACCACTTGCGCACCCGCTCCTTGAACTATCCGCCCTAAACCCCTGAAATCTCTTTTCATAGTTCTCAGACTCCTCTGAGCAATTTCATCACTGAAATTAATTAATTAATTCATTAATTAACTTAAGTTAAGCACTTAAGTGCTATGCAAGCTTTAGAGATAACCTTACACTGGTTATGTCACTGATTAATATATACAGGTTTCTACTGAGTTTCTAGGTCCTGATATTCAGATACAGGATTAAAGCTGTCTTTGACTAGAAATTGTAAGAGTAATGGGGGAAGAGTATGTTGGATGATATCCTATACAATGAGTGTTGTTATGGCCAACAACAAAATGCTGATGGTCAATATGGGAAGAAAAGTGAAATGAAAAAAATCGGTCCTCATTAAACATTGATCTTATGGGTATTAACTTTACATTATTTGCTGAGAACTGTCTATTGCTTTTTCTGTTTCACTTGTTTTGCTCAGTGATAATGCATTTCTTTGTTGCTGTGTTATACTAACTACTTCATATTAAATCTGTTATGGATAAGTTAGCCTGTAATGATCTCACACAAGTTCAGGTTGTCGGTTCATTTTTGTTTCGGTAGAAGCTAAGATTTGTCCTACCAAGATATATAGCAAGATATATAATTTCTGTTTGATTTGCACATTTTTTCTCCAGCATCTAGCTACAAATAGATTGTTAAATTACATTCTTTATTCATAAGTATTAACTCATAAACAGTATTTTAAATTCTTCAGTATGCTTCTATGTATTAGAACTGTAATATTAATTGTACTTCAGTTCCCTGAGATTTTCCAGGAGCTGACCTTTACAATATAAGCCAATTAGGCCAGTCAGAACATTCCTCTGCTCTTCCGAGAGGGGTGAAATTAGAAAATATCTTGTTATAATGTTCTGAAAAATGTGGAAGGCAGACAAATTAGTGTTTGAAGTCCTCCCAGTTAATCTCTGTGGACAAGATAGTTCCACACTTTCAAGTTACACATGAAGTTTTAAAAATCCAATCTCACTTCCTCTCTGAAAGTTTGCATTTTCTCTGTCAGTTCTTTGCTTGGAGGAAGTCCATTGCAAACACTGAAGATGAATCCCCAGGATGTTTAAACACGGAACTGCTTCTGTGGGCACTTACAGTCTCTCAGGGATCAGGGGCCCAAATTCTACATTTAAAATCTTTGTCCTATACCACTACACGGCCAACATCTAGGAATTTCCATAGAGATAATTTTGACTATCTGGACACAGAACTGATGCATTTGTTTTTGCTTTGCAGAATTAGTCAGAGGAGAAAACTGTTTGATTTAGGACCTTATATAATAATACACATTAAAAGGGCTTCTTTCAACAAGTATGTTTAATTTTCAGTTATCTGAAATAAAATCAAACAACACAGGAATGCACACAAGCATGAAACTGATCACTAGAGAATTTCCATTTTAAAGGTCAACCCATTTGCTTTACTTCACTTACCATTTTATAAATGGAAAAGAAATTTAATAAATAGAGAAAGAATAATGGAATTAGAGTAGAAAAAATCAAGAGTTAATAAAGTAGTTTTATACTGGTTTATATCTGTATTAGGAATACTTCCATTCCAAAATACACTTGTTCAAAGAAGGCAGCTTGATTGTGAATAAAATTAATCTAAAACAATAGGCTTTCATAAAACAACAGTAAAAGACAGTCTAAACACTTTTTTTTCTCTTTACTGATTTATAAATAGGGCAGGGAAATTTTGTTTCAAACATATAGACTGATTTGGTAATTTCATTTAACTTTCAGCGATTGATTTTCCCTAAAACCAAGAAAAATTTCTATCCAGAAGTTCTGTGTAGCTTTCTGTCCAAAAAGAAAAACATGAAACATGAAAGTTTTATCAAAACCTCCCACAGAAATTGAAGAACACTGATGAATCATTCCTCCGAAGAATCATAATCTAACTAGTGTACTATATTTATCAGGAATGAAATTGTATTTTCTTTTAAAGAGGCACTTTTTCAATGCACATTTCACCTTTTTTTCTAGCTCTCCCTCTATTTTATTATTTTGTTTGGGTGATTCAACTCACTAGCAGTGAAGATCAGAATTTTCACTGATTTAAGGCCAGCTGAGGGAGCGTAATTAACCTTCTCCAAATTCCTGATGCACAGAAGCTCCATCATTTGTGTTCATTAATTAAGGCTTGGAGCTGAAGTCAAGAACACCTTCCAGAAAATCTCCTCATGTTGTTTTTAGGACTACTGTTTGTATAGGTTCTATCACAAGCTTTGGTTACAAGCCCCATTAAATAACACCTATCACGTTCAAATTGGCACTTTAGCTCGATGTCAGCATTACGACACAAATTTCTGTATCATTATATTCAAGTTCACTTCCAGATCCTTTATATTATTACTCTTTGTTTTCTAGACAGAATTATCATACATCTGGTCTGCGGCATTTACATATTGATAACACTACTCCTTAATTTTCTATTTGATAAGCTACATTGATTGAGATCCTTGAATGTCTCCCTGTAAGATACAGTTTTCATCCCTTTAATGATGCCTGGACTCTTTCAAACTCCATTCAGTTTCTCAAGATCCTTCTTGAAATATGGACACTCAAATTACAAAACGTATTTCAGTAATGTTCACATCAGCAGCGTAACTGTTAAATCCTGAAGGACAACACAGGTTTCTCACTGGAATTACAATTAGCTATCACCATGGTCATAATACCTTATTTAGAGTAGTTGCTCCCTGGGATAGAGTGTCCTGTCATACACGGTTGTCTGCAAATTGGCTTTAGATATGAGACAATGTATTTTGCAGCTGTCCCTTGTTGAAGCATGTAGTGGTTTACTGTATCTACGTCGTTACCCATATTGCTTTGTATTGATCTGTCCTTATCATGATTTACCTCCCCTTCACTAATGACTTTTTGTGTTTTCTTTCATGTCATAGACGGAATAATTAAATGTCATAGTTCAAAAGTTGGTTTAGAGGTAATGTCATAAGTGATTCAGAAAGTTCATTTTTTTCAACTTGTTTTTAAATTCTTAGTTGCAAGCAAACTGCTAATTGAGAAGTACAAATCGTCCTTATCCTTTTTAGTTTCACAGTTACTCTGTTTGACTGTGAACTGGTAAAATTAGACTTAAATTGGTCCAGTGTATATTGCGTAATTCTCCATTTGGTTTGAAGTTTATTTTCCTACTTGATGGTGTTGTTCCATACATTGCTTTAAGAGTAATTGTATATCTAACTATTAACACTTGTTAAATCTTTGAGAGTTTCTATTTTAAAAGGCAACTATAAATACCATGCCAATGTTCAAAAGTAGCAGTAATACATAATCTCTTTCTATTTTAAGCCATCATATTATTGCAAAGACACATGTGACTAGATTACTCACTTAAAAAAAATTAATCAAAGGTATTTGTATATTTAAAGCTAAGTATGTACTTAATTACTCACTGGTTTCCCTTTTAAAATATCACATAGTTCTGACTGTTTCTGCTTCTCTAAAAATGTACTATAAGAGTCTTATTCACACATGGCACTGGCTGATAGCCACGAGATGTGCCCAGGTCTGAGAGCCCCCTGCAGAAAGTCACATACCTTCTGGATACTCCAGAGTTGCAGATCCTCTTTGGCTAACTTCTGCTGCCTCTGATGCCAGTTGGTGCTGCTGGTTCTGGTGAAGGCAGCAGTAGGGGCAGCTGCAGCAACAGGGGCAAGGCTGCCTGCCTTAAATCTGTACCTTGGCTTAAAGGTTTATTGTTTATCCTTACTGTGGGGTAGACATGCATTTGACTTGTATGCCTGAATTGTTTGCGTGTGTCTTTCCATAGAGAACTGCTTCTGCATTCTGGCAACAGGGAAAACAGTGAAAAGTAGAGGGAACTAATTTAAAATAGTCTAATAAATATGTTTTCCAGACAAAAATTTATTTGAGATGTTTTCTGATGAGAGCCTACATAAATGTAGTTAAAAGCCATGTTTCAGTTAGCATCCAGCTTCTGTGTAAAGTATGCTGCCCAGTCCATTTCTTAAAATGGCTTAACAAAAGCAGCAGCTGACTTAAATGAGTATTACCTCTGGAATGGGGCAGGTGAGTTCTAGTCATGGGCAGTAATTTCCATGGACTTCCTCTGGGCATCACAGATAATCCTGCTGGCAATGGTCCTTCAAACTCAGAGATGTTTCCCTTGCTATTTTCAATATTATATATAATAAATCTTGAAAGAGTTTGGATCTCTAATGCTTAAGGTTAGGAAATGTGTAGCCCGGATTTTGGTTCTGACCGTTACAATTTTAAGTTTGCTTCTGAAAAAAAACACATTACTTATGATTTCAGACATTGTAGCCCATTCATGCTGGACTAATTTACATGATCTAAGCACAAGCTGCTAGGATTTCTCCCAGGCTGTTCTACTATTTTTCAGAAGGAAACTGAAATCTATTGTAGCATTCGGGATTTCTTCAGTGGGCAACAAACCATTGGGACCTCAGTGTTGATAATCCCATGAAGGTGCATAGGAACTGAACAGGTTCTCTAACTGTTATTTGACAATAATTTATTTTTTTTAATACCTGACTGGAGACAATTACAAGTTCCTTCAGACTACATGAGTAGAGGCGGTAGGGTATTTTCTTCTCTTCTGTATGTCGATACTATCAGGTATTACTTAAATATTAAACCATGCAGTTGACTCAAATTCCATTCAAGTGTTTTACCCAAATTGCTATGGCTGTTATCTTTAAGTGCATCTTCTGAACACTGTAAAGCAAGCATTGTTTCTTGGGCTACAATTCCTTTTTTGGTTTGAATACTTTTCTAATGAGAAAATTAGTTATAATACAAGCTTTTGCTCAGGAGTAAAATTAAAGACATTATTCAATTTTCTGAAGCAAAATATCTACAAAAATCTGAGTACTATCTTAGCCTTTTGTGACAGATGAAAGATGTACCTAGCAATATGCATTCTTTCTATTTTCCAGCAAAGGAAACGTGCTGAAACTCACCTTCAGGTTTCTTCATATTATCTGAGGCACTTCTGGTAAATGTTAGGGTCAGGAAAAGAATTAGAGTTGATTAGTAAAATAGCTTTGAGGCTTGGAATGGACATCCCTGAGGTGATCTATTCCTTTTCCTAATTCCTAGTAATACTTGTCATTCACAGGCCAAATCATTCTTGCTTCTTCTTAAATGTGATAATGCAGAGTTCTGGCTAGGATTAGATGTTTTGAATGACTAAGCAGATTAGTGGAGACTCTCACTGTACTAAGTAAAATTGTGTTGTATTTGTTTGGGAAATTAATCTTGGAACCAGGACTTAAATGTTGAATCCCCTTGAGTTACAGGTACTTTCAAGCAAAGTGATATATTAAAAGTTAAAAAGAGTAGGCAAAGCAAATATGAAAAACAGAAATATGGGAACGTATTTGTCTCGGGATGTATATGTTAGGAAGTATAGAGTGAGATATTAAAAATTCACTGTTCTAAACTTAATCGGCTAATTAAAAAAAAAGGATAACTTTGTTAGCAGAGTTTAAATTATTGTTAAATTATAAAAATTCAAACCAATAAGACATATTAAGAACGTGATATTATGGCCAGCTTTGTCATACCTTTTAAAGCACATTTAAAATATATTTTTTATATTGAATAAAGCAAATATGTCCTCTCTGTAGAGTCCAAGTCATAGCACTAGAAAAGAGCAGGAGTGTCTTCCCTGTAGGGTAAATCCTGCAGTCATTAACATTTCTAGTGTCTCATGCAATGTATTTTCTAAACAGGAAAAAAGCTGGGAAGCTTGGGCAAAGACAGAAATACTACCACTTGAAGCTCTATTCCTTCCATTAATTTTGATGTAGTCTTCTGGTTGTTCACTGCATCTCAGGCAAAATTTAACAAAAAAACTCTTATCTTTCAGCCCAATATAGGAAAGCCCTGGCTAGGTGGTAATTCTGGAAAACTTTGGTAAACTGGAAGCCATACAAAGCGTGATGTAAACCATCAGCTGCCAAAATCGTCAGCCCATGTGGTTCCCTTAGGTCAGGGCAGCTTGTGACAAAGTTTTGTATAAAGATGACAGGACACATCTACCTGGCACTTTATAACAAAAACTTCTGAAGTGAACCCCATATTAGCAGAGGTTGAAAAGTCCCAAAAAGAATAGTTTTATGACAGTGCTCACTTACATGAGCAACAGATGAGAGGCAGGTCAAAGGAGATGACAGAACTAATGATCTGTGCATTTCTCTATGTAGAAGGAAAGGAATTCAAGTGACGTGAAGGAAAGGTGCAAAACCTAAGGGTATCCAGAGTGGGTTTAGGAGAGAGGTATTTGAAGTAACAACTGTCAATAATTTGTCAATAATAAGGCTGTGTGTCAACAGCTGGAAATAGAGAAGTAGGTTTAGAAAAGGATATGTATGTGAAATTATACAATCTAGGTTGATGGGAAGAGTTCAGGAGATGACAAGAGAAAGAATGGAGGCAGAAGTGAAGAAGGTTCATAGCCAACAGGAGATTGGGCTAAAAGCATGAACAGTGAAATTAAAGGCTCAGAAATACGTATTTTCTCAGTACTACCTTTTCTACTTATACTATTTTTGTAAGAGGATGCTATGTAATGAAGTCAGTGCTATGTAATGTATGTCAGTGAAGTCCTCTGGGTTAAGACCTCCACTACAAAAGTGTTTTAAGGTTTGAATGAACAAACTATGTCACCTTAGTACTTTAAATGCCCTTCTTTTAAAGCTCATAAATATTTGGAAGACACTGACTCCTGGCTGGATAACCCAGAGAAAACACAAAGTTTTAAGCGCAGATGGGTTTTGGTAACATTTAGCTGAATACAAGGGGTAAGTGCAGACAGGTAGATTAGAAATTCAAGCCCAGCTGATGAAGTCTCTCTTGTATCCTTGAAAGTCTAAAAACTCACCAACAGGTGAGTGGGGAATGCAGAAGAGTAGTCTTGGCCCATACAAAATGTTGACCTGCTGATTAACAAAAAAGAGAATTTTAGCTGAAAAGAAAGACAAAAAAAAGTTATATTTTGTTAAATACATGTGGATAACTGACAATAGTATCTACAAAGCCTTGAAAAAAATAAAAATAGTAAGAACATTTAGTTGTTGCAAAATATAATAAAGAACCTCCTGACTAGCAGAGGCAAGGGCAAGAAGACCTTCGATTCGACATATGTAAGCAAAGGTGTTAACATGCCTAATTAGTTCATTTCAGCAGATTTCATTCTGAGTCATTCTAATTAAGATGGTGAAAAGGGAAGCTGAAGATGAGTTTCTTGAGAAAAACTGCTACTTCAGGAAAACTGTTTATTTTAAAAATATACATAAGGAAATAGTTTGACTAAAAAAAAAAAATAACAAACAACATTCTTCCTTAGCTAATGTTGTTGTATATTTAATTTTATCTAGTTACATTGGATTGTGGAAGAGTATTTGTGTCCTGTAAGTGTAAAAATCACCGTGTACATATGTTAGTTATCCTAGTGAAATCCAGACATAGCACTGCTATACCCTAAGGTATCCCACTTGCAAGAATGGAACTGCCTATGATGAACATTGATATATCCTATTTTCAGTTCACCATGAATGACCACAGTAGAATGATTTTGCTCAACAACATTAAAAAGTCCAACTCCAAAGACAGGCTTAAAGCAGCCTCTAATTTTATGGTGCAAACCTGCAAGGAAAGCATTAGAGGACTACATATGGAAAATTCCAATATTTGGCAAACCAAAAATCTTGATTGACACAGTGAAGCTAACATGCACATGAAAAATTATAAAATATCTGATATTAGATTTTGACACAGATCAAGAATTGATGCAATATGACATAAAACCTAGACAAAGGTACAAAATATCATTCTGTAGCTTGCCAGAGATAAAAGTGCCTTCTCTTAGGCTCATGTTTACGTTAAGCATTTTTTAACAACAATCATTTTAGAAAAAGGTATTGTACATGCCTTACTTCTGGACATGATGAAGTACTACTTGATAGAGAACTATTGTTTCTCTGACATGGCCAAGAATTATAATTAGTTTTTCACCTGTACTTTTCTTCTAAATTAGTTTTGTTTTGGCATTCTTGATATCTTATTGGGGTTAGGAATTCTGCAGAGTAACCTTGTTGCAGTGCTCTCAGTTTTTGAACAAAAGTGATGTAATTTTATCTTCAGGTGTCTTTAAACCTCTTTTTTGTTTTGTTTTGTTTGTGGTTACTTTAGTCTTAGACAGTGAAATAATGTATTTGATCTTTTGGAGAAGTCAGCCCTGTTACATGTCTTACCTCTTTATGTTTGCATTACCCAAATCCTTCATAATACTCTGTTTTCATCAGGGTGTGTTAAACTTTCTATTACAAGAAACTGGGTTCTTCATATTATATCATATTAACCTGCAAAACTGAAACAGATGAACGCGCATGAACTGCAGTTCAGTCATCTTTGTTAGGAATTATAAATGAAATGTGGCAGTTTTATTCAACTCTTGTAGATAAGGACAAACTCAAATCTTTGTTGGCTTCTGTATCTTGAAACGCTCATCTATTAAAGACTACAGATATTTGTGTGATCTATTAAATGACAGAGAAATACATCATATTCAGCTAAGCTTTTTCTAGAGACAGCAGCTTTGTATAGCCATCTAGTAAATTTCACACTTTGCTATTCCCTACTTCTAGACATTAACTGTAATTCTAAAGATGAATGCTGAACCAGTTGAAAGTGAATTGGAGTGTGTTAATAATCATAACTATTTTTCACTGAAGAGATGGTTTCTTCCAGAAATCCTCGTGAGTAAAATACTTCCCTAAGAGAATCATAGTTAGAAAAGACTCTTCTTCCCCACTTGCTTAGAGGAAATGATGTATGGAAAAAGGAAATTGTGCAATTACTCTTCTCAGGCGTCTACTAAAGCTACCAAATATTGTTGAAGCTTTACCTGTACTTCAGAAGTGTTATTGCTTATTAAAAAAATAATAAAAACAGATCAGTGACTGTGTGATGCTGTAGCTTTATCACCTATGAATGATGACACAAGTGGTAGCTCTTCCCTTCTAAACAAGATGTGATAGCCACTAAAAACCACACTTTGGTGTTGTTCTTCATGAAACCAATTTCCCTGTGTCTAAAACTTTAAAATTAAATTCCACAAAGGTGTGAGAGAAGGCTGTTCTACCTAAAGTGTAAGTTTGACTCACCATGGATGACATAAATAAATGTAATGAAAGCAATTTCAGTGTCTGCTAAGGTGTTAGACTATAAGCTTAATTATGACAGGTGCTAATCCACAGAGATTACAAAGGTATCTGATTTTATTGATTTTTCTTTCAAGCAGCAGGCTGTCAGCTAGTTGTCAGTGTGGAACTTTTGCTGGATAATAATCACAAGATACTACTTCAGCCCTAAGACTACTACAGGTATTCTGTGATATCTCTCCTTAGGTGTAGTGGTGGATAGATCTGTCAGTTAAATCTCATAATTCCTGAAGGCAGTCACAGGCCTGGAAGAACAAAGAAAGCCCTGAGAGGGCTCGTTTGCACAGGTAGGAAATCTCCAAACATGGCAGGCAGTCATGACCTACAGGATGAGGTCTGGAACGGCAGCCTGAGGTAGGAATACTGCTTAGCTTCACTCTACAGCTCCAAACTACCCAGAGACTTACAAAGAAATACATTGGGGTACATAATTACATGTAATGTTTTCATGGAATGATAGTTATTCTCACAACACTCCTAGTTCCTCACATTCAATGGTTATGTGATGTTTTCTGCTTGTGTTTTCTAATAAATATTTTTCTTAGTAATGTGATTGTAAAAACCAGCTGAAATGCATGACTACGGTGTATTTAGGTGGCCTTGAAGAACTTTGAAACAAAAACCAAAAAAACTAAACACACCATTTAAACATTCGTACTTGGGAGCTTAAATTTTTGCTTTTAAATACCTGGATTAGTCCAGTGTACATCACAGAACTGGGCTGGGCTTCTGCAAGAGCACAGTGCAAACACCTTTGGACAGTTGGCTTTCTTGGCACAGAAATGGTAAATGGATTTACTCTGGTTCACAGAAAGCCAGAAAGGAAGACTCTAGCCATCCTTGTCTGGAAAGACGTTCTGTTTCATCCTGGTAGACAATACTTCAGCCTTAATTGTCTTTGCTACTTCTGTGGGAGACAGAGGACATCAAACCTGAGGAAACTATCTGCACCAATTCATCAGCATATGTGACCATTCCCACTTCCACCTCAAACGCAAGATGTACTTTTTCTGCCAACATTACTCAAATAGGATACATATTGAAAGGAAAAAAAATCCCCTACTACAGCACCCTGTTGTCCACACAGGCTCTTTTTTCCACTGGAAAGCAGATGAAAGAAACCATAAGACACATGTGACATCCTGCTGCGTAGCTTGATGCTCTACTGGCAACTGCTTGGATGCTATGGTGATAAGGGTGGCAAAGGAGCCTATACAGAAGAGATTAGCCACGGATTTGGGCAAAAGGAAGCCAAGAGACAATCAGACTGGCTGAAGAAAATACAGGGAACACAGAGAGGATTGTACAAGAGGCACCTGCCTGTCAAAATACTCTGAGTATATATTTATCTGCCTTTAACTATTTTCCATGAGTCAGACAGCACTGGTAGCTGCAAATTCAAGCACCCTCAGAATCCTTGGGTATCAGCTTGGCCCTGTGATCCAATAGCAGTAATTATCTGTCATTGTACAAGAGCACCTGAAAGCTGCTTTTGTACAGCTAGAACACTTTACGCTATAATAGAAAAGCAAAATTGTATCTGCTACTTGAAATTGCTGGGTGAGATTTTTTATGACTACCTCTGAGACATAATAGTTCTTCCTCCCATCCCCTTTTCTTCGTTTTATTTTCTGGCAGATAGACCCCAAAATAACCAGGAATCTTGATTGCAGTCTGTAGGAAATTGTCTTCAATGATACATATACACTAAACAATAAAAAGAGGACATTTATTGCCAGCTGTAATACAGTGCAGTTTATTTTAATAAGCTAAAGGCAAGTAATTATCCTTTGGCTTCTATTTAATTACATGAAAAAATACTAAATGCTACACTTTAAGGACACTGAATTAGGATTTTCCTGTTAATAGTATGAAAATTTTGTCCAGGTATTGTCTGTTATATGAAAGTCACAAAAGAATCTCAAAAATAAATAAATGGAGTAGCAAGATATTTAAAATGTAAGTAACTGAGAATACAACAGTATATGAACAGCTGAGCTTTGATCTCAAATCTGACTAGCCTTACATCATCCTGTAAGTGGTGGTTAGTTTGTACTTTACCAAGATTTTTCATCCAGTGATCTTTATTTGGGGGCTGTTTTGGCTTATAGGATACTCATTTTAATCCAGCTACAAATGGACCCAATTGTCTCTGTCAACACTAAGCATACCTAAAAATCAGATGCACTCTTACTTTCTTATTTTGCAGGCTCCAGTATAGAACTGCTTTTGCAAAAAGCAATCACAGAACCCAGACATGCTACATCTACTGCAGTTTTACATTTATATATGGATCCAGATACATATAAAGGTTTATGGAGGACATTTATTAATAATAATTTAGCACAGAACCCTAATCAGTTAAAAGTTAATATTTTTTTTGAAATTTCCTATGGAGATAATAACGTTCACAGATTTCTAATGAAATTTAGAAGGCTAAGACAGCAGGTAATTCTAAGGTCTCAGTCGTCAGTGAAGGTGCCCAGCATCTCTAACTCCTATAGTTGATATGAATGGAAGAGCAGATGTCAAATCATCATAAACTGCTATAACAATAGATATGAGACACTGTCAGTACCTCAGTTAACACCTCCCTCGCTCAAAGAAAAACATAAACTGGAAAAGCTAACTTGCATGATGAATGTGCTCCTTGCTTTGGAAAAACATAACAAAGAATCCTCAAATGCTCATTAAAAAGAAATAAAAGGCGTTTACAACGATGGAAAGGCCTTCAATAGGTCATTTAGTTCATCCTCTATTCCTGAGAAAGGATCAGCCATCCCTAATTCCTTCCTTACCTGCTCTCACAAACCTTCAGTGATGAAGACCCTACAGGCTTACTGGACAGTCTCTTTCACTGCCTCACTTGACATGTGAAGAGTTTTCCTCACATTTAATGTGGTTTCTGCTGCATCTTAAACCTAGCTATTTTGGACATGAATAGTACATTATTCCTTTTTCTTTGAAATAGATTTTTCATATTGGAAGCCTGTTGTTACATCCCCCTCAGATTCTTCTTCCTTTTACTAAACATCTGCAGCTCTTTCTCTTTTCTCATAAATAATGCCTCCTAGATCTCTAGAAAAATGATTGTTACTTTTCTTAGTGTACTCCCATTGCTCTACATCTTCCTGAGGTACTGCTTGAAACATTAAACGAGGTGAGGTCTCACCAGTGAGAAATATTACTAAAGAATTATTTCACTGCTCTGACAAACATATTCCAGTACAATGACTTTCTGTCTGTCCGCATGACATTAAAAGTTTCGTTTGGCTTTTGATCCACAGTAGTTCCAAGAGCTTCTCCTCAGAGCAGCTACCTACTCAGTTGTTTCACATCTGTTCTTGTGAACCTAGTTACTCCTACCTCTTTCATTGAGGGTTTTTTTTTTAATGTCAAATATTTTTGTTCAAACCCATCTGCAAATATAATTTTGAATTGTAAAATGTGCTCTAATTTCCCAGATTTGGGTTGTTGGTAAATTTCATTTTTCTCCACATCATTAGAAAAAACACTGAACATAAAAGACCTCACCTGTGACACATCAGCTGGATTTGACTAGGTGCTTCCTTCCAGTTTGACAGTGAACACACTGGCATCTCTTCTTCCAGGACTGTTATCCAATCGGTTCTTCACATCGTATTTCTTCAACTTCCCTATAAGAATAGCATAGGAGACTTTGTTAAGAGCCTTACTAGAGCCACGACACAAAACAGACCACAGAGTCCCTTATAGAAGGAAAACAGATCAGTTTGGTCTGACTTGCTAATATGAATCCAGTTGGCTGCTACTCATCTTTTTCTTATCTTCTAGATGCTTACAAATATTCATTACAGGTATTCGTTCTAGTTTTGTTTGTTTTTTTTTTTCATGGGATTGAAGTTGAGATGCCTGACCTATAATTTACTAGATTCTCTACTAAAAGAAAAAAAAAAGTTTCTTCTGTGTATATGTATGTATTTAATCTTCTGTACCATGCCTACTTTTCACCTTAATGGTTCTGAAAGAGCTCTGGGGTCTTCTTGGATAGAGTTCATCAAGCCCAACTCATGTGACAACAGCTATCTTTCCATATTACCCTGTAAACCATATTTTTTCTATGCTACAAACTGAGTTCTATCCCCCGTGTTTTTGTGTTAATCATACCGTGGAAGTGGTCCTTGTAGACAGATCACAGAGGTTTTAAAATCTAATATTGTATCTTTATAGGATACATGTGTAAGGTAACCCATATAATTTTAATTAGTTTTAGAGTTGTTGCAAGATTTATCTCCGAAACAATCCTCCCTGGTTGTGAAATGCAGCCACAGCACATGCAACCCAGACACCCATACGTATATTGTCCTTAATCTAGCTACTGACAGTGAACACAGGCTGGTCAGGCTGCAGTGCAAGTAAGTCAAGCCTGACCGAAAACCCAGGTACTTGTTCTGATGACTAATTAGAGCTGAAAGTTCTGCAGCTACAATTTCTCTACTAATTATTATCCCTGTTAGTTAAACTAAACTTAAAGGTATAGTAGATATGCATGCCAAAGCTTCAGTAATTCAGCTCATGAAATATATATATATATGTATATCTCCAAACATCACAGAGCCCCTTAATAAAATGCCAGCAGTGATGAAACAAGAATCAGTAGAGTTAAGCTGCTTTCTGGTTATGGTATTCTATTGTCAACAGATTATTATTTCCTGTAATTTGTTCTTTATTTGTCACTATATGATAAATTACTTTGTGGCAGTGTTTCATTCTTTAATCAAAAAAGACTGAATTCAAGTTGTTCTTTGCATTATCTTATTGAATAGCTCAGATTAGTTATTTGTTCACTATATTTTAATTTAATGACTGCATAAATGTGTAAAGGCTTAGGACAGAAATGTAATCAACTTCAGTAGATGTTTAGACTGGCAAGGTATATAATCATATAGGTACTGCCAATATATATAATAATTTTAATACATAACTCAAATGCATAAAAGCAAGACATACAAAACCGAGCAAATTATTTTTGAAATATAACATAGTATCTAAACAACCATAATCACTCACTATACATTAATGAAATAAAAATTAAGCATACAACATATTAGTACCATTTACTGCTTTCCTTATTTTTCCCTTAAAATTCACTTTGTGAGGAACATTTTATTTGTTGAAACTATAAAGAAAATGTTTTGCAAGCCAATGATACAGGTTCCAGCACTGAAACATTTTTTGAAGACCTTTGCAGTCTGCTTGCTAAGTCTCAGACACAACCCAACATACAGAAGGAGCATAAAAGTGCAGTGAAATGCTGAAGCCAAGCAGGAGAGTGGGGAGGGGATAGTAGAACTGGAAGCATATCAGGTTCAATTTAGCATAGTTTTAAATTAGTGCTGGAGCATTCAACCAGAATAATGTTTTCAGAAGCAATTAGTGTACTCCAGCAACAGGCGCAGGACACCCTGAGGAGCCATATGAAGCAACACCTTCCCTGTTTTCCCTTCAGGGCTTATTGTGGCCCAGACTTTCACAGGCAGATCAGGAAAAGGAGAGGGAAGGGAAAAGCTATTTCAAGCAATATTAGGATAAACTATGTGTGAAGGGGTTTTAAAGCTGGAATAAAATATTGTTTCTGCTCCAGTCCTACACTCTTCAAAACATTGATTTCCCCCATGAACAGCACTCACAATTGACTGAACTTGGAAAATGCTCGTGGAGTTATTAATCTAATTTCTTCATTTTGTATCCATAGTAAGGCAGCCTGCTTGATTGCCAAGAGACCTTTTCTGTTCGGTTGAATTGGAAGAGGAGTCAGAGAAGAAAAGAAAAAGAGGTTTCAGGGAAAATGAAAACCACACAAGGTAAAAATAATAATTCGGTTTGAGTGTGTTGGAAGACAAGTGTTTGGTTTTGTCTCAGGCTTACTTAACCTTTTTTCTTAACCCCCACTCTTTTTCAGTTACTAAATTCAGAAAGAAAAGGCTGTTTCAACATGAGATTACTTTAAAAAATGTCAGAAGTATTTCAAGTGTTCACATGTTAGAACATTTTAACATTTTCAAATACTCTCCCTTCCACTTTTTTTGGCAAAAGTATCTGCTCACACAATATCTTTAAGACTGCATGTAATTGTGAATTTACTGTTTGCTAAGGAGAAAAAGCAGCTGCTCACTGCTGCTATTAAAAAGCAGAAGATTGCCTGGGTAATAATTATTTGTTGCATTTGTGGCTTTAGGTTTTAGGTCTAGAGATTACTGGGGAACTTCTATTTTTAAACCAAATTCCTTGAGATACGTAGAAATCTCTGTAGATCCTAAAGATTTAAAATGTTCACATCATTCTTTCTCTTGAGAAAAGAACCAAGTTTGTGTTCTTGATAAACAGAGTGCAAGAAAATACAGAAGGCTTCAGTTAGAGACATCTTCCCAGAATTCTCAAAGATTCAGAATTTTTAAAAAAATCCTTCTCCTATTAGGGTGCCATCAAAATATTTCAGTGGTCATGTTTTGTTATTTTGAACTATAAAAATAGACACAGAATGACATTCCATTTCAGAGCAGTTCAGTGGTTAGGCTACACGTGTGGGATGCGGGAAACAGTCCTGTCTTTTCTCAATACCTTCCCTTGGATCTGTTTGACATTACAAAAAAGCCATCAGAGTCCTGTCTGCCCACACCCCAAGGTGGGAACTCTAATTAGTAGGCTAAAAAGAATAAGTCTGTCCCTCCCTGTGTGTGAAATATTAATAAGACTTACAGACTGGGTGATGCACAGAATGAGGGTAAATACATGACCACTGAGAGGGCATGAAAACCCAGCTATGTTAATGGTACTTAGGTGAAGAAAAACTACAGGCTTAGAACGTGAAGTAACCCAGCCTTCCAGAATATTAATTCACTATCAGCCCAGAGGGAAGACTCCCTTCAGTCTACTTCAGTCTGGTACCTGTTTGTACTACACTATACCCATACTAAGCTTAATCACGGTTTGCAGTAGGTCTTAAAGCAGGTTAATTTTGAATTAATCCTTAAATTAATTAACTGTCTTTTAAAACTAATTAGCTGTTGATCCATGCTTTTTTTTTTTCTTTTTTTCTTTTTTTCTTTTTTTCTTTTTTTCTTTTTTTTTCTTTTTTTCTTTTTTTTTCTTATAAGCAAAAGCTGTGCTGGTGTCAGGCTGTTCGTGACTATCCCAACAGGAAATTCCACGTCTGGTCATAGACAATGTTTAAACCTTGTCAAATGGAGTATTACCTTCTTTATGTAAAGAAAAGTTAGTCTGACAGCTTTCTAGTGCTATGGGAAATTTATGTGAAGAGAAAAACAGTTCCTTTCAGAAGAAGATTTTTTCCAAATGAGGCCAGTTTACCTCTTCACTCACTGTGTCCTTTGGGGTGCTTTCTGCTCTTCTAATAAGGATAGCCACTTCTTTGTCAGTCATGTCTGGAGATACCTGCTGAGAAGACTTGCTTTCCTTTTTAATCCTCTTTATCAATGCTAGTGCCAAGATCAAATGTTTGTACAAACAACTCTTCATTGTGCTAATGAGAGACAGGATTTTGTTGGAATCAATTTTCATTCAAATTCTCAGAAAGGTTGAGTTCTCTGAAGCTCAAAGGTTTTGTTACAGACCAAGTCCTTAGGAACAAAAGCCTTAACGTTGTTACTGTAGCCTTGGGGAATGCAACACTTCTGTAAAAAGTTCTCCCTCCTTGTCCTAGGGATCCATTGCTGGTGACCTGGCATGGATGGAAAGCACGACTCTAGTGAGAGCAGAAGCACTGGGTTAGACTGTGCCAGTACACTCAGTTCTGCCATGACAGGCAGCAGCAAAACACTGTGCCAGTATATGGTTAAGATATCCTCACCTTACCTCTCTCAAATGTGTCCATTCCTGTAGCAGCAAAGCAGCGACAATCAGTGTTCAAAGCATTGAAGAATAATGATTAGAAATAGGACAGACCACAGCAGGGGAATTTTTTTTTTATTTCACTGCAATCCTATCACAGCTTCTCAAAGGCACCCAAACAATAATGCATCAGCTTTTTTAGTTTGGTTTTATTTTATCTGCTAGCTTTTCCAGCTAGTAGAGGGGGAAAGCTGCTGCTGTGGACAGTTCAGTTAATACATACATCCAGGATAAAACTGCTCTGATAAATAGAAAACCAACTTCAGGACACTGGTGAACTAACTGCAAGTTTAAAGAGAAACATGAAGATTATGACATCCTTCAACAACATTACTTAGAAGAAATTTTAGTTAAAGGTCTGCCATGGAAAGGCTGACTGAAATACCAAACCACCAACTGCTGTTCATAAATGAAAATCAAGAGAAAGGAAGAAAATTGCCTTTCCATACATTATAATGCTTTGACCAGTTTTCAGGATACTGCTTTCAGCTTTAGTGTTCTGCATTCCTGAAGGATGTGAAGCAGCAGAAAAAAAGTGGTCTAGCATGCAGAAGTGGTCATCCAGAGACAGGAAACATTTTTTCATACAAGACTCAAAGACATCTTAAGACGTTCAACACATTTATCTCATTCAGCGTGCTTCTCTGAAGCACCTACTGTTTAAAACTGTCAGATACACACTGCTGTAATTCCAACATTCCTACAGGATGCACAAAGAGCTGGAAGGAAGATAAGCTCACCCTATCCTAGGTTTATAAAATTCCTGAAATGCAACAGACCCCTCCACCACTGCAGCAGTAATTAATTCCCTCATTTCCTAATTACTCTGATTTATTATTCAGTAACCTTTAACAGTCAAGTGTGTAGGCGTGCGTGTGCACCTGTGTGCAGGAAAAGAGGGAGACGACAGCAAGAAACACAACCATGGGCCATATGCTGAAAGGTGTCTGTTCATTTCCAGATCAGGCCAAAGGAGAAATGCCTACTATCTTCCAGTGACAGGACACCTGCATGAACCCTTCTTCAGTTCTGGGATCAACATTTTCTTCACCTACCCAGGCTGCCAGTTGACAATCACTATCACAGTGTCACCGATAGAGCTACAATACAAGAGTGTGGCCAAACAGACAGGTGGTAAAACAAAGTTTTGTTAAGTTGAGCATCAGATCAGCTTGGCTCAGGCTGCTTGCAGGTCAGGGAACCTGCTGTTCTGAAGGCACTCCACATATGACCCAGGGGATCAGAGTGTTGTCCTTCATGTGAATGTGGAGACACTGCAAAAGGGAAGGTGAGGGGACTGGACCTGCCCTAGCACAGCCATGATTTGATAACCTGCTTATGCTACAGGCTTGGCTTCTTTTCCTACTTCTCTCTACTAAGGAATGTCAACAGACTTGTTGCAGTTTGATTGGGAACACTTGCCCGTCAGTCTAATTCACTTTTCTATTAATTCTCACTGCAGACTCTGAACAGTACTCAGATGGCAGTAGTTTAATCCTTGCTGGTCAGAACTGGGAGATAAAGTGATCACATGGACACAAAGTACTTGGAACAACAGGAGCTGGACTAGGGTTATAGGGTCAAACAGAACATGGCACTTCTGCAGTTAGGACATTGCATTCTCACTTCACTGCTGCTGTATTTTATGACTGTATACTAGGCATCCTTGTAAACTTCCTAGACTCATGTGAGATTTTCCAGGAATTTGAACAGAAGTTTAATGATGCTGTCTTGGCAGAGCAGACCTTTTTGCAGTACATAGTGATTCTAGGGGTAAATTATTCTATATAGGAAGAGAAGTATAATTTTCCAGTTCTGAGTGAAACATAGCAAGTCATAATGGATATTACACAAAAAAAATCCCCATTCTCTTTGTTAAATATCACTATATACTGCATGATATTCGGTCGCCAGAAAAGTTTAGACTTTTAAATAAAAACAGAAGTGCTTTAATGGCCAAAACTAATTTGCTTTCACAATTTTTACCAAGTATTTCTCTGCATCAAAATAAGGAATACCTGCCATGGGATTTTATCAAAAATTGATATAGCATATACATGATTTAATAACTCAGAGCTGCTTAAAATGTAACATCTAGTGACCTTTATTTGAATTATTTCACTTGAAATTGAATGGTTGTTGCCAGAGTAAAAACATGTAAATTGAATTATTCTAAATTAAAAAACACATGTTTAAATCTTTGCAGGCAGAATTTAACACTTCATTCCAGAGTTAGTCCCACTTAAACTGGAGAGCAATGGAATTAATCTACAAGCAGTCCTTTTGAAACAACTATACAGGGACTACAGAATCCCTGTATATGAGAAGTGTCAAGACCCGGCATGTTTTAAGACCACACTATTACAGCAACCCTATCAAATCTTTGCAGAAAATTACAAAAAAACCCCACCCAAAACCAAAACACCAAGCCAAACCAAACAACATCCCACTGTCTTCCAAAGCATGAGATGGTATGGATGAATGAATAGCAATGATAAAAACGAGACCAAAATTGGTTGAAAGACTTGACTTTTAAGGTTTACCTCTTGCATCAATTTTTTTTCCAAAAGCAGTAACTGTATTGCTTATACAGTGGAAAAGTTCCGACTCCAGCACAACATATGATTATTTAGTTTGCTAATCCTTAGAGACTGAACCATGCACAGTCTCTCACACTCTGCAGTGAAGTACAGCAAAAGAACAAAAGTATTGTTTCAGCATTTCTGTGGAGAGGAGGAGAAAAAAGTTCCTGAAAGACATTACTGGAGACAAGGAGTGATGGGTGGAAGAAACACAATTGTTTTACTCTGATCCTTAGGTATTCAGAGCTAGAGGCAAGATCCTTAGTGTGATCTAGTAGAGTTTTTATGCCAAAGAGGGAAGAAAGAAGTGATGAGCACAATTTGATTTAATCTGTATTTTTTCATAATTTCATATGCAGATGCTCAAGAATAAGTTTTGATGTTTCATTAACTACCTTAAAGTTTTAAGTTTACAAATTTAATATACATTGTTTGAACTGATGAATGTGTATGGTGTTGCCCGTACATAAAAGGTGTTTTGGACTCAATCGTACTCTTCCGGAGGACACCTCCATGTGGGAAAAATGAGAGAAAGAAAATTCCACCATATTTTCTTCCCCTTTATTCCAGAAGGGAAGGAGAATTTTGGACCAGCTTGCTACATTTTGGATCTCATCACTGGGTTCCCGTTTTATGAAAAAAAAAAAAATCTTTCCAAACAAAGGAGAGGAAAAGCAGGGGACAAAGCAAGGAATTGGAGAAAAGTTTATCCTCTTAAAGAGCTTGCTGAGATAGAAAGTTTCAGGCAGATAAAACCAGGATTGTTTTGGGAAAACCTGAAGCATCTGGGAGGAAAACGTTGTGCTGAAAACCCAGCCAAAATCTTAGATCAAAAGGCAGATGGTCCTCTTTGCTCACCATGTTTCCTCAGTTCCTAATGAAATATGTCTTTCTTTCTTATCCCTTTACTTTGGGAAAAAACACCAGTGACAGTAACGAGTAAATGAAACACTGCACCCAGGCACAATTCCTTTAAAAGCATGCTGAAAAGGTCTAAATGCAATGTCAAAATCAAGGTGCAAGAATCTAATTGTGCTCCTAGAAATAACCTGAGTAGTGGCACACATTACCACCAGCACAGCAGTAAGAATAAATAGTGTCTCTACTGTAGATCTATGCAATATTTTTTTTCTTTACTGGGAAAAAACAGTGCCACTGCATCATTTTTGTCTGCTTGAAAATTCCTGCAATGTGAATCAATGGAAACATCCATGTGCAAGGAGTTTAGCTGAATTCCCTAACTCAATGGAAAATGAGTAAAAACTACTTTGCTAGCTTAGTAACAGGCTAGCATGCATCTTCCAGACATGTATATTTCTCTTGCAGGTGCAAGGCAGAAGGTAAAGAGACCTACGGTATCTATAGCTGGTACCTATTACTACTGGTAACTGATATCCCATAGCACTAAACAGAAAGATATTTTTTCTAAGCTGTGTAAATTTGCAGAGATTTATCTCCGTCTTTGGCATTTTTTTTTACTATCCAATCAGCATACTGATTTCACTCATCTTTATAAATAGCATTTGTCTTCCTATTGCCACTCAGATATAATTTACACTAGGCAGAGAGATTACAGACCTTGATTTTATATGAAACATCTTTGAGTCATAGTGAGCAAAATGACTCACTTCCATCATTGCTGTTCAGTAAAATGATTCTAGGATATCAAAATTATCTGTTCTGTCTAGTCCACCCCATTCTATTTAATTATTTTCCTTAACAGTTTGACTTCTGATGAGTAATGACTTAAGTCAACATTTCAAGCTTGCCCCGTTGCTTTTCAGACAAATCTTTCACTATTATATCTCCCAGTCTTCCAGACCAGAAGACCTGCCACTATTTCAGTCATTGTCAAAGGCTGCATTTTGCTTCAGATAGCTTTTGCATTCTGATTCAGAGTCCAGTCAGCAATATCAATATGAGATCCCACCGGAAAAGAAAGAGCTGCTTGCTCCTTAGAAAAAGCTCACTCTGACAGACAAGGAGAAAGCTGTCTGATTGATTTAAAGGAATGCAAAATCTAGGAAGTCATCTGTGTCGTGCACACGACATAGGGTCAACTTTAGGTTTAGTTCTGTACTCCCTTGTAGAAGAAAGACATCAGAGTCCAGCAAAGGGCTGTGAAAGTGACTCAGAGATGGAAGTATCTGACATATGAGGAGAGGCTGTGAGAGCCGGGACTGCTCAGTCTGGAGAAGAGAAGGCTCAGGGGGATGTGTGCACGTACCTGATGAGGGGCCTAAAGAATATAGACCCAGACTCTTCTCAGTGGTGCCCACTGACAGGACAAGAGTCAATGGGCATAAACTGAAATACAGGAAGATCTGTTTAAACATATGAAAAAAGAAATCACTTTTTTATTGTAAGGATGATCGGACACCAGAACAGGTTGCCTAGGGAGGCTGTGGAGTCTCTAGAGATGTTAAAAATCCAAGTGACACAGTTCTGAGCAACCTGGTCTAGGTGACCCTGCTTTGAGCAGGGGTGTCGGACTAGATGACCTTTGGAAGTGCTGAAATGTTCTGTGATTTTGGTAAGAGTTAACTTACTTGCATCTGATAACAAACCATCCTTAGAATGATAACAAAAAATCCTTATACTGTACGGCATGTTAGAGGAAGACTAAACAGATATCTGTTCCCTTTTGCTTTAATAAAAAAGATAGAGTTATAGTTCATGTTCTTCCCGTGCCCTTGTTTTGCAACCATGTTTACACTAAAAGAACTGCATGCCTAAATAGCCAAGGTAAGGATCTTTAATCATCAGCCTGCAAAAGGAGGAAACATTTGATTCCTTCTGCACTATACTATCAAGCAAAGAAAAGATGAAGGAAAAAGAAGAGTGCAGGCAATTGTATGCAAGAGAGTGTGCATTCTTCAACTTTGAGGTAAATAAAGTCTACTAGTGGTAAAACATAATGGAATTTTATATGAAACAACAAATCAGTTTAGTGCAATATTTTTATTAGCAACTTCAATCGTATGTTTATCAAAAACAGTAACTAATTTTCCAGATGGAAGAAAAAGACATTATGCTGATTTCTGATGCATCAAGCTACAGATAGTTTTTTTTCTCTTTTAGGAAGCAAAGTAAAACGAGAAGTATCATATGTACAGGAAGAACTGAAGAAACTTCCCATGCAGGCATACAAGTTCTATGCTCAAAACTGACTGAAAAGCAGTCTTTCTACATTCTCTAAAATTCTACTATTTTTTCCTCATCCCACTCCAAAAATATCCCTGAGTCTGATTCTTTCACTTTAGCAACAGCGGCAGAGGAAAAAGAATAAAGTGCAGCTTACTCAAGTTCTGGCTTCGCCCTCTACAGGCACTGACCTTACTTTTTTTTGAAATCCTGACCTGAAGAACAATGTATGGCTGAGCAGAATCTGGGGCAACAGCAGGTGTTGCATATCTCAAAAACTGTACCACTAGGCCAGATCTTGGAGGATAGACTGATATTCTCTCATGTATTAAACCTACAATTGATAGAGTAGAACAACCAGAACAACCTCCTTTTCCCCTTCCTCACCCATGAGCAGAGGCCCACAAATGTCTGATGATCGTTCTGCAGCTGGATAATACTGTTAAGAAGGCAAAGGTGTCCTGGCCAAGCAGAAGCAGTCCATTTTCGTCTCTACAAGGAGCTTTCACTGTAATTTAGATAAAGTCACCCTCTGGCCCATTTCCTAGAGGTGAGGGAAACAAAAAACTGACCATGCAGGGGCAAAAGAAAATACAGAAACTGCAAGCAAGGGATTTGCTTTTCAAAAAGTTAACACCCTGGCTAGTCCCAAAGATTTAATACCCTCTTAGTGCTTCAAACTGTTCTTCATGTTTCCATACCTGGCATCTTCAAAACAGATGTTTTCCTTCCAAACAGGAAGGTATTAATCAATAACCAATGGTATTTCTTTTGCTTTCCCAGAATTTATTCTAAAATTATTTCCAATGACCATGCTATTACCCTATCATACATGCAAATTTATCTGTCTGTACCTCCTTCCTAATGAATAAGTTGCATTACATATAGAACTCAGAACATGACTAAATAGTAATCCTAAAACTTCTGTTTTAATACAAATTCATACCCTTCATTAACACAGAATATTTTGTACTTCAGTCTTCTCCTAGGCAACCTACCTGCTTCTCTGATGCAGAAGGTGAGAGAATGGTGTCCCTGTTTCTTGTTAAAATGTACTAGTTTTTCATCCTGTTGTGACATGGATGTTTATAAGCAAGCACATAAAGAATGATACAGTTTGTCAAAGTGCAGCTGGGGAAGCATATTATCTTTCTTACACTTTACAGCAAAATATCCAGAGAAATCATATTGATGATGCAGAGAATGTGGTTTGGTTTACATCAAAGGAATTTATGAAAGTTAATGCATATCAAAAATAAAAAGGCATCTGAGTCACTGCACAAAAGCTATTTTTGAACTTATATAATCAAATATACTTGCGTATGACATAGAGAGACTGTGCCAGCTATGGCATGCATATTCCTCTACTGTAATTAATCTTTGCAAGCATTTTCAGTCATTTTAGATCTACATTTACTTCTGCCTCACACAGTTGTGGTGTTATCTTGGTTTTCACCATCTGTCACAGACATTAGAAAAGATGACTTAAATCAAAGACCATAGAAATAATTTTTAAAGCATTCTAGTTTTCATACTTTACAGTTTCTGTAGGCCTGAAGTGTAATTAAGCCAAAAGCACCATGTTACTGAATGAGAACAGAAAGGTATCAGCAAAGAAGCTCCTGCTTTCTTGAGGCCTTTGCTTAATATATATACTTAGGTCTTGTGTCTTTCACATCATTGTTCACATCTTACATTTCAACCTCCTCTCTGTTTATAAAGAGAAGATCCAATAGAAATAGCAGGGGAGGAGGAAATCTTTTCGCAGATCAGCATTTGCCAGAGTGTCTTTTCATGCTTTGGCAGTCATTAGGACTCTTACCCAAGAGCTATGCCATTAATGAGAAATCTAATGACTTCCATTCCTTTTCTTAAAGGATTCAGCATGTCACCAGTATTTATGAGGAAGCCTGCTGTAGCTACAGGGACATTATGTGCTTCACTATATTTCAAGCTGAGAGATGCTGAAAATGGAACATTAGTTTATCCACTTTTTTGTTGTTTTTTTTAAAGTTTCCCTTTCCCTCCCTCCTTTGTAAATAAGTGTGCCACATTTCTCACAGCCCGAAGCTAGAGAAATGTCTTCAGGCTTGTCGCGAGATCTATTTTCCTCCAAATATCTACCAAATCACCAGAAGCTCTTGTTATCTGAGTGAACTGAACCTTCAGACAACAACTGTTCGAGTCCCTCCTGCAGGTTTTCTATCTGCATATCGTAAATAATTCAAAGTTTTGAGTTCTGAACACTTGTTCATTTAGCTTGCTTTATTTTTCAAAGCAATTAATGGACTTAGCATTTTATAAGCAAAATGGTGGTTTCTAACGCTGAACAATTCTAACAATTAAGGAAAAAATCAATCTAGATGGATCTGTTTTCAGATTTCATCTCACGACATGCTTTCTTTTCAAATTTTCTGAAGGGAAATTTTTTTGCCTACCTTCCTGAGACTGTGGAAAGTAGTTAAGGTCCCAGTTTTGCAGGCACATACTGCCTTAGTCACTGAAAATATTCCTACTATCGATAGTGGCATTTCTTATGTGGAAACATTTCTCATGTTTAAGGTTAAACATTTGTAAGACTTAAACATTTGTAAGACTTCTACCTTGATTCTTTACTATCCATTTTCAGTTTGTTCTCTGGCACCTATGTTATCTACCAAGTATTTTGTTTAATACAAGTACACCCATCAGGATATTAATTTAAACCGTCTCTTGTTATTTGCCAAGTTACTCATCCACCTATAGGATTAAATACATGAAAAAGAGAATCCTGGAAGCGCAGTTGCAGTCAATACGATCAAAACTCTTTGATGTGTAGAAATACCATTGGAATACTAATTCAGCTCTTAAAAAGCTTAAATTGTTCCCCCAACATCTTTATTTTGTTATCATTTCTCAAGGAAGCAGAAAGGAGATTCCCACTTCTCCACTCCTCCAAATAGGTTTAAAAGCACTGTTGATACACTTGCTATCCAATCCATCAGCAGTTGCTTTTAAAATGAAATAAGTTATATTTCTGGGCCAGTTCCATTATCATTTCTAGTAGTGGTTATATAAGGGATGATAAATACACAAATTATCTTCCTGTCTATGAAATTGCAGGAAATTTGTGCCTTGTGTTCAGAGAAAGCTCCTATGTAATCAGAACGACTTTTTTCTCCAAGGGATGAAGAAAGTATTCTTCTCCTCTGTCATACCATCCCCATCTCACTGGCATTTTCCTACTGTGTGCTCTTTTGGTCTCACAGTCTAAGGGCGTTGTACATCAGTGTTCAGTGACAAGCTTCTGTCTTTTGACTGTATATTGTCTGATGATCACAGGGAGACTAAACATTCACATCACTTCTCTTCACCCTTCTCTCCACTATAAACCCCCATTCTGACGATCTGCTGTGGGCTCACAGAAGAACATTTTGAGAAGGAATCCAGAAACAAGACAGAGTTCATACTTGACACTCAAGAATTTTGTCGGCTGTGCAAAAGTATTTCACAGGAGACTGAGAACTTTGAAGCCTGAAAGCATTGTTTGATTTTATGTATGGCTTTAGCAGTCTCTCTAAGGAAACTCAGATTTTATTTTATATTTAATTTTTATACAACATTTAACTTTTACTTCCAGTAAAACTACCTGAAAAATTGCTGAAAGTCAGCTATTATGCCACTTTTTTCCAACGTATCTTTATAGCATTTCATTGTGATTAAGTATCATGGGGTGGAAAATGAGTCATAGAACAGCACTGAATGATTTGTTAACATCCTCAGTTCTGTTTTTTTCTCTTGCTGTGACTGGAGTTCTCCAATTATTCTGTATCCATCAATACATTTGTGACATATAACTTAGTTATAATGCAACTATGATGTTCTTTGGATTATACCAAAAAATGGAGTTGGATTTTGTATCTTTATTACCTCAATACTCTCTAACTTTTCCGAGCATTTTTAAAACTATCTTCTCATAAATGACTCATAAGATTCCCCATGCAATCGGTGTGTTTACACCCTCTAACTAGGCCAATGAGTTAGCTACTGCTCAGGAGTTTTCTAGAGCAATATTTGTCATAGCTCCTACTTGGTGTGCCCAGGCAATACCAGAACACAAAAGCAGATTGTATCGTTAATCTCAGATTTGACAGAAATAACACAAGGTTAGAAGAACCATTTACAATAAAAAGAAGTATTATCACAGCCAAAGATGAGTGTTAACCTAAACTTCTCTGAAAGCTAACACGCTAGTGGCAATAATTCAACCTACTAATGTCCAGTAGCCGAACACACTACCATCAATCAGGAAATTCTCCCAGGACTTCAAGAGAAAACCAAATGGAAGGAGCTTTTGTGCAGAGCTGCTGTGCTAAATGAGGAATAATCTGAAATGCCTGTGATGGGAGGAGTGATATGTAACAAGTAGAGGCAGAGGACTTAAGGCTAATCAGAGTCTCTGCTGGACTCAGGCCCCCTGAGACATTACGTCTTGGGGAAATAATGGATGCCATTAAAAATGGCTATTTATTGCACTGTGGTATTTTTTACTTACAGGATTTGCAATATTCCCTTGAGAAACCTGTTAAATACCATGGAAAATACATCAGTAGTCAGTGGGAATTATAATGACGCTTAATGGAGGAGGTGGATTGTAGGGTACAGTCTAAAGCATAGGTCAGAGAAATCAGACAAGGAAAGCCATAATTGTATACAGTCAATCAATCCAAATGACTCTCTAATTATAGCGTAAACTGTTATGAATCCACATGTTACTGCATGAAAGAGACTTATTACTCGCAAAAAGGTTATTAATCCCCTATGCCCAGAGAAGGGATGTTGTGATGAAGAAGGCTATTTTCCTAAAGTGCTGTGAATCTGTTCCTTGTAACTGGAAATTGTGAAAACATTTCAGTAATCAGAAAAAAAAATATTATTCCTTTCATTACAGCTAATATTTCAGACAATCCTCTTATTTTAAGCCCTGGGGACCATAAAATGGAATTTTTATCTGGTGTAATTTTTATTTGTCACAGGACTCTCTCATTTGTTTTGTCTAGTTATTTTTAATATTTAACCTTAAGGAGTATCTGGTCATTACCAATATGCATGTGTATGTGATTATACAACTTTAACCGGTAGATCAGAAAGTGGTTTTACAAAACCAGGACAATGAGGTCCATAAGGCACGTGCAAGGGAGTGAGTACAGAGCAGGTGGGGAGCAGGTTGCCTCATCGTACTCCGAACCCCCAAAACTGTCCAAAGGAAGATTTGACCTTCTCTTGTTGGCATAAGCTAGTACAAATATTTTACCAAGTACAAATACTTGCTAAATAGAAAAACACTAAATAAGTACAAATGCTTACTAAATACAAATACTTGAATGGAGGCATGTGTGCAAATAAGCAGCTCTCACCTGCAAGGACCGACCACCTTTCCCTCTGCGTGCCTGTAGGTGAGTGCACGTAAAAAGGAGAAAAAAGCCAGAAGCTCCACTCCATCTTCCATTAACAAGAAGACACTCAGTTTCTCTTGTGAGTATTTGTTTACTTGTAACTGCCTGCCTCAGAGCTAGTTCATCAGTAAGGACCAAATTTGTTTGAAAGCCATTTCTGCAACAACAGCTTTTTAGAATATGGAGCCAATGAAAACCACTCTGCGGTAAAGAAAAGCAGTGGAAAAGCATTAGAGATGAGATTACATTTCTGTGGGAGCTGGCGCTGACAACGAGATGAGTGAGCAAAGAAGTCCAGGTGACAGTTTACCATCTTTTGATGATACCCACACTTATCAGATCTGACACTACCACAGCACGAGACTGAGGCATGTGATTTCCCCTTTACTAGTGGCCAGCCTCGGCATCGTCCACATTCAACCAACTTACTCTTGGGCTTCACATTGAAGGACTGCAGATGTTTTGATGTATGAATACTTATTGGTGAATAAAACCCTTCTATAACCAGTTTCTAGTAATCTCATTACATGGTTCTATACAAATGTTGACCCCAACTTTGCCCCATACTTACACCAACAGAGTCATGCATACAGCCTTCACGTTAGGCAAAGTGTGTGTTTAGCTGGTCAGTGATTGTACAACAGCTGTTTCTGACACTGTGGCAACCATAAAATAGTCTTTTCTATTTACAAAATCTAAACCATTTCAAAAACCAAACAGAATATGGATCCATGGGAGAAGTATCTACTTGTTAGAATGAGTGGTATCTCCATTTAACTTACTGAAATATCCATTTTCAATAAAAAATATTACACTGAAAATTCGTTTCTATTCTGAACTCATAGCAAAGGTTCAAAAAGGACTTCCTATGAGATGCTTAGTACATCTTCTGTAGTTTGATGGTACCACCATTACTGTGATTTAGAGAAATGAAGCAAAGACCAATTTTTGCATAATTAAACTGATCAGGGCAAGTTTCACTGGAGAAAAAGGCCCTTGATGAAACATTTTACCTGCTTTGTGAGAAAAGGAAATTCTTAATACTCCCTCCCCTCCCCGCCACCCCTCTTCTTCAATAATCTTTGCTCTAATGTGATTTCACAGTATTTACATTGCAGATGTAAATGTATTTTTTTCCTAACTACTCTATAAAAGTGCTTTTCAACACAGGTGTTTGTGTTATCGAATCAGGCAATTAGTTTACCAGGAATCTGGAACTCCCCACTCACCTATCAGTGTCTTATAGTAATTACTCCTTCTGATAATTATTCCTTACAGATTCATACAAGGTAATTTACTACCATTGATGTCATCCTTTGTATAATTTTATAACATCCATAATTTTTTGTCTAAAAAATATGTCAATATAATTTGAAAAGTGTTGTATAAATACTCACTATAATGCAGCAAATCACTGGTTTTACCATGCTACTCTTTAAGCAAATTAAGTATAATGTTCACTAATATTTGTATCCTTAAGTAACTGTATGGAGAGAAATTATCTTTAAATAAATTAAAATAATTATCTCCTTCCTGTTGCAGCTTACTTATATAGATGACCCTTTAGATTTATTATGTCATACATTTTCCAAAACTCAAAAAATTAGTTTCAGATATATTAACACTTTAAATATGCTTTAAAATGCAGACACTTATTTACTGCTTTTCTAAAGCTTCAGATAACCTCACTCTAAAATTTAAACATTTTCTCTGAGTATAGTAATATTCCTCTTTTGAAAAGGAAATTTCCTTTGTAAAAACCTGACTCATTGAGTTGGAGATTTGAAGAAAATACAAAAGTGTTGTGAGCTTTAAGCTCTGCTCTCGTGAGACCCCACCTGGAGTACTGTGTCCAGCTGTGGGGCCCCCAGCATAAGAAAGACTTGGACCTGTTAGAGTGGGTCCAGAGGAGGACCACAAAGATGGTCAGAGAGCTTGAGAACCTCACCTGTGAAGACAGGCTGAGAGAGTTGGGGTTGTTCAGCCTGGAGAAGAGGAGGCTCTGGGGAGACCTTACAGCAGCCTTCCAGTACCTGAAAGGGGCTACAGGAGAGATGGGGAGGGACTTTTGACAAGGAGTATGCAGTGACAGGACAAGGGGTGATGGCTTTAAACTGAAATAAAGTACATTTTAGATTAGATATTAGAAAGATTTTTTTTTTACTGTGAGGGTGGTGAGACACTAGAACAGGTTGCCCGGGGAAGTTGTGGATGCCCCATCCCTGGAGGTGTTCAAGGCCAGGCTGGATGAGGCTTTGAGTAACCTGGTCTAGTGGAGGGTGTCCCTGCCCATAGCAGGGCAGCTGAAACTTGATGATCTTTAAGGTCCTTTCCAACCCAAACCATTCTATGTTTCTATGTTTCTATTCCTGATGGTCAGCTTAACACTAAAGACTGGAGCGCTGTCTACTTAGTGATGCAAATATTGCTGGAGCAAAGGTAAATATCAAACCCAAGGTGCTACTGAAATTGTGTTCTTGTCATTCTCTTACGGTTTTATATTTCCCTCTATGATTTCAAGACTGATCATTGCTCTGCATATATGTATTGGGTAGCATTTACAGGTGTCCTGGGTTAAGCTGAGACAGAGTTAACTTTCTTCATAATAGCTAGCAAAAGACTGTGCTTTGGGTTTGTGCTTAGAAGAAAGATGATGAAAAGTGATTTTTACACGGCTGCCAAGGTCTTCCAGCTTCTCTGGCTGTCTGCAAACAGGAGAAGCTGGGAGGGAGCACAGCCCCAGTTACTAGCCCAGGATCTGATCTTAGGTGTGGGATTGAGACCCAAAGTGGCCAAAAATTTATTCCATAACATACACGTCATGCCCAGTATATAGGTGAGGACCCTCTGGGAGTTCGACTCTTTTTGGTTCCGGATCTCTTTTACTCTGGGTCATCTCCCTCCAGGTGGTCACCCTTCCAAGGCCTTCCCCCCCTACCCCGGTCAGCTCTCGGTCTGTGATGCTCGGACTGTTATTTCTGTTCCATGAGTGTGGTTTTGGGACTCTCCCTGCTCTGGGATCATTTGCCAGGAACAGACTGAGCCTTGGTCATCAGGTGGGGGGGCAGTATCACTCATTTGTATATTTGTATATAGTATTATTTTCAGTATTATTGTAGTTTAGTTATTAAATTGTTCTTAACCCCTGAGTCCTTTTTTCCCTTTACCCTTTTAATTCTCTCCCCTATCCTCGGGTGGGGATTGCATGAGTGGGTGTGTGGTTTGGCCCCCAACCAAGGGTAAACCCATCACAACAAGAAATGAATTGTCAGATGTTTCCAACATTATGGAAATTTTATCCTACAGGTTTCATCCAGATGTGTTTTCTCTTGGACTGGTCATCACAATAAAGACCACAGGAAAAAACAAGCACACTATTCATTGTGAACACTGATTTTTTTGGGAACTTGTACTTTTTGATAGCAATTTGCAATCATTAATGTCTGTATTTGTGTAAAAGCAATAGTGTCTGCATCTAAGACCTGAACACTGCAAACGATTCAGACCCACAAATGAGTGCAAACTCTCTTATAAAAAAATTTAATGTGTTTAAAATTAAAATTATTTCACTAATAAAATAGTCTTTTGGATACTTCACACATAAAGAAAAACTAAAAGTATAGTGTGAGAGGAGATTTAAAGGTAGCTGGACCCAAAGGGTTGACTGTGCTCTTTACACCAGCTCAGAACGGCAGAACATATTGGTAGTATTGAAAGCTCAGCCTCTTCTCCTTTGCCCTTTTATCTTTTCAAAAATATTAGTGTCTATAATGCAATAAAAGGGAACAAAAAAAAAACTTCTTCCTTTTGTAAGACACAGGTCGATTGCTGTCTCTTCTTGAGAAGCAGTATGTGCAGAAATGAGGTCACTGCCTGAAATCACTCCCCCATCTGCTCTGTTTAGCCTGTGAGTCATATGGAGTAAGAAAAAAGATTATATGAACCAGAGTTAACATGGAACTGAAAATAATAGAATAGCACAGCAACAAAAGAAATGGTTACTCCACGGTTTGCCCTGTTCCCCTCTATTTACTAGCTTGGATGCATTAATTAAGAAAATCAATTGAAAAAAAAGGCAGTGAGAAAAAATTGAATGCCTAATTGTGATTCAAGCAAGCAAAGAAACAATCTCAGGAGAATCATGGCAGTTGTGATGGAAAGTGAACATTTCCAATGACCTATTAAGTTTCTTGAGCATTAAGGGTGTTATGAATTTCATCAGGGATGAGATAATACTAGTCTGTCTTGTCAGTGCAATAGACTAATGTTCTCTCTGGTCCCTAGAAATAGATCCCAAGGAAGTTACAGGCACTATGTACATGGTGAGTTGTGGCACAGATAAAAATGCAAAGTGGTAACATAACAACATAGAGGAGATATCAGCATAATAGTTACACCTCGCACTCAGATCTTTTTCTGCTGAAAATTCTGAGAAAATGGAAGTTTCTTTATATGCTTTTCTCCCCTATTAATATTCAGTAGACATTTGACAAAGTTCGCAGATAAATTGTAAACAGAAATGATGGCTTCCAAAACAGACAGTATTAAGATTCAATGAAGACAACCTTTATTTTCCTTTCAAATATTTGAGTTCATCTACAGAAGTAGGTCAAAATATTCCGCAACTAGTTCATGATCTAAAAATGCTGCTTCAGATGTTTTCAATCTGTTAAACTGGTTCTTAAAAATACAGAATAATTTTGAGTAGAATGAAAACTAAAAAAAAATAGAAGTAGATGGAGGCTTGAGTGCATCTTTTGACAAAGAGATACAGATTTGATGTCTTTCCCTTCAAAATAAAGTATTTAATATTGCTCATTTGCTGTATAAGATGGCTTTAACAGGAAAAAAACCCAAACCTGAGATTTGCTTTTCTACATGACTCTGTGGGTGGCTTGCATACTGTTTACATCTGCTTTATAAGAGGAGAAACAGCTGCTCACAGGCACTAAGCAGCCAAAAGCCAAGAGCAGGAGGCACCTTTACCTCTACCTGAGCAGGTCAACCTGCACCCCTTGGGCTCAAACTCAGGTCGAGCTCAGCACCAATAAGGGGAAACTGCTGCCCTGCTGCTGAGACTTGTGCCCAGAGCCCCATCCCAGAATCCAGCCCTCACAGCGCTGATGATCAAATCTCTTGTGAGAAAGGAGAAGTCCAGCAATTCCTCATTTGAGGGATTGCCCAGTCACTGACCCACTGCCTCCAGCCTTTGCTGACACATGACTTGTCGTTTTGACATAAAAGGAAAGTTTGGGCCCAGTTTCAATATGTTCTTTTCTGACCATGCATATAAAAATCTTCATCTTGGCATCTGAACCAGAAAGCAAGTGTGTGCATAGACTTAGTCATCTCCCTTTCACTTTCAGTCTTAAATTTATTGAAATACTTCTTAGTGCACTGTTTCAGGGTCACTCCTGAAAGCAAGGGAAGTCACAGCACAGGGGAGGATATTTTCACAAAAACATGAAAAACATGAGACTTCAGAGTTCATCAAGGAGCAGCATCAAGCAGGAGGATTGTTTATTCAGTGCTTTGAAAGGGAGAGAGAGGGAGAAACTGATGTGAGGATTAAATAAAATAAGATGTGCATCATGCATTAAAAAATTGAAGTGTTGATGAAGAACAGGATGGTTATTATCTTTTGGGCAGGACGGAGAAGGAATAAAGAATTTTTCGTACATTTGATAAATGATTATTTATTAAAGCATCTATTAAATGTTTTTTAAAAAGTAGATGCCAAAGGCCACTCTTGGTAAACAGACCCATAATCTCACCACAAGTCAAAGTACATAAAAGTAAAGCCCTTATTGTTGCTTAACAAAAAAAAAAAAAAAAAAAAAAAAAAAAGAAGTCAATTCAGATAATTTCTAACAGTATTCCTTTAAAATTCAAACCACTGTTCAAAACCAGCTCTCACCTAGGGCTATATGTTCCAGCCCCTTGTTCTTCTGAAAAGAAAGTGAGCATGCAACAAACAATACATAAAACAATAGCCAAACTCACAGATTGTAAGTCACACAAAGGTGTGAATTCACCTCGTATTTCTAGGATCTGAGTTTGCATTTGGAGTTGATATAAATATTTTTCTTTAAAAAAAGATTACATTCCTCACAAGTACAAAAAGAAAGTTAAAAACATTTTCATTACTCCGTTTAACCCCTAATCCTGCAAATTCTTCTGTGTTTGCTCAACTTTGCTAGCTGGCAGCGAGACCAGAATTAAATATGACATTTCATTACTACCAGTTGAATAGCTAAAATTTAGAAAAATTGTTAAGGAGAAAGAACCAATGCATTTGTGGTAAGATCCATGTGGTGACTACATTGATCTGCTGAATACTAAAATCTGTAAAACCTTTAATTTCTTTTTGGTTAGCTGCAGTGTTAATGTCTCTACAGGTAAAACAAGGTCAGATGGAGACAGCTCAGCTCACTTCTTTAGTTCTCACTTCACCCTAAGCCCATTCTTGTAAAACATATCAAAATACACTAAAATAATAAGGCTGATTCAACAGCTACAATTCTCCTAATACTTCAAAAGCAGAACAGTAACCGCTGGCACAGCCAGAAGGATTTAGGTTTATGGTTACAAAATGTCAGAGAAAACATTGATCTAAACAGAAACTTCTCCCAGCCAAGACAGTCTTTGTCTATTTCTAATTAAGACTCCATCACTATGTTTGCAATCCCAAATACTAGTGACACTCACCCCTCCTCGAAATTCTGCTGGCTCATCTCCACCCCCATAAATGCTACAGCCCTTATTGCATTAGTGACCCTTGGTTTGAGAGCTGCTACCTAGGTGTTTTCCTCCCCTGTGCTATTTGTGTCCAGTGAGTGAATCCGAAATCCCCTGCTAATTGCCATCTAAGCTGTTATAACGAGACTACACGTGTTACTGCACGAAAGAGGATTACTGTACTTTAAACTTAGCAAGGCTTGGTAATCCCGTGTGCCATAGGACTGGACATCATAACGGATGCAAGTTTACAGACAGCACTTTGGGCAGTGTTTCCTTCGCCGCATGGTTTAGCTACTACCACTACTCTTTTGCTTCTGCTGCAATACCCAAGAAGTCTCTGCTGCAATACCCAGGTCTCTGTTCGTGATAGCTGTGTAACATGCTGAGGAGCACATGTAAAAAAAAATAAAAAATATATGCTTTGTAATATCTTTATTTGGTTATGTGTGCTTACAATTCTTAGTGCTGCAGCATCCTTTCAAGAGAACGGTGGTAGATATCCTTGGTGACATTTATGGCCTTTCAAAATTCCTTGGAAATTTGTTTCGGAGTTAATGTCTTTTTTGTTTACTATAACTACTAAAAAAAAAGGAAAGCTCCTATCATAAGAGGTCAGACAGTGGTTGTAAGCCTATTTTTATCTCACAAGCAAAATATTTCTGACGTCCAGAATTCCTGTTTAGTGAAGAAGTTAGTAGTTGAAGACAGCATGAGAGTAGGTAGCAAGTGCTCCACTGCATTAAAATGTGTTTTCAAATTTGATCACATAATTTTAAAATAAGCAAAAAAGAATGCTTTGATTTCATCTACAGTCAGGGGAAAAAAAAAAAAGCTCACTTTTGTTAACAACCTCCACACCATCAAAAGTTACACACTCATCATTTGCTTCCTGCATTTGTAGACCAATTGAAAAGAGCCGAGTTCACAGTGCTACCGAAGACCTACATGCTGTCTTCCAAGGCTCGTGACTTTTCCAGAGAAAAGAGGGGACTATCCAGTAGAGGAAAGATCATCTCAAGAGTCTCCAGGAAGGAGACTTTTGAGAAAGGCAGTGCTTGCAGAAGGAAATATCCATTGCACAGCTAGGAATCACTGGGAGACAGGCATACAACTTGCACTGAAACTCCAGCCTTCATGTTTCAGAAAGAGACGAATTGAAAATGTTGTTTTGGCAGTATAGAGCACAAAGAGTTGTCCTCCACCTTGGATATACCTACATTTTAGCTCTAAAACTTTATTAGTGTTATTCAATATTCTCTTGAGTACAAATTTCCTTTAGATGAAGTGATTTATTTTTTTTTCTTAAAGAAAGCTAAAGAAACTGAGAAACCTACAAAGAAGTCTATTTCTAAGGAAATTTTCAGAGGTTCTGTTTAAAAGGACATGAAGTGGAAAAGTTAGGAAAAAAAAAAAGGGGGAAAAAAATTGCTGAATTACAAACTAGAAGACTGACTCTCCAGAACTCCTGGATTTTTCAAGCTTTTGATGACAAAGTAGCTTGAAAAAATGACTAAAACACCAACAACAAAAGATAGAAAAATTATTTTAAATCACATTCTCCATAAAAATGAATTGTCCAGTAATTATTTTCATTATCACTAGAACAAATTATCATGTCCACCACAGGGCAAGATCCTTTACTCATAGGTTAGTCTAATCAGCACCAGAAGCTTTGGGAATACTTTACTGAAAATAGACCCTTTCCAGGTTAGGAGTGTCTTCTCAACTTTGAAAAAAAAATAATCTACTAGACAAATCATTTGTAATGTTCATTTTCATCTGTGACACATCTATCCCAAAATGGGACAACACAATACCATGTCACCAAGGAAGGACCTGCTTGTGCAGTTAATTATTCCATATAAAGTATGAATATAAAAAAATATTTTTACAGTGTATCTGCATTTTTTACAAAAATCCATAGAAAGACAAAGTATTTCACAGACATCTGTCCCTGGATTGAGAACTCTTCTGCATATGTCACTGTAACTCTCTTCAAAGGTCCAAATTTTACACAATATTTCTTCACTGAAACCAACCAGACTTTGGCATTCACCAGAAAATCATTAACCCAAAATGAAGATTACTTCTCTTGTGCCCTCATTCAGCTGTTCTCAAACCACTGAAAACCAAAAAAACAGTCTCACAAAAACATCTCCTCTATAAAACTTTTAAGTCATGCCAATGGCCAATCCATACAGGCAGTGGGAATTTCACAGAGACTCCAGAAATGCGTAGGCAGCATTGAAGCGAAACACTGTGGACTTCCCCAAGAGCACCCCATTGTGCCCCAGTAGAGCAGTAACACAGGACCAGACGCTTTTTCCCAGAGGTCATTTAAACTGAAGTTTTTGGTGTATACATAAAAGTTTTGCCCCTAGGAGAAAGAGTATAAAATTTCCATGGCTTTCATTATTTCCCTGCCCTCCTTATGAAACTTACTTAAGATTTCTAGATAACAAGCTAAGTTATATAAGGTGCCATGATAGCTGTCTATAAAGGGCCGAATTGTATGCTTTTGCTTTTCGATTGAATCCAGCTAAGCTCTTTGTCCCAGCAACTTGTGGCTCTAAGTTTCACAGATAAGCTCCTCATTTCCCCAGGAAGTCGTTAACTCAAGGTAAGGATTGCCCAGTGGTGCTTTCCTTTATAATGGTTATAGAAATCCAGTTATAGAAATCCACTTCAAATAAGAAAGAGTTATGTATTTTCATATAATAGCTTCAACACTCTTATTAACAGCTTTTGTGCATGACAGTATCTTCAATTTTCTTCTGATGGTATCTAGTTACTTTTCCTGAATGGTCACAGTCAAACCTTTCAGGGAGTGCCTGTGTGGTCCCAAATATACTTTTCCTACATCAGTCTACCTAGTTTTCTCAGTCTCTCACCTTGGCAGTGCTCTTCCAAAATTCCCATGATCTCTCGTCAGTCAACATTGATAATTTCACCATGATAACAGCAAGCATACGTTTTAGTGTTTTGCGGTCTATGTGTACAAATTAACTCATGCTAGTGTTTCCAACTTTCCTAATGCAAATGCCAAGACTGAAGACTTCATGACTGACTGAGGCTACCATTTGCCTCCTCCAACAGTATTTACAAAATAAAAGGAAATCTCAGTGAACTCTCCTTCTCCCTACTCCTGGAGGGCAAATGCATTATTATCTTTTTCTCCAAAGACAGTATCTGAAGTTGTATAAAGATTAAGTTTTTGATGTCCTATTCTAACTGAAATCTCTCTCACCACTCCTGGCAGAGACCTATGAAGGAAATTTTACTTTGAGATAACCTTTTAAAAATGATTTAACACAGTATTTTTGAGATTAACATTGTTAACTTACCCAAGACAAACATGTTATAATAGATCTCTTCACACGTGTGATTAAAAGCCATCTCAGAAGATATGGCTAGTTAAAAACACCAGGTAACATGATAAGAGAATCATCCCAGAAGCATGCTAAGGACCTAATGCACTGCTGACATTCTGCTTAACTGATCCTCTTCAAACTGCTCGAGAAAAGGCAAGCATGCAGACAATTTCTTAAGAACCTGATAAAGCTACTCTGAGACAAAAGCTCTCATGTTTCTCCTGCTCCAACTCTATCAATGAGTCTAAGGAAAAGTATTGTCTCTCCCTACAAACCCTTCTTCCTTTTTTAGTGTGCTGCTTGTACACAAACTTTGGGTCAGTCCTTTCACAAATTGGGGAAAGACCTTGCTATTGTATTCCTACACCATAGAAGATGACTTACTAGGAGCCAACATACACTAAGAATGAGCAGGGCTAGAGAAAAAAGAGGTTAATCTTACAGAGAGACACCAGACTTCCCGAATGCACATATTCAGCTGCAGTACCTCTTTCCCAAAATGTTTTTCCTTTCCCTCTCAGTGACAGCATGCCGGAAACTGCTTTGCAAAGATCTTTCCTCCCTTCCCCCACATCACACTATTCTTTACATCCTCTCTCTTACACTGAGAAAAAGATGCAGAAAGATTTTCCACACCAAATAATTTGTTGACTGTTAGAGGGCATATGGGCAGGACAAGCACTGCCTTCAGCAGAGTATCTGTGCCCTCTGTCATTATTTTCTGCTCTCGCTGCCCGTTTTAGCTCAAAGCAAGCCCTACTTCCGTCCACTACTCGGAGCAGTCATTTGAAGGACAAGAGTTTTTTTGTAGTTGGGCTACAATTCACGATGCTGACACAGAAAGCCCCATTCCTTCTTTACTTTTTATCTAGGAATGAACACAAAAGATGGTGTGGGGAAGGGAAGGAGAGGTGGAAGAGCGTCCCAATGTTTGTTCTGGCATATACAATGTTTGTTGCAATGTTCACGGACTTAACAAATATTATTATCTGGGTTAGTTATAAGATATTATATCAAAGAGTTATTTAAATATTAGAGGTTAGTGTCTTAGAAATAAGATTATTTTTATTTTGTATAGTTATTCGTGCATGGCAATTGCTTTTTAACTGATACTTGAATCTAGTTGCTATTTTGGTAATGTACATTTTAAGCAACTGATAAGTAACCACTGCCAATATTTCTGAAACTTATCTACCATAATCCACTGCTACCATTTATATAAAAAAGTTTAAACATGATTTTTGAAAATACGTTATTTTTCACATATGAATTAATTTTGGGAGTTCTTTTGTGTGTTGCTTCATTAATAGCCACAGTTTTATAATATGCTAAAATTATATATACTAGCAGATGAAAGTAGAGAAGAAGCATTTAAATTCCTGGAAATTTGTAAAATCATGTTTCCATGCCAAACAAATCAGACTACAGTCCTTCTCCTACTATCATTCATCTCACCAGTAACCTTACCGTCTTCACTCTTTTTTGCAATATATTTTCAAGAAGTTGTTTGTGCCATGACATGGGGGTGAAAATTCCCAATTTCCAGTTTAGTTTAGTATTGCAAATTAAGGAGTACATAAAGTTTAGTGTACTTTGGTCAAAACTGACATAAGCTATGTTGGATTTGAAACAGACCTCAGCAAAAGACCTACAAACACAGCGACATGGGGCTCTGACCCCCAGGGAAAGTAACCAACACAGACAAAGTTCCGTAATATTTCTTAAATAATTATTTTGCAATTCTTATTGCTGCTAATTTAAAAACGTAGCCAAGAATAAAAATGAAAAAAGATATTACATACCTATGCCATTGTCTTCATTTTCTCTCTAAGAAGAAAACACGCCTAGTTTACCCTATAATAATTTTCTCATTTAGTTAGCTGTCCTTTATGCTGCCCTCAACTAAGCATTGGACTATTGATAATGTAGCCTCAAAATGTCTCTGGGAAAAAACTCAGTTGCCTCCTTTTCTAGGTTCAGTGTCTAGGTAGGTAAATTACATTCAATCCCATTTTGCTTTGAGGATAAACATTTGATCCATTTGGTACAGATCAACACTTGTCATTCAGCCACCGATATGAGAAGATTTATTTCTGTAAATTATGTGCATGCAATGAGCAAGAGAACTGAAAGATCAGAACCTTCACTGAGACAAGGTGTACAAATGCAGTAAGATGAAACACTCCTTGCCCCAGATAACTTTTGTCTACTAAAATTAATTGGAACTTCTTCATGTAAACTGTTACAAAGTGTGCAATACTTAATCTATTATAATATAGAAAACAATATCATGCATCTAGGGAAAAGAAGGGGTATGGTATACTTCAAGTCTGCCTTCCACTTCGAGGCAAAGCCCGTTTGCTGCAGAGGTAGATAAGGAGATGACAACAGTGCTGGAGAGGCTTCCCACAGCCATTCAGGCAGCATCAGAGAGTGGGAAAGGGAGGACCTTGCCCATACTGCACCTGATGGTAATGTCTGACTGGTAAACGTAGATATTTTGAAATAGAATTCTGTTCTGTGTTCAATGAAAAAAAAAAAGAGGAAGAATAAATTATCTCCTCTCTTTGTGAATTTTGCTACTTTGAAGCCCTATGAAAGGTACAAAGCATTTTTCCATTTTGTATGTTATCATGTAAATTTAAAATAAAATTTGCCACGTTATGGAAATGAAATACTGAAATTGGACCGGAAAGCCTGACAATGAAAGAATGATCCTCTTACATTGTGCCTGTTTCAAAATAGCATTTTCACAGTGCCAGTCTGTGTTGCTGGAAAATGTCCAACTGAATTCAGGTAAGTGGATGACTTGTGAGCTATATCTCCATCTCTGGGATGCAGGAAAATGGAAGTTAGGTATCGGCCCTCACTCTTGTCCTAAAACAGTGCAGCAGTGTGTTCTCTGATATGTGAAACTCATGGCGAAGCTAGCTTGCCTCCCTACTACAAAAGCACCTCAGCTATTTTTTAGGTATAAAAATATCAGAACTATTTGTGTTTTGAAGGGTACAGAAAATAGCTTGAGAGCAACAATAAGCTTCGTAAGAATTGACATGACGCATTCACAGCCTTATTTGTTAAATGCCTAATGATATTCCATTTTGCAGTGCTTAAGCCCACCATCTCTGTTGCAGAATTCACTGGTTTCTCCAGCCTACCACAACATCGAGATTTTTTTGTTCTTGCACACAGCCGGCAGTCTGGCAAGCTAATCGTCCTCTGCTGATTCTGCCAGATGTCTGTGAAATAGAAAGCTGCCCACCACCAAACAGACTGGCAGTTTTATGACTGTGACAATTGCTTGTGGCAAAATTATAATTAGTACACCAAAGTTGCTATGCATTCTAAATTGGATCACACCGATTCCTGCTTTAGTTCTTTTAGACACTCTGAATATGATTTTTAAACAATTGTGAAAACAGCCACATGCTGATTGTCATTTAAACCAACATTTACCAGATCTTAACATCAGGCACTGCGATGTTTCTTTCACTACTCCAGAAGATGGTACAAGTAGTGAAGATGATGCTGTGTTGGTCCAGGGAAGACTATCAATGTTGTTCTTAGAGTTATAAAAAATCTTTGGGTCATTAGAGATAACAGACCATGTAATGTCTCCAAGTGGTTGCTGACACACAGATTATACAGACTTTTTGCTAAACAGAACGCTCCACACAGCGCTGTTGCTTTGATTAAACATTTTTCATATGTGTTTCCGTTCCAAGCATTTTTAAACACCTCTAAGCAAGGCAGAGTGGGTGGAAAAATATGACATGCAGAGAAAAAGACTTGGAGATTTAACATTTCTCAATAAATATTCTTCAAGAGGTCAGAAATGCTGTGTTTCTTCCCAATCACTGCCCAAAAGCAGGTCTCATCTCACTGCCTAATCCTCAGGAACACGGAAGATGTAATTTCACCAAACTATTTATTAGATACTGTTGGTATTGCTTAGGGAGGGGACACGCAAGTTGCATATCTCCCTTTAAATAGCTTGGTGGATTATTTGCAGCCTGGTGCAACTGGCATGAGGACCCGTGGTGGTGGCTGGTGGTGCAGAAGTAGCAGCTTTTCAGGGGATGTTTCCATGGACACTTGCTCCTGCATGGGGAACCTGTGCCTTTCCAATGTTGCAGCTGTGCTGCATTGCAACGAAGTTTTCAAATGATTTGCATTTCTATGTAATTGCTCTAATAGCACGAGTGGAGAGCAAAAACCCTGGCAGATTTTTTTTGTAATTGTCTCTAGTTGTGGCCACCACTGCATAAAGCTTAAGCAAAGTTGGTGGCTTTTGCTCTTTTCAAGCAACTTGCTTGCTTCAGCCAAGAAAAAGCCATCTGAAGAAGAAACTGCTTGAGATGGGAGAGGAGCTGCCTGGTCTCACAGCCCCACTGCTAAGAGCATCTGACAAGAGCAGACACAAACGCACAGAGTCCTCTGATGAGCACATGGAGAAGAGCCCACCTTATGCTCTCCTGAACCAAACAGTGGCTTCCCACCACCCATCATAAAGCCCGGCTGAAATCAGCTGCAGAGCACTTGCAGAAGACTAAAACAAGCCTAAAGCAAAATGGAGAGCATGGTAGGCATGCTGAGATCCATTTTGAGGCTCTTGACACAAGAGTTGAGATGAGACACTCCGCTTGTTGCCAGACAGCTGTATCACAGGCTAGCAGGACCTTCCCCATAGATGCTTTCCACCACAGGGGTGACAGCAGCTGCCAGGGCTCTGTGCCATCCCTGCTTTCCCAAATCCAACTCTTCTTCAGATGGACCCACAAGGAGGGCCTGGGGATCTGCCCAGAAAAGCTTTAGAGCCCAATGCACACACTGAGCAGGCAGAGAGTGGGCAGCCCTCGCAATGAGAGAGAAAGTTTTGCCATGCGTTTGCTAACGGGCCTTTTGTGAGTTTTATGAATGCAAGTTTTTGAGAACTGCAGCAAGCACTGCAATACAAAGCATCTTTGCATCAGTTATAGCACAGCAGCACTTGGGAAAAAAAAACCTCGCTGGCCAGAGTCTTCAACAGGGAATGTTCAAAAGAATATACAGGGAGCAGTGGTTCTTGCTTCCCTACTGGCAGCGCACCTTGTAGGCATTTAGCAACGGCTGCAACAGGCACAAATAAAACAACATTCATATGCTGCCACTCCATGAGCTGTCCTCCCATTCTGATTTTCTACAAGGCAATGTAAAGTCATGAAGCCAGACGTTTAGGAAGAAAAAAAAATCACATATCAGCCAAAGCCATTTCAGCATTTGCTGGTAAGACAAACAGAGGAGAAGAGAAAATCCTGCGCCTATGAGGCTCAAGGGGACATCACAAATGGAGTGATCAGCAGCCAGCTTTGATAAATCCAACTTTCAAGCACAGATGTGCTGATTATAGATTGCTGTGGTCACTATCATTGTGCTAACAACTTAAACACTGTTTACTGCTCAGGATAGTCCTTTCTATCGCTATTGCAAAAGTCATTACAGTTTAAAAGAAAACACTCTTTCAAGACAATATCACTGCTCAAGGCTTGACAGCAAACAAGCAAATCACCATTATGCATGTAGTGACCAGTCCAGCCAAAATGAGAAGGAAAAAACACAGACAAAAGCTCTCCTTCTGGATATCTTCTTTATCATTCTGCATGATGAATCTTAAAAAAGAACAAAAGGAAAAAAACCCACAAGCCAAACATCAAACGAGATAAACAACAGCTTAAAATACCTCCCTTTAACAAGGAAAGGCACCAAATCAATTGTGTGGGCATACAAAAGTAGTTTTGCTGATGAAAAATACTTTTCAAGTCTTTTAGGCCAGTTTCCTTTATGCATAAGATAAAAATGTTATGGATTTGTTGTTTGGTTTTGTTTTGTTTTTTTTTTCAAAAAGGAGGTCTGCCCAATCGATGATTAGAAAGAAACACTGCAAAAAGGTATCAGCGCTGCTACTTGAAAATGAGTATTTCATAGCAATATGACCCAGGTCTCCTGGAAATTCAAGACAAGATTCACTGGAACTACTGTTAAGATATACTACAAAATTCAATGTTCATATGGTAGCACTATGCAATATATTAATATTGACCTAAGATATTATCAAAACTACTAGAAAAAAGTAACTCTTTCATTCCCACACTGATGTTTTTGTATCTGGAATAAGGGAGGTCACTGAAGAGCAAGGAAGGAAGGAAGACAGACAAGGAAAACCACAATTTAGTGGGGTTTTTTTTGGACACGTAGGAAAAGTGTCATTGGGTGAAATCTCTACTGCTGTAGATTAGCAATGAACAAGGGATGGTTGAGGGACAGCTGAAAAGATCAGAGATCAACAGCTTATGTTTTTTTTTTCCAGGAATGGCATACAGCAAGTACCAAATGCTGTGTCTCAAAGCAATTGTTTGTGCATCACACAGTTTTCTCCCACTGGCATTTGCTCTTTTTAGATGATCTTTATAGAGATTGGTACACTGTGAAAACACACGACAAATGGGAAAGTATTGATTCAGTGAAATAGAAGTGATTTATATGCAGTTAGCAATTAATTGGATTGATCATTTTGGTGCACCAGTTTGGAAAGTAGTTAGAAGAGTTTAGGGATGCAACGGAAAAACTACAATCAAAAGCAACCCCCCAATCCCTACTTATCCTGCAAAATAGCCGCCTCTTTTTACTTAGCAACATCACTTGTCTTGCTAAAATTTCCTACTGATTCACACATTTTGTGAAATGCATTTATTAAATGATAAAGTCTTCTGTGTTTTTGTTTTGTGAGTGAAAATACTAATTGCCAGAAATTCACAGCAAAATCCACACTAATGGATGAGAGTGAGAAACTGCACATGAGGATTTGCTCACAGCGTGTCTCTCACCTTGTTTCATATGTGCCAGTAGCTAACGTCAATGACCAATGCAATTTAAATAATTGGCACAAAATCCTCTTCTGAATACCATGTTTTTTGTGGTTAGCACTATGCAGTTAGGGGTGCATGCGTGAGGCAAGTGGAGGAGGGAAAGCAGTATTCCTCCCCACACCTATCTCCAGCTACGCAAAACAGCACGAGCCATCATCTCCAGCACACACCATAGTCATTACAGTACACAAATTAAAAAAAAAAAAATTAAAAAGCCCATTGTTCTATTCTAGGAACAGCGAAAAGCTTAAAGTCACAAGTGTTATGGATGTAGGGGCTGTATATCGATCCACCCTATTCCCCTCCCCTCCCATTTGCTATTTTTTTCACAGTTACACCCCCAAGCACTAGCCCATGGCCTCCTTTGTAGAAAACCAGTAGCAAAAGAATGGAATCCAAGGAAATACACAACTTTTAGAAGATGTTGGACAATTTAGTTATTAATAACAGTTGATGTCACACCTTCAGGGAAGCAAAAATGTTACTGAAGGGGAGCTAAAGCAAGCCAGCGTTGACTCAGTATGGCTGCTAGAGCCACAGCTGGCCAAAGGCAGCCCTACTGGAACTTGCAACTCCAAAATAATTGTGCTCTTTAAACTGTCTGGCTGAGATCTGTGTTTTCAGTGATTTTGCTGTCAGTAAATTAAAAACAATAAAGAGACAGCTAATATACTTGTGGTAATTTGAATGTTATTTCATGTTAATTAGCCAGGTCAGCCTTGCTGCAGCACTTGAATTCATTTCGAAAAAGTGGTCTCATCAGTTCACTCCTAGGTAGCACTGACAGAGCTGTTCAGCAGCTAATCCATCATTCAAAGACAGAAGCAGACTTTGAAAGAACATACAAAGCTTCAGGGATTGCCTTTGCTCTGTGACCCACTGAAGGAGCCTCTTATTAGTATTAATGTTTTATTATTGAAGATGCTAAAGGAAAGAGACAACACTTTCAGACATGCCTGGACTGGAACCCCTAGCTATCACTACCACGGTCCATTTCCAAAAAAGATAGAGCACTTGTAATTCCAAATGAAAATTGTCAGCTGTCTTTGCTGGTCTGGCTAACACCACGCCCGTGGTCACCGAGGCATTGGCTACACCATGTGGCATCAACAGAGCTCTCCTCTGTACCTCCAGAACTACCAAACTCGGTGCAGAAGGAGAGCATCAGCATGACATCGCTGTGAGGCAAAGCTTGTTAGCAAAAGGTTTTGTATTACAGCAGCAGAGCTGTGCTTTTCCCCTGCCCTCAGTGCTGCTCTGTCTTGCTCAGTGCTAGCGACAAATTTGTGCATCCCCTGGGGGAGCCCGCAGCACCCCTGCAAGCCCCACTCTGGCTTTCTGAACAGCCTTTTCCCTGCCTTCGCTACAAAGGTATTCTCTCACTTTGTTCTTCATAAATGTGGCTCGGAAAGCCTAGTGACAACCTGCTTAGAGGAGAAAAAAGGAGCATTTGTCCTCTCTGGTTATAGTACAACATACATACAAATGTACTTCTTAGCTATAAAGGATTCATTCTTCTTTCCAAAAGTAGTTGCTAAACGTTCGCTCTCTAGAAGACAAATACATCTGTTTAAGAGTTGTTATTGTTCTATATTAGAATAATTTTTCCTGGTCTTGAACAAACTTACTAAAATACTGCAAGAAACCACATTTTCCTGCTGTCATTGGGAACTACATTTGTCATACAGAAATAGACAATAAACGGGCATGTGAATTTATCTCGTATTGAGCCCATGACAACAGTTTACTCTTACCCGATTTTTGGGACAGTTTCCTCACCTGAAGATGTCAATTGCATAAGACACTTCAACTTATGTCAAGGGTCTAGGGACATTTGACAAATTGTCACTTTGACAAATGTCTAGGGTCATTTTCTGACTGCTGATTCCTCCACAGCTCACTGTAGCAGCAGGCAGATTTTAAATATTTTTTTCCCTTTATTTACTATATCTCAAAAGGATACATTAGCTGTAGCTTTTTGACCCAACCAAAGAAAAGACAGTAAGTCCCTAGAAAGAATTAAACCTAATTAACTGCTTGTTTAGGTCTATGACTCCTAAGTGTAAAAGGTTAAAAATAAATAAATAAATACTAATAATTGTGAAGACTTTGTTGTTGTTGTTGTTAGACAATGTGCAATTGGTCTGCTTTCCCTACACTCCTGCTGAAGAGAACATGTGGCCGCATTGGAAACTCTGCCAATGCATTGCACAAAGCATCCACATCTTTTCTCCCCATCACAATATTTAAAACAAAACAAAACTAGTTCTTCCCTCAAAAGCAAAATCCTAATGGATCTGCTGCATTTTTTTTTCCCCAAAGAAAAAGAAACACCATTTTAATCCCTGAAAAAACAGATATTTCCACTGTGGAGCCATCATGCATGTTTATTATAGTGACATAACTCTTGGCTAAATTCAATAAATTCTCCCTATTATTTTGGTATTTTGTTTAAGAAATCACCACTTAGAGAAGAAAGCTCTCTTCCCTCCCTTCCCTTCACACACATCATTTAAGAGTACTCAATGGGCTTATTACTGTACTGGTCACTGTGACATGATCTCACCTTGAAGCAAGGTCTCTTCTTGAGGAAACCTCTAATAAACACCAAAAATAAACAGTTAATAAACTGTGGAGACATAAGGCACACTGCATTTGCTTTTTATCTGTCTTACCTAACTGATACATTCCTGTATCCGTGTACACTAATCTGTCTTTGCTGAGGTTATCTTTAACACATCAGCTACCTAAGCAGCTGGCTTTTTTTTTTCTTTTTTAGCTACATGTGTTGCTTTTCTGGCTTTCTTCGGATAAGTAGAATTCCGTTTTCAGAAACGCGGAAGTTTTAGCCACAGTGGAATCACTTTGCAACCTCACAGTGACGTGTAATGTTCAATATCACTGAAACTGGGAGCTTTTTAGTCACTAAAGGCAAGCTCCACTTTCTAAATATGACAAGTATTAAGGCTCAGAGAGGCAACTGGAAAAAAAATCTGATTAAACTAGATGGGAAATCACTTCAGTTCTGTAAATATGTTTAAAATGGCAGTGAAAACAGTGCAAAATGTGTATAGTTAGCATACAATGAGAGAAATCTCAGCACAGAACAGACATGTACCTGTTGGAGCAGGTCCAGAGGAGGGACACAAAAATTATCGCTATGATGTAACACCTCTCCTGTGAGGACAGGCAGCGAGAGCTGGGGAGACCGTGTTGCAACCTTTCAATACTTAAAGGGGGCTTGTAAGAAAGATGGTGTCCTGGCTTCAGCTGAGACAGAATAAACTTTCCTCATAGTAGCTAGTGTGAGGCTGTGTTTTGGATTTGTGCTGAGAAGAATGCTGATAACATACTGATGTTTATAGTTGCTGCCAGGACAGTCAAGGACTTTTCACTGTTTCTACTGGGCCAGTGTCTGCAGGTGCAGGAGAAACTGGGAGGGAGCACGGCCCCAATTACTAGCCTAGGATTTGACCTTAGGTTTAGGATTGAGACCCAGATTGGTCAATGGCCTATTCCATATCATGCACATCATGCCCAGTATATAGATGAGGATCAGCCTGTAAGTGTGCTCTCTTGCTCCAGGTTGTTTCCTTCTGGGTCACCCCTCTTTCAGCATTGTTTGGTCTCTTGGACATTCAGGCTCTTCTCTCCATTCTGGGATTGAAGTTTTTGGACCCTCCCTGCTCCAGGATCATTATGCGGGAACAGGCCTGAGCCTTGGTCATCAGGTGGTGAGCAGTGTCACTGTGTATCACTCATTTTTATATTTGTATATATTACTATTGTTATAATCTTTATTATTATTTTGAGTATTGTTCCTATCTCAACCCACAAGTCTTGTTTCCCTCTATTCCTTTAATTTTCTCCCCCATCCCTGGGAGAGGGGAGGGTGAGTAAGCAGATGTTGTGGTGTTTGGCTGCCAGCCAGGATCAAAACTACAGCAGATGAGGACAGACTTTTTAATAGGGCCCATAGTGACAGGACAAGGGGCAATAGCTTTAAACTCAAACAGGGTAAATTTAGACTAGATATAAGGAATACATTTTAAATTATGAGGGTGGTGAAACACTGGAACAGATTGTCCAGAGAGGTGGTAGATGCCCCATCTGTGGAAACATTCAAGGTCAGACTGAATGGCAATGGCAACCTCATCTAGTTGATGTCCCTGCTCATTGTGGGGTGGTTGGACTAGATGACTTTTAAAGGCCCCTTCCAGCCCAGACCATTCTATGGTTCTAAATGGCATCCAGTGTGTTTGTTTAGGCTTTAAGAAACCGGTATATTATTGCCAGGTCTCTCTTAAGACACAGCCCTGTGCGCCTTATTTCACCATGCAACCCATCTCAAGAAACCTGACAGCAAAAGTACAGAGAACATGGGTGCGGGGGGTTGATCTGCACATGCAGAGTGAAACAGTAACGGTCTCTGCATGACCTTGTGATAATTTTTAAGATAAGCTTGCATTTCAGCAAGACAATAGATGCAGATGTTAGCAAGATGTGGGTCTTTTGAAGTGCAGTGACACATGGAGCCTGAGAGCTTCACACATGAGCCTCCTTCCTTTTCTGCTCAGTCCACGCCCATGTTGCTGCTCCTGGAAGCAGGTCCCAGGCTGACCAGTGACCTTGACCCAGCTCGGGGGAAAAGTTGTTCCACTTACTCAAACTGCTGTTAGAAAAGAAATGCAGCTGAGACAGATGGTCTTTTAAGCCAGGGAAGTAAAGCCAAGCCCAGGTAAGCCTTGTACCGTGATTGCAGCATCTCAGTAACCTCAGGGATCCCTTTCAGCTTTCTGCTCTTCCTTTTCATCCTTGCTGTTCATTCATCATAAAAACAGACAAGCTCATCTTTTAATGACAAGTTGAAAGATCTCTTTTTCTCTCTTTCCAGTCAAGGACATTGGATTAAATTCAAAATAACTGTTTCAAAATGTTTTCCTTGCTTAAAAAGCTTACTGAGTTTTTAACACATCCTTAAGAAATGCCAAAAAAATTTATTCTATGCAGCAGCTAAAAATTAAGCTAGCCCTGACAACCAGCTCCCAAATTCAAATTGTGGTGATAATAGAATTGTGTACACTATATTTTAAGAATGCTTTTCCCACCAACGTGACAGCACACAAAACTCACATCTGACCAAAGGAAAACATCCTGCTTAGATGTATGGTTTGCAGTAGCAATATGCCTGAGGCCATTATTTTTCCATACTGTTTCAATTCCACTTTTATTTTTATTCTAAGGTATGTAGTTAAGTCGACAGTAAAGGAAACAGAGCACTCTGCTTACAGGTAGAGAGAACTGTAAGACATTCTAATGTGAAAAAACCCTTAATATTTCAAGATTTTATGAAGGATTGTCTGCTACAAATCTGCAAAGCAAATCTGAGGCCATCACAAAATGTGTTAGTGTTATTTGCATTCATTTCTTTGTACTAAACCCTCACTGACTGATACCCGGCAGAAGAGATTTATTTTGTGCACCAAAGGATGTTCCATTTGGAGTTTACAATGAGCAGATGGGAGGAAATGAGAGTAATGACTTTTTCCTCCAGTGTACTTAAACAAGACACCACTTATTGGCTGGTGTCACAACAGAATGGAGCTAGTGTCATCTATGGATATTGCTGCATTTTCTATGGTTAGAAATACTTACCAAGTTTGACAGTTTTTCAGGTACTAACAAAAAACCCGTTCAGGATCCCGGTCTCTACTGTGGAATAAGGCAAGTTTTAAAAGACTGAGGCACTAACGGCATCAAAAACTTCACTTGATAGGTACCATAGCACCACCAAACTCTGATGAGCTCTAGAAGGTGTCAGAAACATTTCAGCAATTTCATTAAATTTTTCAAAACATCAATTATTTACTTGCAAGCCCTCTGAAGGTGCTGGGTTTTGAAGCATGTAATTGAGGGAGGAGTGTGAAAGTTCATGTTTCGTGGGCTGGCTTGGATAGATGGGATAAACACGCCTGAGAGGCCACAGCACCTCTTTGGACAAAAAGCATCCTGAAACTTAGGGCCAGAGACCTTGCCACCAGGTTGTGATATCAGACAGTCCTTTAAGTTGCATCGTCACTGCTGATTTGAGTCCTTTCGGGTTAACCTAGCCTAAAAGGACAGTCATATACAAAGGAAAACTGAAACTGCCAAGCCAAATTGTTTTGTCAGCAGATGGGCTGCGTAAGTTGAAGTGCACGAGCAGAGATGGGACAGCCAGGAGGCCAACACCTGAGTTAAGCACCCATGCGAACGCTTGAAGACAGCAAGCAATTACATGCAACTTTGACAAATTCTTCACCGAAATGAAGCTGACAGTTTCCCATCTCTTTCTACTTTTTTCCAGCCCTTAGTTCACCTTTTATTTTGCTGTTCTTGGGCCCATGTTCTCATTCAACATTTTTTTTCTTCATAGAATGACTGACTCAGAACCAGTGAAGCCCCAGAACCAGCTGGCATGAAGGCAAGCCCATTTCAAAAGAAGCCGGGTACTTCAGAAGGATAAGTACCATACACTAGGAGTTACAAGCCTGAAATCACTGCGAAATAAGGAAGTTCTTACTGAATAACTATGTGTTTTCTTGCCTCTCAATAATTTATTTTTTTAATCATGACTTCTCCTGACTGCCTGTTCAGAAAAAAAATTGCAGCATAAAATTTTAAAATAATATATGCGCAACAGCGTTGAAAGATTTAACAAACAGCTATATGAAGAAAATGTATCCAAATACTATCTGTCAAATCACCAAATATCCAAAGAAAAATAAATTCTGCCCACAGACAGGACATCTGCACATCTCATTTGAATTTAAGCAGAACTGAAAAAAAATAATCTTTTTTTGTCCACAGAGTAGAAAAAAAGTGTGGAGAAATCACTTTGGATCTGGTCCAAAAAGCAACCAAGCAGGCTTCAGGCACTGCCTCCAACCCAGCAGTTCTGAAGAGACCTGCTCAGCTGGTGTTGGGGGTGAAGTTTCTTAGACTCTTTAAAGTTTTACCTTTGCACACATGCAAAAGAATAACCACAATACTGAAGCAGCTCAGCCATACCTAAACCTCATTAAAGCTCAACAGTTCTATGCCTGTATCTCTGACAGTTTAATCCAATAAAACATACTCACATTGGTATACTGTATAACAGTAACAAGATCAGTACTTCTCACCATCAAGCACATTAACAAAAAAAATTAACAATTGTGTTTAAGACAGAACTGCATTAATAAAATAGCATACAATTTTGCATGTTTATTCAAGAAACAGAAACTTCAGATTCAAATTGCCCCCTCTATTAAAAGGGTTTTAATTCCGTTCCTCTGCTCCCAAACAGTTTAAACCTACCCACACTGAACCCACCAAGCTGCTCTGAGCCCGTAATTTTAGGGAACCATGCAGAAAATAATCTAGCAAATCAGTGACATGGAGAGGGCAGAAATAAGCATACCAATATAGACCTGTTTCTGAAGCCTCTCTTTTGAGTTTTCAAAAGACTGGATTTTGCTTTTTTGTTTCAAGGAAAGTTTCTCCAGCTTATTCCATGGCAATTTACTGTACAACTTAAATCCAGTCACAAAGTTTTTTACTTAAGGATGAGTAATGCATCTCTACCTTCAGAGCACATTTTATGAGAAAGGACCATTTCCACTAACTGTTTGGATAGGAGGAATGTGCAAAGGAAGGATGAGCTGCAAGTCATCAGGAGGGCTTTCCAAGCAGGTTCTTGAAGTCAAAAGGGGTGTGGTGTTTCAGAGTATGATTCAGAACCATCTCACTCCTCTACAGACTTGTAATCATGGTAAGATAGTATATTGACTTTGGATAACTTTCTTTTCAGCATTGTCTCAGATGCTCACTCATTCCATCTTCTCTGCTCCTGAATTTGGGTACTTAAGTTCAGTCACACTCTGGGCTGGTCCTGGCCCTGCTTTGGCACCCCAAACTTCACCTTCATTGGTTCCAGCCCTTCATTTTCTATAGCAAACAGAGCAGTTTTGTTGAAAAACACAAACAAAATTTGGAAGAACGAAATGAAGTGTCACAAATGGTCCCCTGGGCTACAACGCAGCTCCTGGAAGGGCAGTGAAAATCAAAACTCTCACAGCACAGCATTTAAAACAAGCCATGTGCACTTTCCAAAGGATGGTATGAGGGTTTTCTAAGTTCAGGAACATATCTGCCTTGGCCCAGCTTAGCCCAATTTCTCAAGTGGGAAGGCCCCTACTGGCTCCACAGGGCCAAGCTGCCAAGTGAGCACCTATGCAAGCTTGGTCATATCCATACAGCTCTGCAAAGTGGTTTTTTGCATTTATAGGAAAGATCCCTTTCCTCAGCTCAGCCTATCAGCAACACACAGCTTTCATTAAAAAAAAAGTAATTTAAAAAGAATGTACCACCTGGAACAGATCATCTTTATGGAAGCCTTGGATACATATGTAATAAGGAGATAAAGTGCTATTTATAAAGATCCTTCTGAATACCTTAATCAAGTAGGTATTGATGGATGGGTGAGATAAATATATCTGCCCTCTACATTTTTACCTGAAGTCAACAGCTTATACGTGAAAGTCCACACAAGATAAATACATTCCCAGTCTTCAGCAGCACAAAGAAACATCTGCCTTATTGCTAGGTTTAATTTTGAAATTGAAATGCCCAACCAAATTTTAAAGATTCACATTACATTCCACAGCATAGTGGTGGGTTTTAATTTTTAAATAACTTGCCTACAATGGTGCGAGTCAGAAGAAGTGTGAATGACAGAAGGAAACTTATTAAAGACAGTTTGTTGGAGAGGGTAGGGAAAATGAATTCACTCACAGGAAAAGGTCCAATGTTTTATTTTATTAGTAGAGATCCAGTAGTCCGCTTCCCACTCTGCTCCAGCTCATGCACTAATCACTGTTAGGAGGAGCCCTTCTAGTCAAGGCCATACAAAGCCTGAAAACTGATCAATTTTATCTCAAATAACGTAAGAGCAGTCTCAAATTCAACTTCAAGGTACAGCTTAAAGAAATCTATTCATTCCTGGGTATTCCAGAAGGTGGAACTTTAGCAGCTTTTATCAAAGTAGCCCACTATGGGACTCGGTACCCAAAAGCACTTTTCCTTTAGGTACTCAACAACACTTCTCAGTCAATGCCTAGCCTGGAATATCTTAGCAGAGTCTTACAGTACCTTACAACTGCTCTGAATATTTTACTCAGAACTGCCCAAATCTTGGACTTCCTAGCCATGTGGGTCCCTACTTTGAGCCTTTGCCCTATGATCTATTAACCATTTTTTTCCTACTGCAACATCTAAATCAGCCAATTATACTTGCACACCCTGAGAATACAACCAAATCCATGCAAAAAGTGCAGCTGAAGTAGTTTTTCACTCAATACACAAGTGGTTAAAGTGAAGCTGCCAAGGTCCTGGACACCAAAGTTGTATTTTTCTTGAGGAATTTAAAGTTTTCATCCCAAGTCATATTTTTCTTGAGGAACTGCAAGTTTGCATCTTTGACTTTTCAGAACACCATCACTGCCAGTTACAAGGCAGACTTGGTCAATACTTGCTGCAGGAGCAGTAGGTTGCCTCCAGAGATCCCCATCAGCATAATCATTCCCTGAGGCTAATACAAGTATGTTCTGTGACACTCTACCTACAGAAGAGCACAGGAAAAGTTTCTAAATCCACACAACGCTTCTCTACTAAACAAGTAATAACAGGTAACACACTATGCAGGGCTAGGACTAGACAGAGGTAACTTTTTTTTAGCATTCGAGACAGCCAAACTGTGGGGGAAGAAAAGGTTGTGGAGTGGATGTCTGACATTGTTCAAAGGGGAGCCCAGGTGATGGAGGCTTGCAGCTCTGCAGTTGTAAGGAGGACAAAACCTGGAAGCTACTGGGCAAACATGAAGTGGTAACGATTTGTGCTGAAAAGGAAAGAAAGAGAGAGAGGAATGCTGGATCAAGGTGGACTTCATAACAGTGCTGAGTTTAAAAAAAAAATCAATTGCTAGTGATCCAAATTAATTATGGATTATACTATGAAGTATTTCTTCACAGGGTCTCACAATTTCTTCCATTTGGAAGTGTTCCTCACACATTAACTCATTTTATATTTATTGAATAAGAGAAAGCATACTTTGGTATCTCAATAGATCACTAAAGAACTCCACTTACTATTACAAAGACACTTAAGTACAAAGGGCAAACACTGGGAAGGAGATACTGAGTAGGCAGGAAGTAGAAAGACAAGTCTATTTGGGCAAAGGAGAGACCTGAGCCAGAGTTTTCCATGTCGTGGGACTGTGTCCCAATATACCAAGCTGCTCCTTCTTCAGTGACATTTTGTAAGGAACAGGCCAGTTATGATGTTCAGGGAGGGGTCCTGGCACCTGGAGTTGGGTGATCAATTTACACCTACATTGAAGTTAATTTCTGAAGGCATCCACTCAGTCTTACATTAATATCTTATGCTATATAATATAAAATGATTAATTGAATGGAACAGTTCAGCATACCATCAGAAGAGGCAATAGCCTAATAAGAATTATTCCAAAAATAAGTTTAGAGTTCTTGAAGAAAAGAGTGCTTTTAAAAATTTATTTCTATAGATTTCTTATCAAATTTTATTCAGCATTTCTAATAAAATATGTTTAAAAAGAACAAATCCTTAATGAAAGAATTTGTTCTGGTTCTTCTTCATAGAAAAGTCACACAAAGAATATAGTTATTTTCCTAACATGGGAAAATTGAACATCTAAGTGCAGATGAAGAAAAAAAACCTTGAAATATATGCCTTTTCACACACACAAAAAATTATTTTGCTGTCCAAACAGAGAACACAACATTCATTTCTCTTTTCTATTTATTCAAAATATCAGTACTAATTAAAGAGCAAAAAAAAAAAAACAATTAAACCTCTAGAAATTCAGGAGGTTTTTTATTAAAACAGGTTCCCACCTGAATGACATTTTCCCCCCCTTAACGACAACTGTGCTCACAAACTTGGAGGCTCTGGTTACACATCTGAAATCCACAGCTGCATTAGCACTTCAGCAGAAGGTAAGAAACACAGTTACTCAGTACTTGCATCATATTTAGAGGCCTGACAGATGCTTTACTACCACCTGGGAAGGGAATAATTTACAAATCAAGCCTATCATAAAGCAATACATTCTGCTTCCAAGACATAGGCATAGAGTTTGGGATTGATATAACCAGATACAGACAAGTGTTTTATCAAGATACCCCAGAGAATGAGTAAAATTATCTGCTGACAAATAAAATGGCAGGTGAAGTGTTCTGAGGAAAAGGAAAAATAAAACTGATTTACTCCTGGTTTAATCTGATTTTGAAGAATATGAACCTGATTTAGGTTCTCTGTAGCACATATTTGTCAAATAAAAAAAAAGGTAATCATACATGCCACACCAAAACAAAGCTACAAAACTTCTTGTAATGCCCAGATTATGTAAGAATCCTTTTTTGCCTCCAAGCTAAATTCACAAAAATAATTAATCCAGGGCTGCCAAATATGTCAGCTCCAACACATTTCGCCACTGGTATTACAACGAGCAGCCTATTATATCATTTTTTTACTTCCTGTCTTTCAAAGCTACATCTAGCTTTCTCAGGTCCGCTGAGTACAAGAAACGTCACATCCAATGAAATAAGTAGGGTAATGCCAAGACAATTTCAGGTTGTAAAACAGATCTGCAAGATACATCTGGGGAAAAGCTCTAAACTGAACAAAAAGACTGCTGGATTAATGCAGCTACAAAGTATTTTACACAAGCTGTTTTGTTAGGTGCAGTTGCCTTGGAAAAACAAACAAAAGTTTTCTAGAAACCCCAGTTCTTGTGCAGAATAAAGTCCTTACAGTTGTACTGAGGAGGAACAGGCAGGAAAGAGTAGCACTAGTCTCTGCATCCTCACGACTCTGAGCTGAGTGCCTCCTTGTCACAAGCTTTACAATTAGAATGCAATAACATTCAGAGGAGAGAAATCCTTAGTGCCAGTACAGCTGCATGTCTAATTGGTGGTGGCAGTCCATAATTCAGTTACTTAGATACGAATGACCTTGGGCAGCTTTTGATTTTGGAGAGGCCTGAAACTAAATCACACAGTCACAGAACCGTTTTGGTTGGAAGGGACCTTTGAAGATCGTCTAGTCCAACCCCCCTGCCACGGGCAGGGACACCTTCCACTAGACCAAGTTGCTCAAAGCCTCATCTGACCTGACCTTGAACGTTACCAGTGACAGGGCATCCATGACACTCCCGTAGGTAACTTGTTCCAGTGTCTCACCACTTTCATCATAAAGAACTTCTTCCTTATACCCAATCTAAATCTACCCTCTTTCAGTCTAAAATCGTTGCCCCTTATTCTGTCACTACAAGCCTTAGTAAAAAGCCTTTCTCCACCATGGTGCAAGGGTGCACCATGCTATATAACTGCTACATTCCTTCCATAAGAGATTCTCAGAGTTCTTAGTAAACATCTGTTGAGCTTCATAACACCCTGGGAGATGTGGATGACATTTTATGGAGGGCTGAATTAAGGTACAGAAAGATTAATTGACTTGCCATACACCAACTTTGCATCAAGCATCTGTCAGATATTTTGAAATGCACAGATTACTTCAGCTTCTCAAGGGAAGTCAGAGCTCCAGTGATTTCCTCATAGTTATGCCTAGAGGCACCTGCTGAGGATCAAACCAAAGCAATGAGACTGCTCAGTAGAAGTGAGACAAACCAAAAGAGATTTGGTCCTGGTAAAATTTAGATCTGAGCACCTAATTCATATCTCTAAGATTAAAAGATTGGCTCCACACAGTGTACCTGAGATGTTTCTTCAGGAGTATGATTTCCAATTGAAAGATTTAAAGCTGAGGTTTAAAAAAAAACTAGTTTTCAGAATAAGTAAAAAAAGTCTTCCACACTTTTATAATGTTACACATCAGTATATTTGTGTCTGCAGAGGTCCAAATTCGATGTTACCTGAGCACATGTAAACATCTAAGTGTGCAAGTTATCCAACAGAAGTTCAAGTTTGACAGTATGAATGTACCTAATAGGTGACATAAAGAAATAGTTTCATTTAGAGGGTCTTGAACATAAACATGCATTTTCCATAATTAATCCATGTTCATCTTTCTGTTGTTCCTTTTGTCCTAAGCTATCGGTTGTAGAACGAAGGTGTGCGAGCAAAGGATTTGGCACAGTATCCTCTACATTCAATTCAGATGACTTGAAAAATAAATTATGCAGTGTTAATCAAAGTAACAGTTTCAAACAGTTTTTCACAGAAGCCAAACGGGTGAGATTTATGTCAAAATACATTAATACTTCAGAAAGAACATTTTGTATTGGTAGGAATTATGATCTTAAAAGCTATAGAAACCACAACTTTCTCAGGCACTGCAGTCACTATTTCAAGGACAAATTAAGCCACTAAGGATAGCAAGAAATACTACCTAGGTTGTCCATTTATTTGGAGAAGTATTTCCACTGTAACAAATGTAGTGTGCATTGTCAAGATAATCTTCTGAGGAAAAAATGGTCGTAGTCTCCATGGAAATGATGCATATCATAGAGCAAGAAAACAGGCTGAAAAATTGGGGGTGGGTTTTTTGTTTGCTTGTTTTTACAGAGATAACGGTTTTGTTATGTGGCTGTTAGAAATGTTTACAGTGTCCCTGTGGCAGCAAGGTCTAGTGGCCCTTAAAAGACTTTCAACTCTCGGCCTCAAAGTACCTGAAATTTTCACATATATCCCCTTTGCAGATGAATACAAGATTTATGAGCCATTAACCTTAAGCAATTTACGTGTAAATAATTTCCTTTATACAATTTGTGTTCAAGTCCTCTTCCAAATGGCAACATGAGTGTACACTGACTGGTTCACCTCAATTTATTTTTATGCATGTAAAAGTATTAAAAAAATGGATATAGCCTGTTAACATTACAAAAAGTCCACAGGTTATTTTTAATAAGCTTTTTTTTTTCCAGTCCTGAGGCAATCCTTCACATTTACTTGAGATTTTAAATCCTCACCCCTCTTTTATCTGTTTTGTGGAGTCCAACTGCAAAGGCCAAGCTAAGCTGCCAGTTTTGGAGGGGTGTATGTGTGTGTTTGTTTTTAAAAAAGGTACTGTCAAAGACTCAACCAATTTATTTAAGCTGCCTATTCCTGTGGAAAAGGATGTGCTTGTCTGACACCAGTGAACAAGACTTACCTCACTTTCACCAGAATAAATCTAGTTGGACTCCACTGATAACACTTGAGGACAAATGATTTGCATACCAGCTAATGTCTCGGCTGCACAAGCTGAAAGAGTCAGCAGCAAAACACTGGTTTAGTTCTGTTCTTGACATTTACCTCTTTTTGACCTCTTACTTGGGCTTGTGACTTCCTTTCTGTGCTGTATATCCACAGACTACCCTGCAGTGTTGGAAGAGGAAAGAAAGAGGAGCTACTGATCTGATATAAGGCAAACAACACCTAATCCTATTTATTTTCTTCCTAAAGTACTGAAGAGCTGGCTCCACCTTATATTCTCTGCCTTCAGTTCATGAAAAATAACAGTTGCATAAGGTGTGAATAATATTGAGTTATATAAATATCTTGTAGTATATGAACATGAAAGTGTATATTTATGGAGTGGCAAAATGTGTAAAAAGCCAATTGCCTTCTTCCCCTTTATCTTAGGGGGACCTTTCTCCAGCAGTTTCCTAACTATACTCTTTAAAGCTTAAGAGTTTTCCAAGCATATTTGGGAAAAGCTGGCAGAATTCCTTTAACTTGGAACCCCACAGATTTTGTATAATTTCTCCCCAGCTTCTTATGTCCTCACAGATATGAGCCATGTAAGAATTCTCTTGTTATCATACTGCTTGTCAAATTATTAGCTCTGTATGTGAAAATTAAACCAGTAATGAGACAAGGAGGCCTGGGAGATGTACGCTATAGCAACATTATCATGTTGATGCTGCATTTGAGTGTTCCCTAGCTGCTACAGTAGTGATGGCTAATTCTGTGTCAAATGGGATCTGTGCTATTAAGCTGACATCCTTATGTTCCTTTACATGGCATTGTGAAAGTCCTTTATTTTCTGACTGGGTTGTGTTCCTTTGAAGTTACTTTATTAATGTGCATATCCCTTCTGCTTTGCTCATGCAAAAAGCTGAAGTAGAAAGAGAAAAAGAAAACTGCGATAATTACTATTCTGTACTTTTACTCTCTGAAAGGAGTAACTGGCATGAGAGATTTGTTAGAGCTTTTATATCTTTCTGAATCCAGTGTAAGGCAGTAGTCTACTGTTTGCCCGTAATTCTGTTGTTTTTGTTGGTTTTTGGTTTTTTTTTTCTTATTATTCTTTTATGCTTAGGCTTTATCTATTTTAGAAGAGACACTTTTTTTTTAATAAGGAAAATGTTATTCACTTTCAGTGTTGTAGCAAAGTCTGAGGTAACTCAATCCAGATGTTTACCAAGGCAAGACAAAGTGGTTTAAGGGTGCCCCTTGACACTTTGACAAGGTAGACCTGTCTTCTGGAAAGCTTACCTTCATCTTTCCCTTCAAATGTTCATGTTTTACTGAGGTACAACAATAAAAAAGCCAGCCTGCAATGTCATCACCTCAAGGTATTTCCATGATTTCATTAAAATGCACCTTTCTGAAAACTCAATCACCAAGATTACTTTTCTCCTTAGCAAGACATAAAAATGCTTTTGGACAAAACAGAAAGGAAGATGCCAGACTAAAAGCTGTGGCTCAAAGGAGTTACGAAAACCAAGAAAGTGAAACTGCCTCAGGACCTTTTTTATGCATGATTTTTATCTGTCTGTAGAAGTACAGATAGCAGCTATTCGCTACAGCATCTCTTTACTACAGCAGCAGCCTTTCCCTGGGTCTCATGAATTTATTACCCAACAGAATTACCTCCTTATGTAACACACTGCCAAAACTAGAACTCTTCAACAACCCAATGAATACATGCATAGCACTGGTCAGAGCACATATTTGCACAGCCATCACCAAGAAAGATACACATTTATGTGATTTATTGGCACAGACACAAATTATCCTTGCAAATAAGAAAAGCCAAAGGTGAGAAAACCATGAAAAACAAAAAAGATAGGATGCTTCAGGTCAACTGCAAGCAACTATAACTAAGCTTTTGTTTGATTTCTGCACTCATTGCTCTTTCTTCTTGCATTGAAAGGCAAACCTCCCGCAGCTGCTATTCTGTGCTGCATTCATCATAGGGGTGACCATGGGAGCCTTGTACCTCAAGGTCATCAGCACTTTGATCAAGCCAAGACACAGCAAGCTATGAGAGGAGGCATTGGTCTGTACCACCTGTCTCCTCTCCCTGTGATGAGACAGCAGGTTACCTTGTGGGAAGAGGTGGGATCTGCAGGGGTGGTAGTGCCAAATGGGTACCAGTTAACCCAAGAGACTCCAACCAGCAGGGTAGAGACTGTGCTGTGGAGCATGCAAGAAGTGGCATTCTGTAAGTCACAACTATGTGGCAGTTGCTGTGGTAACCACACAAGATCAGTTGGCAGATAAAACAGCTATACACCATCACACTCATTCTTTGCACATAGGTGAAGGCTGCAAAAGTATGCACACTTCATTTTGCATAAGCATTTATTTTCTTTCCATTAGTTCTCAGCCACCACCTCTCCAAATACTCAAGAGAAGTCTGCAGGGAAGGATAAAGAGGAGGATGAAGCTAATAGATTGGGTTCCCTGATTTCTCTGTACAACTGTGAGTAGCAGCAGCCAGTCAGACAAAAATCTTCCATCCTTTATTGCTTTTTTTCTCCTTTCCTGTTTTTCTCAAGCTTATGAATGCATCATTCCTAACTCAAATTTCATCTGAGCTGCCTTGTTTGTTTGATACATAGACAGTTATCTTTCATGAGTTTACAGAAAAAAAAGCATATTATAGTGCTGTTAGGAAGCCTTTTTATTTTCTTATTATTAGTAGGTAGCTTACTAAGTGTATCAGAACAATTCCTTATCAATTAAAGAATCTTCTACAGTACAGTAAATCCTGGTGCTTGCCCTGTAGGGGACAGATATGGGACCGAGAGTGAACTGGGATCAGGTTCAAATATAAGTGACCTAGCTTGGCATGAAGAAACTACTAACATCATTTTGTGTTCCACATGATAGAACCATCATGGCAACCCCTCCTTTGAGCTTTCTTTTGGTGTGCTGGATCTACTCTTCTCTAAATCACTTAGAAAAGACAGAAATGAACTGGTAACCCTGACACAACTGTAACCAAAACCACCCGCTAGGTCACACAAGGAAAGCAGGCATCAGTCATGAACAGGCATTTTTGTTACACTGAAACCTAAGAACAGGTTGTCCTGCAACAGAAGTCATGATGTACCACAAGCCAACCTAGTGCAGCCAAAAAGCTTATGGATGGTTTGATTTACATATATTATATTTCTATATATACCCAGGGATGCTTCGTATTTTTTAAGGGATGAACTATCACAAAAACCTCAAAGCTATCTACTGCTGAAGGCCAGTTCAGTGTGGTTCACTATACCTTTTGGCATGATACAATCTATTGCAGCCTTGTGTGTAAAAGGCAGTTTTCAACACTGAGCTTGCAATGTGTTGATTTTTAGCTTACTGTCCTCAGTAAGGTATTGAAAACAGAAAGCTTGTCTATGCTGTCATGGAACATGAAAACAGATCTGTATGATGGTCCTTGGTGTTAATCAGTATTAAGTCAAAATGACAAAAAAAAAGCAGGCAGTGATACGCTGCTTTTGTCCTTAAGGAAATCCAAAGTACAATAAAGTACAATAAAACAGAGCCCACAGCCATTTCTATCTTTCTTTGGGGAAAAAACATGGCAGAAAACAAACCAAGCATGCCCTGTGCTAGTCTAGACAAATATATTAGGAATCTATTTGGACAAAATTTTATCAAACAAATAGATGTGTTATAGCAGAGTTGAGAATGAGACTTTGCGTACATGGTTGTTTGCCACCATCAGAAAGGTGATTGTGACCAAAACAAATGAATGTCAGAGGTCAAGGTATTTGCAGAATCAGAACTGGAAGTGAGGGTTTGGTAGAACTCCATCACTGGAAGTTGAAATACTGCCACAGTTCATTCAGCATCTATACACTTATGCATGAGAATTAACAACTTAATTCTTTCTCTGACTGATATTCAGAGAGAAGACAAATTTGAACCAATGTTGTTATTACAATTTCCTCACTTTTAAGGAAGAAAAGAAAGCAACTGAAGCTGTTTCTAGCCAATACACAGGAAGGAGATAAATGCATTCCCATTGTTAGTCGTGCCAGTGGAAGCTGGCACTTCTTTCCTGCCAGCCCCCCACCCCCAGCTGTTCACTATCACCCAGTGCTGGGATTTCTGCCTTCCTCAAATCCCTCTCCACCAAAACACACAAGGACAAGTCTTGCAGTTTGAACCAATCCAAATAATTTTGCTGGAATTGGGATGATTGCTCACTTGCACAGCCCAGCCAGCAAAATAAGGGGGAGCGACACAAGGCGAGCAAAACAACAGGGGTGAGCAGGCAGATTCCCCCTGCCTGCAGCCTAAGCATTAGTAAAATTACTACCTTCTCCCCCCCCCCTTATTTTCTTTAAATATTTCTCCAAATGAACATCTCAAATAGTTAATCTAATACTGAAAACAGTGTTGAGCAAACACAGGCAGAGTGTAGTGTATCTTTCCAAAAGGGTATGTGTTGGTGAGCCAGCAGCTCAGGAGGCAGTATTCCACTCAGGAAAAATGATGCATCTTCACTGACTTTGTCCTTTAGGGGCTACCTGCAAGGATCTTCTGTATGTGTGATAAATGATCAATCTTCATCCACTATGGGAGGTGGTTCTCATTATTTTCATTTCATGTAATACACTCTCCAAAGTATTTATACTATTTCACTTGTATCTGATTAGTGTTCTTTCTGTTTTCTTGGTAGAGTCTTCTCATGATCTCAACTATTGGAAAACATCCAGATACATTGAGTAGGTAAGGCTGTGTAGATTTGGAAAAAATTATCCTAAAACCAAAAAGCTAACAGGCCCTATGTAAGTCCTCCTAGCTCTCCCATTGTCCACCCTAACAAGTGAAGACAAATAAAAAACTCTGAAACAGTAATAGTTCTTTATTTCAGTTAAACATTATTACTATTATGCTCTACTCATTGATTTTAATAGCAGAGAATTAAGCCATGCTATAAGGCTATTTGGGTCTCTTGCAAAGCTGGGACTTCTATTTTATTCATCTCTTGAATGTGTAACCATGTTTACTTCCAGTGTAACCACATTTGCTTTCATCAGGAGAGAATCTGGCTTATTATCTCAACTGTTATTGCTATAAAGTAATTGCACAGGAATACCAGCGAGAAGAGCCTTCTCCTGTTCATAAGGCAGAGGTTATTTCACTCTAATGAGCTTGCCTGTTAGTGGGAAAGGGAAAAAGGTAAAAAGCAAGAGTGTCCTCCAAAAAGGAAACAAAACAAAAAAACTTCAACAGGCACCCTGTTTTCATGATACATTTGTGCAATTAATGATTCCTGTCTATGCTATCCTAAATATTAAAACCATTTCTGATACTCTTGCTCTAACAAAATACCCTGCTTCTGCAGTGGGGAAAAATCTTTTTCCCCACATTTTCACTAGCGGTTCACATACATCATGCCTTCAAGCCTTGTCAAAGCCTGAAAAACACAGTACTTATTCACTGATGACTCCACTATTGATTCAATGGCATTCCAGTTAATGCTAGGCACCTTCTATGGATGCATCATCACCAGTACCCTGCTGCCTTCCAATGGTAATAGTCCATCCCTGTTAGACTAAAATTGTCGATACCTCCAATCAAAAGGGTCCTTGAGACTGACTTAGATCAATAGACCTGATGAATGAGGCACGCTCCCAGCTCACTTAGAGAGACTGTTAATATAAGCGATTTTAATGGTATTTCATTCTATAGTTCCTGCAGCACAGTCATTAACACTCCAGGCTAACTGGGGTTGAAGGATTATTGAAGTGACAGCTGTGCAACTGAATTGAGGCAATTCTTTCCCCACACTTATTCCCAACCCCCATTAGACATAGTAAAGACTGAACTACTGCTGTGTTCGGTCCATGTCAGGTACGAAGTTGTCCAACTCTATCTTTTGCTGTATGACCTTTACAGTAGGTCAATGTTGCAAACGGCAGCTGAAGAGAGGCAAAAGGAAGGGACAAAAAGAGCCAAAAAAGAATGGTGGGTAGAAGGAAGAGTCCACCAGCAGCTACTGTGTTCCTTGTTATCTCCCTTTCCTCCAGCCCTCATTTTAGTATTATTAGCTTGCCCTCCCTTTGCAGCTTATGACACATTTGAAGTTTCTATGTAACTATTTTTGAATGATGCTTATTCTGTAACAGTTCAAGCGGTTCAGGAACAACACAGAGCATCTGGCATCCTACTGGGCCTGAATGGTAGTTTAACTAGACTAAGGATGCATAGAGAAGAATATTTATTTTAGGTGGGTTATAAAAGGTAGCTCCTGAAGATGGCTGAACTCAGAAGAACTCAAACTGTCCTGTTTCCACACTTAGGTATGATAAAGATGGTTTAAGTGCATTTAAGTACTTGGGTTTTTTTCCTCCTTAAAAAGATCGCTTAGAATCGCTATTTTCATCATTAACTGATCATTAATGACTAAGTGTAACAATGGGACCCATGATCCTGTTGACCAAAGGTTGGATGTTCTCAAGCTGCAGAGCTATGACGGAAGCAAGCATAGGAATATTCACAGCACCTGGAACGCTGCCTCAAAAAGGCTTTTATATCAGGAGACTAAAAAAGAAAAAAAAAAACACACTCCAAGAGCAGACAAAAAAAAACCCATAAAAAGAAACCCCAACCCAAGTTTTGCAGGTTTGCCAGATATGCCAAGATGTCAATGAAGGCCTAACGTACAGCTAGCTCCAACGTACATACTACTTCAACTGCTTTAAGAGGCTATGAATGCTTTGAACTTCATGGCTTGGTCCCAGGTTTTACTTGGGATTGATGTTACAAGGCACACTGCAAAAGATGATCACAGAAAAGAAGCACAGTTGAGTCCTACGATTCCCATCAACCCTTCTCCAGTAGCACTCAGGTTCAAATCAAAAGCAGTGCCACACACTTACCAAACCAGATTTCATAAAAGCACTAGGCTGTCCTTAACCTGTGCAGCAGCCTTTCCATTGAGACACCATTTTAATTTGTCATGCAACAAATTCATAAATAGTACAGTATGAAACTAGCATTAAGGTCTGCAAGAACAAGACATTTCCTCTCTAAACCTTAATCTTCAAAAAAAATGATTTTTCTGCTCTTGTGTTGGGGACTCTGCCAGTCACTTTCCTCAACACTTTAATGCCTTATAAGATTCAGAATCCTTGATTGTGCTCCTATAAGAGCACTGAATTGTTAGTCTTACGCAGACATTCAAAAAGGTAGCATCTTAACATACCATGTGTGAATTAGATAGTTCACAAGGTCCTCTCAAGAAACCTTCTCTACTTCTCAGTTTTCTCTGCTGAACTCAACATCAGTCTTCCATAGAATGGCTTTCCATTTTAATATAGTAAGATCACAAGCAGTGAAGGTCTCCTAACATGAATATAGTGCTTCTCCCTTCAATCAGCAACAACCCCCGACAAACCCTCTGTACTTTTTTTATTTTTGATGTGTATTTCAGAACTGAGAAATCAAAGTCAATGCTTTTCAAAATGAGGTCATGCAGTTCCAAAATGCTTTCCCTGCCAGACTTCCATTTTCAAATAAAAATTGAAGAGCAGAATTTATTTTTACAGCAGAAGAATACTTTCTTCTGACAGAAGGGATTGAAATTCTGTTTATCTAAACTTCTGAAAACAAACATCTGGCTCCACAGAGAAGGCCAAACTATGGAAAAATATCAGTTCAAAAGATGAAAACAAGAGGTCACTGACAACATCTGAAAAAAGGAAGCTGAGCAGAAAATATTATACAGCTGACACTGAAACAAGTCTGGCCAAGATCTGGCAGTAATACTTAGCATTCAACAGGTTGCATCCTCAGAAGTGTGTGACAGGGCACACTGGAAATCTCTGCACAGAACTAGAGCTCCCACTTCAGCCTCAGAGTGCTTTATTTCAGTCATAACACAGTAACTCAACTTTACAGTGTGCTTTGACACTGTAGGAGAAAAAGTAATTTATGAGTAGGAGGACAACATGATGCGCTCCAGCAGAAATTCTACCTCACAGCTCTGCCTGATTTGTCATCTTCAAAGGGAGGAGAGAACACAACTACAGCTGCAATAGGTCTTTTGCTCTCTTTTCAAAGTCCACCATCCATTAACAAAACTAGAGAGGAATAAACTTTCAATGGCCACAAAAAAATTCCCATTTTACTAAAATATACTATAGACCTCAACGTACCTACTTAAGATACTAAGTAGGGGTGGTAACACTTGCTTAAGAGTCACCCTGAAACAGTTTATTTTGGACTGTTGAAAACATTTATATGGTCTTGACAAAAGGATGGGTGAAAACATCACCAGCAGACAACATCCTGCAAGACTTTAAAGTATTTCCATATACCGCCAGCTATGGGTTGCGCTGTTCAGCCTTTCATATCCAACCAACACCGTTCCTACCATTATCCCCACCACAGTGAACCAGAGTAGTTATTTTGGTGGCATACAGGCATGAAATGTTATTTCCAGTCACTTTGACACTGGAATAAGTTGTCCGAGAAAGAAAGAAAGTTAATAGCAAAGTTCATGTTTTTTTCCTCCTTGCAAAACAACTCCACCTGAACAGTGACCTAGGAAGCTTGAAATAATTATGCTGCTACCTTTCTACTATGCCCTTCAATGGACAGACCTGAAAACTCGGTTTCTGGGGGACAATAATTTCAGGTTTTGTCCTGTTGAGTAAAACAGGGACTAACATCTTACAAGAGCTAAACTGAGGTACATTTAGTTCCAGAATTAGCCTGAAAAAGGTGTTCACGCTCAAGCATAAACTAGTGTGTAATTTAGTACAAATTGCCTACTGAAATAGTTGGAGAATTCACTTTCTTGCTGAAGGAGAAGAGTAACCTGCATAACAAACATGTTGGTTCCCATAACCTCACCACAAATTTCATTTTACTTCTTGTGGACCATGTGGGCTGAATGGAAAACCACACTGAACAGTGAGGTACTCTCCAGTTCCTAGTCTCCCACTTGTCCTTACCAGGGCTGCACTGGTGTGCTGCTTCTTCCATGGGAGCCTGGGAGAGAAAAGGAGAGAGAGGAAAAGTGATAACTGCTTGATCTGGACAGGCCTTGTTGTGGACCCAGCTTCATCTCTACCCATGACATGGGGAGTATAGCATTTTGTAATTTCAGGGCAGTATTTTAAGGATAGCTTTCTGCTGGTTACTAGGCATACCTCTGAAGAGAACGGAGACCCAGAAATCACAGAATCACAGAGAAGTGGAACTCAAAAGCTGACTTAGTGAATCCTGTCTCATGGCCAGGTGATGGACTATGGACAAACTACTCCAGACCAAAAAATACCTCAAGAACTTTGAGGTTAAAAGCTGAAGCTCACCAGGATACGCCTGCTGCACATCACTGCTCTCACTAGTGGAGGTGATTTTCAACATCCAACTTCCTTGCTGAAATTACAGCCTGTGGCACTCCCATCCTGTCTATCAGGGGTATAGATGGTAACTTCTCCCTGCTTTGCAACAGCCCTTTGCATACTAAATGCTTGCATTCCTCTCCTCCATCTCATCTTGATTAGAGAAGAATAATGCTTTCTGCCTTTTCTTAGAGACCAGTTTTGCTGCCTGGTCTTTGTTACTTGCATTACTGTTCTTTCAGCTCTTCAGTTAGCCAGCAACTTCCTTAAGACCTGATTCCCAACCAAACAATGTATACCTGTGAGGCCTTCTCAGAGCTGGCTGCAGACTGGCAAGACAGGAATCATTCATTACTAGTGCTGTACCAGTCAGTTTTATCTTTCTGCTAGGTTAGGTCTAGGCAAAGCTGTCTTTATGCCAGTAAACAGCCTACATAGAAGCCCTTCTGAGGTCAAATAGCTTCTAAAATACTGACTCTGCGTCTTGTCCCTTTCAGCTACTGCTTCAATGCTTCTTCATTTGTGTTAAAAAAAAAAGCTAAGGATTCCAGAAGAGTTTGCATTGCACTGCAAGTTTTATGCATAGTGAAAGTTTATTGCTTATCCGTTTTAATTTTGTTTTACTAAAACATTGGGGAAAATGGGATTTATTCCATCTTGAGTAAAATAGCTTATGCAACATTGACAAACTGCAGCACCACACTGATTACAGCATCAGAGTACGCTATCTGTACATTGCATGAAATGTGAAAACACTATGCAATATTACAGTCAAAGCTAATAAGTAATACAAATTCTTAACCACCAAATATACTATCCTCAAGATCCAGACATAGGCTGTCTAACTGCCAGTGCTTAGAAACATAGACACTTTATCCTTTGGCAACTCTTTCTACATATCTTTAGAAGCAAGGAAGAAATTGACAAAAGATAAGACTCCTATTACTCCTACAGCGATATCATAGAACCCAAATTTTACTAAGGGTCCTAAGGGAATCTAATCTCTATCATCCCCTTGAGAAAAGCTTAATGTAAACTTTGTTATTGATGGTCTATTCCAGTCAACAAAATAAACTTTAGATTCAACAGCCTCCATTGCAGCCCTGGCAATGCCTGTGCTGTTTTCTTCTTTTAGCATCAATACGGGAAGTAAGTCATGTCTGAAAGACTGATATTGTTGATACTTCAATAGTAAATCCACTCGCAGAGGACACTGTGAAATCTTAATTTTTCAGCTGATTTTGGAATAAAGTCCAAAGATCTAAGTATGACTGAAGTGTACTTTCCCCTCCACTAATTCTGCTAGTTTAACTATTCAGTTCCACTTTCAAGATAAATTTTCCATAACCACACTTTTTTTATAGTTCTATTTTCCTGCTTAGTGATTTCAAAACAGAATATTTTATACTGTTATTTTACTGAGTGTAAAAGTCAGTCTTATGGGGTAGCTCATCCTTCCTGCAAACTATTGAGCTGATTTTGCAGAGCAGTTGTCACTTCTGTGTTCAATTCAGACAACATAGGAGAGATCCACATTGTAGACACTTATTGTTCTCTGAAATCAGAGAACTATTTTACGGCTGGTAAGTTGAGAAACAGGTTTGAAACACACAAAATTTTTGCCCATATATAAAAACCTTGTCTACATAGCTTGCAGTTTATTGTTTAGTGGTACTTTATTAAAGTGCAGTTATGCTAAAGCCATGACAGGCATTGCTGCTTCTGTGGAAAGAGTGCACCAGAAGCAATTTCTGTTCCACTTGGGCTCACTGTGATAAGCCTTGAAAGAACTGCAGAAGAAATGATTCCTAGACAACCATTAAAAGAGTGCATCACTTGACTTAAATTTTATCTAAAATTTTAAATACATACAGAAAGTAGATAACAAAACCTTGTAATTACTACAATAATTAGCAAGTAAGCTTTGTGAAATTATAAAGCTAATGGCGTTGCACGTTGCAGAGACTAAGTAAAGGAAGCAGCAATTGTGAAACAATCTTGTTCTACTTCTGTAACTTTTTAGGTTAACATCAAAAGCCACTTGCCATTTCAGATTTTTACAGAATAATGAAGGACTAGGAGGGATTATTCAACCAAGAGAAAATTTTGCTTAACTGTGTATTCCCTTAGCACCATCTGGAATTATTGGAACCTACTCTGAGTTCAAAAAAAAAATCTCATGCAGGTGTAAATGGCTTGTGAAATACTAGACTTCAGTTGCTGGTCAGGTTATATCTTGTTTAGACTAGTGCATTTAACAGAGGGTCTTCACTTTACATAGTTTAAATAACTTCCAAAGACAGACATGTCACTGTTGAAAGGGCAAGTATGAGGGACTTAATGAATCAAGTGCTCTGACTTGGGGGGCTCCATTAGCATTATACGGTCATGGTATTGTTCAACTTTGATGGAAGTGAAAACACCAGTTTGGGAGACTATATGCACAAGCATGGATGAAATTCATGACTAGTTGCAACAAAACACATTAACAACAATCGTTGCCAGACTTGGAAAAGCGTTTCCATTGCAAAGCACCTGTGTGTCCCCAGCTGTGCTCTTTTCAGCATCTCCCAATGACTTTGAGGAAAGAATAGATAATACTTATATAAAACACATGGAAAGAGGAGGTATGTAGATGACACCAGGATGAAGAAGTAGCAAAGTACTCTGAAGGACAAAGTCAGTATGACTATGATAAATTGGACAAGTGGTGCAAGAAGATGAAAGACAGTAAAGAACAAAGTGATTGATTTCCCATTGCTAAATCTAACACTCAGCTGCAAAACAAGGACCACAACCTCCAAGGACTGGAGTTTCAAGTGCACCAGAACTAAACAGGAGTCCTTCTCACCAAAACCATAATTTACTACAGATGAAATTGCATAGGTGTGCTGTAGCTACAACAGGTGAAAGATTCTAGTCTGTTCTACTCAACATTAATGAAAACATGACCGAGTTTCCAATTTTGAGCATTGCACTTTAAGGAAGAGACAAAAGAGTAAAATAAGACATCAAGCTGCTTATTCCTGTTGCTATCAGCATGAGAGGGGTCAAATTGTTTGGCACCTGAAGGACTGGCTGCTAGTATAGCTGCCGTCTCTCCCATGCCTTCCATTTCACCCTGTAACAACAATCCAGCTTTGTCTTCAGTTCTTACTGTATCCCTACCTTCCCCTCCTGTATCTTTGATCTCTGCATAGGAAGTGTTGAATTTTGTTGTTTTATTTTCAATTCTCATTTAAGCATGACTGAAGTTAAAAACAAGAGTCTACCTTAACTGTGTTTTCCAAACTGGAAACGTACATTGAGAGCAAGGTGTGCATTGAGAGCAAGTTTGAACAGTCCAAGTTGATTCAACTTACTCAAATGATAAAAAGCTTTATGACAGCAATGCCGCTAAGCAAAAATAAGAAAAATTAAACCAAAACTGATGTTTTGGCCTTCTGGTGATTAATCCTTAAAATTGTAGTAGTTGTGTTGTTGGCAGCAAACAGAAAAAAAAATCTTCCTAGGCTACTAGAAGTACATTCAGATTGTACACCACTAGAAAGATAGTTTTGTGTTTAAAATTTGACTAGTACTTCCCTGTGGGGAATGGTTGGACTGCAGGCAGCTACTACTTTGCTACACAGCTTTGCCCTTGAAAAGATAACAACTCTGAGAAAGAAAGAAGCAGGTAGATGCAGAAAAGCAGAATGAAGACATACCACAGAAGCTGCATGGACTGCGTGTGATAAGCACAGGAGAACCAATCACTGTATTAGTATAGCTGCATGCTTTGCAATCTCTAACCAATTAAGAAATGTAACTAGTGCATGATCAGGGGAATAAGAGTATATAAGGGAATAGAACCGCGCAATAAAGGTTCACCATAACGATCAGAATAAGTTTCCATGAATTGATTTCTCAGGCCACTACAACACTTCCCTTGGATTAATATTCATGCTGTATTCACCCAAGCACACAGTTCAAGTAAACAGCCTTGAGGGAAGTAAAAAAAAAAAATCTGACACTCTGGTTCAAATATTTCAGAGCAGCAGTTTCACATTCATTTGGATTTTCATGCCTTAAGTCTTGTATCACACCAAGTTTTCAGCATTGTTCTATACACCATTGACATTGTAATATACACCCTTATCTTTGAATCTTATACCATGGTGTTTCATTAAAAAAGCAAAACTCTTTTCATGAGCAGTGTTACACTATCCTATGCTCTAGTTTAAACTTCTCGTTTGTAAGAACAGCACTATGAACCTACATATTCCCTTAGTGCATGGCTACTCTATGAACTACTTAATCGCTATAGCAACGACAAATTAAAAAGTGAAATCTTGCATGTCATATTAGTATTTTATGCTTTATATTCTTCTTAGATATGTTACTATTGAAAAAGAATTATCATAGCATAGAACAGCAATAATCCTTGCTATGACCTTTGTCCAGCTTCACTTGAAATATCCCCTAAAACCACAACTGAAAAATTTCAGTGAGTGTTGGAGTTAACTGTAGAGCAGAATTCTGGAGGGCCTTTCGATCAACTATATTCCTTTAAATTCAGTTATGCCTATTGAGTCAGTGAAGCTACAACAGATGTAAACATGCACTTCTCTAAACTGTAAGATAATCTGTAAGATTCTGTTTTTAGGAAAAAGAAAAATCTCAGTACCACCACAAACTTGTTTGTTTCTCTTCATGTTTGAGGTTTGTTTTCTCTTGTTGATGATTCTGTGATGGAGGCAGCATTTTTTTCCATGAATCAGGGTTTCCATCCAGAGATGAAAAACAGCAGAGTCCAAGACCACCCTTAGCCTCTGTGTTCATGTTGCAAAGAACCAATGTGGCTCAGGTATTTAGGATTCATCTTCCCCAACATTTCCAGGAGCAGAATTTGACTACTTTTCTTTCTAAATTCAGTATTTATCTATATCATGGTTATAAGCAGCTTTGAAAGGAAGGATCAAAAACCTAGAACTCTGTATTAGTTAAGTTCTGAGGGGCCAATGCCCATCATTTAGGTGTGTCACTTTTCAAAGATCTCCACTACTCCACAAATCAGAGTGGTGTGATGCCTCCCTCAGAAGAGTCCTTTCCTCTTCTGAGGAAAGGACAGTGGTACCAACCACTCATCCTGCATGTGCAGAACCAGCTGCCTCACTTCCTAGACTGAATTTCTCAGGAGTTCACCAGTAACTCTTCACCACAAGAAAGCAGCAGGTAAATCTGCTTTCTTTCTGCCTCTCCTACCACCTGTGGATGTACTCTCTACAGCCTTGGCAAATCTGTAGCTATGACAAAGAGCTCAAGATAGCAATGATTTCACTAGCTTCACCCTGCCTTGGTCCAAACTGCCAACATGGCAGGAAACTTGGGCACACCCTAACCTTACCATTCAGAACACAAACAGACTTTACGAAGGTTGGATGTTTAACTTATGATGACACGAAAAGCTTTGTCATTTATGGGCAAGTTCAGTAATGTAATAGCAAATCTGTCCATTTCAGCATGCTGAAGTTTGAATTAACATGAATTACCTTCTAGTTTTGTTGGGTTTTTTTTAATTATTTCATAGAACATCAATCAATAAGAGCTCTTAAAACAGTAGTGACTACCTGATCCTTGCATCTATTGGAGGGACAGGTTTACATTAAATTTCCTACATAATCCCAGGGAGGTTGGAAGGGATGTCTGGGGGTAATCTATTTCAAACACCCCCTGCTTAAGCAGGGACACCTGGAATCAGTTGCCCAGGACCACGCCCATATGATTTAAGTATCTCCAAGAATGGAGAGTTCACAACCTCCCTGGACAACCTGTGCCAGTGCTCAGTCACCCTCACAGTAAAAAGGTGTTTCCTGCTGTTCAGAGGGAACCTCCTGTGTTTCAATTTGTGCCCGTTCCCTCTGGTCCTGGCACTGGGCACCACTGGAAAGAGCCTGTCTCTGTCCTCCTTGCACCTTCCCTTCAGGTGTAGACATCATAGACAAGATTCCCCTGAGCCTTCTCTTCTCCAGTCTGAGTAGTCCCAGCTCTCTCAACCTTTCCTCTAGTCCCTTCATCATTTTTTTGATCCTTCACTGAACTCTCTCCAGTATGTCTATGTCTCCCTTGTACAGTGGAGCCCAGAACTGGACACAGTATTACTGGCTTCACACACTGTGTTGCAGTACTAGGCAGCACTGGCAGAAGTGAATTTCTTCTGCCATTTCTGACTTCCCTTTGTGAAAGCTGCTTACAATCTTCTAGTTTACCTTATACTCTTACCCTTTTACATAGTCATTTAGCATTTGAGCTAAGCAACTGTGTCAAGTTCTGAATGACACCACACACCTCACAGTATCTGTATGCTGACTTTTTTTAAAAAAGAGAAACCTCTCTTTACAGTAATCAGAGCATATAGTTTTCCATTACAGTTTTCTCTAGCAATGTAGTGAGAAGTTAGCTCTGTTTGCTGTTGTTCTTAAGCGCAGTGACATTTTGCAGAAAGCTGTGTTGTGTTCAAGAACACTGGGGAGAGGTCAAGGCTTTCACAAAAACCTATTTAAAAGAATGGCTGAGAAAACAAAAAGATTCAGATACTGTGTAATAGCTAATTGAAATGCTGCTTCATTTTACAATTCTTTAATGAGATGCACTATAACACAGTGACTGAAATAACTTTAGGTAATGGGACTATCTCTATTAATCTACTTATAAGAAAGCTGTTCATTAATTAGGGTGGACAGAGCAATCACAGGGTTGCTGAACAATAGTAATGCTGATTCACACTGTTGACAAGTATCTAATTAGAAATTGATGGCAGAAACTGCAAATACATATCTCCCCATCTACCAGAGCAGCACATATCACAGGTGTACATAATGAGAGAATCTAACACATCCATCCTCAAAATAGATCCAGGAATCAGTTTAAAAAACAGTAACCCTTTATTACACATTAGACAATTAGCACAAAGCAGATGCCTTGTTGAGACTGTCTCATTACTTCTGAGTCTTTTACAAACCCCAAGATTTTTAGCTACTTCAATATTAACACCCCCACACGTGCCAAAGAATAATTTTTAAAAGCAAAAAAAAAGAAAGCAAACATAAAACCCCACCCAAACCCATCAACCCAAGTTACCCAGGAGTTACTCAGCACTCTGAACAAAGCCTATCTGGAAGATTTTAACAGCTCCTCAACATCTGTGTGCAATAGGGATAATACAGTCCAGTCCAACTTACTTACGAGATATCTTATCTTGCCACCTTGGGACACCATATATGAAAAACTACTTAGGTGAGATTAACATAACTAGTTACATGTGTGCTTAAATATCTGTACTTGTTTGGGGTTCTGAGGGGTTTTTTTGTTATTGTTTAAACTTTGAGAAAGTTAAATATCTGACAATGGTGTTTTCTGTCATCCAGTTCAAGCAGGGCACAGAAAGCACTTGCTTCACAGAAACAGCGTATGCATCCAGAAATGCTGATGTGCTTAAAAGATTGCAAGACCAAGAGCTTGATAAGCAAGCATATTGCAATGCGTAGCTTATCTTACCCTCTCAACAATTTTTTACTTTTTAATAATGAACCACATTTATTAATCTCATGCCTCCTACCATACCATGTGGAACTAGATAATTAGTCCAACATCTTTCATAAGCTATGTTAATAAACCCTAGCATCTTTCTTCATGCTTTGGGAGAAATTCAATAAACAAAGGGAATAAAACTTCTAAAGAACACTGAGAATTTATGTCTGGGGCAATTTGTCTTCCCCCTCAAAAACCCTTAAGACTGTCTTTCATTTGTAATTTCCTAGAGAAGGAGAAACACCTGACCCCCTTGCATGCTTTGTTGTGTGAGTGTGGCTGGGCTGGACTGCTCATCTTTGAGGACCAGAAAAAACACATTTAGTCTTTTGATGTGTATTAGGCCTCTCAAACAGGACAGGGATCTTTATCCTGAAGCCTAGGTACTGCCAAAGCCAAGGTCTAACTGGAAAATAGTATAACATGGAGGGTGCTTATGGCTTCAGGATAGTCTGAGGCACATCTTGCTTGCTTGGACCCTTGAAGTACATTTCCCCACACACACTGCTAGTGGTTTGCACTTGCAGGGAATACTCCTTTGGCACCATCTTGATCCCTCTTCTGCTTTGTGCCTATAACATATTAGGCTTCACAGCAAATATAAACACGAGTAACAAGGCACGCATGGTGAAGAACCTGAGAAGTTTTGTAGATCCTTTGGACTAAACAACTTCTTGTGGTCATTTTTTACATGCAGATGTTTGGATACTCAGAAGTTTCCTTAAGTTTTATGCTCCAGTTCCCTAGGCTGAAAAAGAAAGGGTTTGTTTTTTTAAACTAAAAGGGGGGGTTTTTTTAGATTATTTAGTAGATGACTGTCTAGCAAGACATCTGATCTCTCATATTCAAGAAAGATGAAGTTAAGGCAGAGTCTACAACCCACAAACTACTCATACACTTTCAGCACACCTGCCTAAACATAACACAATCTTGCTGTGAACCCTCAGAATCTCAGATACTTAAGCAAACTCTCATTTTACTACTTCTAACCTTCAAGAACTTGACCTAGAGGCTGCAACCAGATTTGGCTCTTCCCATATGTAAATTCCTTTGAGGTATGAGAAAATTAGGTATAAGGAAGTGGTAATATGGAACCTTCCCTTGAAGGACCTAGTATTACACTCAGAATGTGTCTTCAAGTGCTATTTGACTCCCAACCTTCAGCCTTCCAGAATATATTTCTGCTACCACAACAGACTGTTTTCAGAGGCAGAAGCATTCCATTGTACCCCAAGGGAAGGGCAGCACTAAGGACAGATTCTGGAAATGTCAGGGAAAGGTCAGTGGTCTTCATCCACCGTCTGAAGGCAGGTAGACCACCTGCCTCCAGGTGCCCTGCACAGCACCCACCTGCAGTAGCGCTCACTCTGTTTGTCCTGAACCCTTGGTTTAGATACTACTTTTCCTCTGCTTGGAGGAAGAAGCTGCCGAGCTGGATAGCTTCTCTGCAGCAGTAGGCCAAACCACCCACTCTGCATTAGCTGAGTGCCACTTGTACCATGAGTACCTACAATTCAGATTTTACAGCTTTTTTACCTTGTTTTCAGAAGCTTGCAAGAGGAAGACACTCAGCTTTCCAGCACTGTTTTAAGACTTCTGTATACATCAAGGCCAGTAAGTTAGTCCGCCCTTTCAGTGTTTTGCACATCTTTTGCTGGCTACAAAACACAGTGACCTCACATCCTGGTGCTGTGATACTTGGTTATAAGAGAACTGATATAGACTTGTCTCCTTCTCTTTGAAACTGAGCTGAGAATGGAGAGAATCCTTTATTTTCTTTTATGCTGTAGCCCATACTGCTTCACCCTTGAAATTAAAGATGAGGGAGGAGGCAGAGTACTAATTGTGAATATGGTCTCACTAATTTACTTTTTGCATTAATGTGAACGTTTCCGTCTGTTTAAGTGCCATACAGCTTAACTTCATTATTTGCATCTAACTGTGATGCAGCTAGATGATAATGATTCCTCACTGTAAATTAGATGCCATTATATGAGTTCTTTCAGATTGACATCTTGACATTAAGAGTTAGTTATATTTTTTGAAGTAGCCAGGAAATTTGTTCTTTTACTTCAGAAACTGTAAGCAGAATTTTGCTTTTTCAAAATGCATATATTCATGAATGGCTAAACAAACCAATTTCCCCACAGACATGCATCATTTATCAAACATCCTGGAGAATGTGATCCTGCAATCCCTGTCATGCAACTGTCCCACTGAGGCCAGTAAGGTCATTCTCAGAGCTACAGCATCAGGCCTTTGCATTTAGCAGCAAACAAGTAAGCAAGCAACTGTTTTGCCAACTATACTGAATCCACTGTCCTGAAAGCTTCCAGTGGTGACCTTTGGATAAGCCTTCACTGCTGATCTATCTTGACAATTTGGCAATAACCTCCAATCTCAGCATTTCAGAATTTCAAGTAGAGATTGAGAAGATGATCCGTCTCTCTGCAATATGAAAGTATGGTATATTTATATCAGAGAAAAACCTCATCCTAAGAACAGGGCACATCTAAGAAAAAGGTAGAGAAATAAGAAAAGGAAAGGAGCTGCCATTGAAAGGTGATGGAGAACAAAAAGAGAACATGAGCTGCAGTCAGGTATAAGAGTAGAGGTACTGACCTATATACTTATTATTGGGTACAAACTGTAGACTGGGGTGAAAGAAGGGTATGTAGTTATGCCCATTCCTCTGCATAAACAGTCTGACACTGCACTGGCAGTTATTACTATCAAATTATTTGTGCACATACACGGTCTGCTGTATTCCTTTGCATCTGTTTGGTGAAATACTTGCGTAAGTTACATTGATGCAATAATAGGAATAGAATGAGGGATAGAAGTTTTCTTTTCTATTAAGTATTCAGGTGCTTCTGAAGATGCTAACAGGGGACTGCACAGCTAACCTAACTATCCAGGCAGCACATGCTTCATCTAATTAACATCTTCAGGTGGCCTAGTACTGGTCTTGAACAAAGAGCAAACTTGAACAAACTTTATTCAAGACCGGTAGGGTAAACACGGACAGATTTATAAAGCTTTCTTCAGAGTATCTAGGATAAGTAAATTCTCCATACAGGCAATGAAGACATAAGGGCTTCTAAAGAGTATTTCAGAGTTCTTTGCCAACTGACACTGTGCAGGGGCAGTCTGGAGAGTTTTCTTGACTGCAGGAGCCAAGGTTTCACCCAAGATGGACTTATGCCCTTTGTGGGCAATCCATAGCTTTCAGTGAATACGGGTGGGGGAGCTGTCAAAATTCAGTGCTTATGGCACAGCAGAGCTTTCAGAAGAAAGAAAAAACTCAGACTTATATTTAGCAAGTGAGCAATGAAGCGAAATGGCATAGCAAATGCTGACGGTAGTGGTGAGGCTGTGGGGGTGGAGGGAGGCGTGAAAACTGGCAAGAGCTTCAGGAGAAGGAGTTTTGGTATTTCAGTTTAAGAGGTAGAGACTAGATGCTCTGCAGCAGGTACTGAAATGCCAGTGCTGCAGAAATTTAAACATCATCTGAGCTTTCTCCCATCTCCCACCCCTCCGTCTTGTTTGAAAAATATTTACAAGGGGGTGAAAGGCAACCTTCAGACACGTGAGCATAGCTGTGTGCTGATGCTTCTATAAATATGGGTTTGCTGAAGCACTAAACTATGTTCTGCAGCAGTATGGCATTATGGCTTCTACTCAGCAAAAGCTGCTTCTGTTCTCATTTCAGACCCCTGCTAGTATTGGCATCTGGCTCTCAGCTATGTGACTTTTTTGCCCTCCATCTCTAGAACAGAGAAAAGTAAACAGCCTCAACTCCAGTTTTGGCTGGAGAGAAGAGAGTCTGGTTTTCTAGCTCAGACCTACCTAATCAGCAACAATACAGCAGCGATTTAAGAAGTCTGATGGTTCCAGGCTATATTTGGGGTGCTGCAAATCATTGTGTTTAGTCATCCTTCATTCTGTGTTTCTGGCTGGATCCACTCAGTTCTCTGGTGCATAACTTAGACAGTGCAGACAATTTTGAATTTTATCCCTTCCATCCCTGCTTTTCCCAACTTTCACTTTGCATTTGTTTGGAGAATCCTGACACTCTCATGTGTGTGGCAAGCCCATTTGAACCCCAATTGCCCTTGGATACTAGCATAAATAAGTTTATATGCACACCTCTTCAGTGGCAGCAGGAGGCTTACAAAAAATGTGTGGGTATTGTCCCCCCACAAAATCATGTCCCTTTTTCACCTTCTCCATACAGTGGTGTTGCAAGTCCAGTTCATCTTACCAAGAGAGAAACTTGGTTATCCTGAATATAGGAAAGGATTTGCACAGAGATAATAAATTGTATTTAATAGGAGTAAGCTCAAAATAAAATGGCTGAAGCTTCTGAAAAAAAAAAAATAAATGGCAGCTACAATTATACATACAATCAGCAGCCAGGAAATATTGTTTTCCCTGCTCGCATCATCTTACTTCATTCAGAAATTAAATGTTGTCAACAATATACACACATGTTCAAAAGTTCCAAAAAAAAATAAATCCCACTTTTGTTCCTCTCTTCCCTTTTGCCATTACTATGCTATTTTTTCCTTGCATTTTTCTCCTTTAAAGTGAAAAGAGAACTCATTTATGTCCTTTGCTTACCTTTATTCTATCTGTAAAAGAAAAAAACAGCCAAAAGTCTTTCATACAATTTGTTACTGAGTTTGTTCAATTCACACATTGTGGGTTCACAAGGCCTAAGCTGATCACCATTTAGTTCAGACTACACAGTCTTGTGTGGTTCTGGATGTACCCACCCATGAAATAACCTCACACCAGCCCTAGAAGCAAAAATTACTTTCAAATTCTGTTTGCCTAAAGGCCTGCTTGTTTTGGCATCTAAGCCAGCTTGCACTGGTGGCTTGGCTAATAACCAAGGAGAAGATAAGTTTTTGGTTTTTTAATCATCTTCTCCAAAGCATTTGATTCAGAAACTCCTAGGAAGATGCCATTGGGCTAGATGAACCTCTGGTCTGACCCAATATGGCTGTTCTTCTGCACCCTCTGAGGGCAAGCATTCGTGTCACGTTTAAAGGGCTTGCATCTAAACAGTTAATTCCAAGAAAAGACTGTCAAAATATATTTTTGAGTCAAAATACACAGGCTGTGAAAGACAAGGAGTTAAAAGACCTATTCAAGAACTGATAAAGACACTGTGGATGGACATGTGCAAGAAGTCACCAGAAACAACAGAAGAAGACTGTAAGCAAACAGTGGAGATTTGTTAATCTAGAAGTTTGGGATTCAGTCAGTGACAGCAGACATACTAGTTAGAATTAAGTATTCCCTTACTTCCAACTTTTTTAATAAATAAGCTATTTAATATCAACACTTTGTATTTCATTTTCAAAAACTAAGGTTTTAAGTGTACCTGTACATTCCAGATTTTTTCATGCCATTTTAGTCTAGTAGCAAAAATTTACAGAACAATCATCTTAAAGATGACATCATGAAAATAAAAACCCAAGAGAAACAGCTCCACAAATTCAGCCTTGAAATAAGATACCTTTTCCTAGCTGTGAGGATAATTAGACATTGAAAGAGCTTATCTGGTAGGTGGTAGACTCAGAGACTAGAGTCTTTAAATATTAAGTATCTAAGAGATCACTCTATCCAGCATGGGGGCAGGGGGGAAATAAAGTCTATAATAAGAAATAAGTTAAAGACTAGATGACCAGAATAATCTCTTCTGACCGCAGAATCTGTGAACATACAGATATCCCTATATATTCTCTCCTTCACTAACCATGCAGGGGACAGTTTCAGATACCTGCAAGGCAGCAGGAGAAAGATCCTTTCCCTTCTCCTGAGCTTTGGATTGTGCTGTCAGACAGGAGCTTGCAGCCTCCACAACCGTAACTACAGATAGATGTACTCTTGCTTCAGGCACCCAGTTGCAGGGAGCAGAAAAGACTCACCCAGTTCGTGTCACGGGATGGACACACTGCAGAGCTTTCGTGGGGTACCTTCCTCTGCTAAGACAACCAGCAGGCTGAAGGCTGCACTGTGTAGGTAAACCCTGTGGAAAAACTGCAAGATTCCCATTCCTCAGGTACTTGATTTGAGGCTAAGATGAATGCCTGATTTAGGAGCAGAAAGGCATTTTTCCCCAAACACTTTAGCCTCTAAGTGAAGTGGATTTTTTTTTTTTTTTTGCAGACAGCAGTATAATTCTTCTGCTCACACAATCTGCATATGCCATCTCACCACCTTTACTGCCATTTTCAGAGTCCTTAGCACTGGGAACAGTCATACCTGCTCTCTGTCTGCAACAGGCGGGCTAATGAAAGTACCAATGGGCACGGATTAGGTCGTCTGAGGGAAACCAGGTAGCTTAAAGCTGAGAAGCAGTCAGGTGAGCCGATTTATAGGTTTTTGTAATTTAAGACCTGAAAAGCCTTTATAAGCTGCAGGTTTGCTTTTCACTATAGCTTTCCTACAAATCACAAGCAGAGCAGCAGAAGCAAAGCACAGAGCTATTCTTATGAATCATTTCCCTGCTCTACTGCATCTCTATTTGTGTTTAACATGACATTAAGATCTTTTGAGAGTGTCTAGATTCACAGAGCAAATGACAATTATGTCTTATCAAACAGTCTCCTGAGTATATAAATAACATGTTTCAAACAAGTCTTCCCATAGCATACATTTACATAACTTTAGAAAAAGCCCATGACAATTTACCTGCCTCACACTGTTCTTCAAAACAATAAAAACCTGTTTAAGATTCTTGTGAAAAAATAGACTATGTGAAAGATTAACATGCTGTGAAGCAACTGTTCTCCTGGAGCTACTAAGGACCTAAAGATTTTATCCTTTTAAAGTTGCTTGGGTTTTTTTGTTTTTCCTTACTGCTTTGGAGAAGGGCCATTGTCAGGTTCAGGTTTCACATTCATCACAGATGTGGACAGTAGTCATCCCAAGGCTCCATTTCCTTTTCAAGCTGGATCCCCCAGCACATCCACAAGAAAGGAGAGGAGCTTGGGAAAGCTTGTGTGGCTATCAAGTGACACAACTGACACTCACCCTTCATTTCAGCAAGGACTGACTAGATAGAGCAAAACACTTTTGTGTCAATGCTAATAGAGCTTTAAAGCTCTTTAAAACAGAAGCTATTATATTTTACACTGGTTCCAAGAAGTGTTATAGAGACACAACTTAACTGTCTTTGACACCGGGCCATCTTATTGCCTCAACTTTCAGGTTTACATCTGTCTCTATTTTTCCAGCTCCTCTAGGCCATACTGCTGCTGGGGCACTGGATGGTCTTTCCACAGCAAAATGAAATCTAGCACAAGCCAGCTTGTGGACCATATTTCAGGCCCAGCAGTCTCATGTCAGCAGTCTTGGGACATTGTCCTTGGCAAGAGCCCCACAAGGCAGCACCCTGGCAAGGACAACTAAATATGTGGGGTAGGGACAGTGGGCAGACCCTCTCCTCTGCAAAGCCTCTGCTCTCCCACTCAAATTCCCTTAGCTGGGTGTTGGTAAACCCAAGCTCCTGCTCTCCAAGGACTGGCCAACTCTTCACAATCCAACTACAGCGTGTCTTTGCTTGGTGCTTATTTTTTCTTTAAAGACTCCATTTATCAAGCTCAGCAATCTCCACAAACTTCAAAACTCAGAGCTTGCAACGGTGGTCAATTTGTCCCCAAGTCCATGTACTTGCATCCCAGACCCACAGAAGTAAAACACCATTTGTCTTCCCTTCAATAGCAACAAACACCATGGTTGCCCATGAAATAAAATTCCCTTTAAGCTCTTCTTAAGGGGAAGGAAGAAGCAGGAAAACATGTCAAGACACCTGGCAGATGTTAGCAGTATGCTCTGCTGCATCAGCAAGTGTTGCTCTGCTGCCAGCTGCACAACAGTGGGGCAGCTTCAGTAGATTAGAGCCCACCAGTTCACATGGTGCCAGCTCCACTCCTGCCTTTGGTTTGCCCCTGTGTGTCCCTCAGTGGCATGGAGAACACGGGGAAGTTTTAATCACCACTATCCTTTTGCAGCATAATTTCAGTTTTTAGGTAAGTGAGACTGTTGCAAATTATTTTTTACCAAGAATACAAGAACTGAAAGTAGAGTCTCTAGCAGTCTAGACAGACCTTTCTCCTAACTCAAAGCCAGCTATACATTGTATGCTTCTATACCTTCCCCAAGAAACATTTCCAGCCACTTTGCAGCTCTCAGGATTAATCCATCACTGACAAATGCACAGAGTATCAAGCAGTTCTTGCTAGTCTCTAGTTTTCATGCAATATAAAAGTTTCCCACCTTCCTAAAACAGGAGGTATTTCTATTTAATGATTATAGTTATTGAAGATTTGGTGTGAGTTAAGTTAAAAGTTCTCTTTGGCTTCCAATTTATCTATTTGCCTAGTTGCTTTTTATCACCTCAGAAACTGGCCCAGAATCTAGATAAAGTTTAAGTTTAATCTTTTTTTACTGCTGTAACCAGCAATGTGATGTTAGTGTCTCATCACAGGTTTGTTTCATTTGGTGCATCTTTCTTCCACCCTCAAAGGGCTCCTACTGAGAATTGTCCCACTTGCTGGCTATGGATCAGGTCCTTTCATTATTCCTTTGGTTGTTTTTGAACGGCCACAGCCTGGTTCCCTGAGTGGTCTTGACCTGGTCAGGAGTTTTAATTCTGCTTTTTTCCCCTTCCTGCAGTCACTGGGGCTTTGGCACCACTGTGCAGTCTCTTCAGAGTAACCCTTATTGTAACACTGTGGCTGACTGTGAACTTCGTAAATTGGAAGTATTAGGTCAAAGATAAGAACAAACAGAGAATTTCAAACCCTGCTGTTGGCCTTGGAAATTAGAAGCTGCCCTTGTCAGACCATCAGAGAGTAGCTGCTGACAGCTGCGGCAGCCACATTTCCCTGCCACTTTGACATGAAAAACAGAGAGGGGACACTTATCACATAAGTGCTTATTTGTTACGCTTTCTCTTGGCTGACCAACAGTGTCCCAGTCAGACACCTGTTAACAATAGCAGCATATTGAATATTTATCTGTTTAAGGGAGATGCTTAAAGTCCTGAGACTAACACAGCATCCAAAATTATTCACCTCTAACTACATGTTTTATCTCACATACCAACCTCTGTTGCATAGAGCCTTCTGTTTTGCAACAGCTTGTGAGAATTCTGACATCCTTCCATGGATAAGGATTAAAGTAAGTGAATTGGAGACCTCTTCTACAAGTCCTGCAAGCCAGAACGTAAGAATTCGTAATTAAGACCTGTAATACAATTTTTTCTTTAGCAATCCAAGTTAGCAAGGTGAAGAAGAGAAACAAAACTCACTTGATCAGACAGTTTCCACTATACTAAATCACAATACATCACTCTATGTAGTTCCACGTAAGTTGTGCCCAGAAAACGCAGCCTTCCCTTACAAAACTCTAGATTCAAATGCTTGAGCTGTCAGTAGGTGTCAGTGTGGTCAAGACATTTTTTAATCACAAATCCAGGTTCTCTGCTGGTATGTATTCTCATTTAGCACATTAAGTCAGCCTACACCACTTGCAAACTTATCTCTTAGGTTTTCTTCATCTTATAACTAACATCAGCTAATGGGGAATCCTTAATAACTTTTATCTAGAAATTTTGTCAAATTCAGATCCCACACTCTGAGTTCTACTTATTGGCTTCCATAAACAAAATAGAGTAATTAAAGCCTAGACTAATAGCAGTTAATATTTACTTACACCACTTTCTAAAACAATTTCTGACAATTCAGAATGTTTTCATAAATGAACATTATTCAAGTATATGCGAACTGATTTTTTTCCTCAGGCATTTAACAAATCCAGGCTAAAGCAAACCCCTTGACTCCCTTTCAAAGGCCACATTTTGCCAGATTTCAAATCCCTTCACCCAGTTAGAACCACAGAATCATCCTAAAGAAACTGAAAGTCCCTCCATAAAAAAGCAAAACCAACAAAACCCCCTCAAACCCTCAACACACACCAAAAACACCCACCCCACACGTTTGTCCACTAGCCTTGTCTTTAGCTAACATGGTTCTGCCCTTTCTCAAATTAACCAAAGACATTGTGAGAGTAGGACATCTAGGAAGGAAGATCTTAGCTTGAATAATTAACAACTAGGAAAATGATAAGTAACTGAGAACAATATTTTCAGATGAAAAGTACTATGTAGCCCTCACTGCAAGCACAGTGTCCAAGTATCATTCTGCTCAGCTTTGCTTCAGCAAACAGAGATTTTACTGTAGCTAAACCCAAGCGATATAGCATAACAGAGAGGAAGGTTAATACACAGCATAATTCTTATTCAGTATTAATTCTTAGAATGTGTCCTGCTGGGGAGGTCCTTTAAAAATAGAAAGTAAACATCCCTGTTTTTTTCCTGCTGTATTTGTAAACCAGAAAGTAGGATGTATTCTCCTACCAGAGAGCACAACTGCCTACATCAATCTCAGGTGCATTAGCAGGAAAAACAAATGCTTTCAAATAGGGGGAAAGAAACCAAACAATGACATAAATATAAATGAATCAGTAAAGCTGCATAATCAGATACGTTTGTGGTCCTTTTTATAATTACAGACAGTGCCCCGGAGGGCAGTCACATACAAGTAAATACATTTTTGTATGCCACATGGGTTTTATATCACTAGCTGGAGTGAGAGCAGCAGTCTACAATGAAAGTCAATACAGAACAATTTAAGCTTTTTAAGCTCCCATTTCACATATACTTGAGCTGTATATTATCAGGGACGTCCATCCTAGAAGAACATTTTTCCAACACAGATATTACTGCTGCCAGGAAATTTTTTCAATCCCATTTCACTTATAGCTTCTTAAAAAGTTAGTGACAGCCATGTCACAGAACATTAAGTAAAATTGCAAGAATTAATTGCATCCTATTTGTTTAGCTTCCCTTGTCACTTGTCTCTGCTCCATTTGAAAATTCATCGTCTCACCCAAGTCATCTTTCTGTCACTCCCACTGGATGTGACCAAGCCCCATATTTGCATTAAGCACTTATCTCCTCTTCAGGAAAGGAAGAAATTTAAACAAACAGAAAACATTTAAAGTGTTTATACTCCATTAAAACTTAATTCTGCTTTTAATCCTGGACCAGAATGTTGATAGATTCCTTCATATTAAACAGAACTTGAGTCTCTGTTTCTCTCTAATGAGGCTGACAGAGAAAGAAGATGCTACTCATTGTGATCAGGGGTATCGCTTTCTGGTCCCACCATTTAATTCTATTTTATTGCAGGTGTTCAAAACTATACTTTATCCTGTAGCTCCCTTTTCAATTTTCATTAGCTACATTGTCACATTTCACAATTAGAATAGACCAGAGCAACAACTGTGAGGGATACAGTTATTTAAGAGGTGAGAGGCAAACGAGAAATGCTATTCTCTCCGATTGTTAGAACATAGTCGTTTGGCTCAAGTATTTCTTTTGCCATGCCAGGCTGTTTCTAGACACCTTATACAGGTCCAACAGTTACCTTAAGACAAGCTGTAATACTGGCATTCTTGGCAATATCTGTTAGTGTGATTTGCTACTGATATGATGTCTCATAAAAGCCCCAAGCAGAACATATTGAAATGTTGTCAATACTCTAGGTAACCATTATAAAAAAAAAAAAAAAAAAACCACACCAAAAAAACCCACAACGCCCAAGTATCTACGTTAGGCCCTCCAGTTCTCTTTCTACTTCTTAGGAAGAAATCCAGTCCCAATGAAACCAGAGAAGCAACAAATATTCAGCCAAATCACATAATTTTCAGAAGTAAATGTAGCATTTAATATCTTCATGCACCAAATTGGCTTTTTAAACCACTCCAATTCTTTGTCTGTAGGTGCAATATTACTTTGCAGAAAGCCTTGTTCTCTGAATCCCTGCAATGCCAAACCCTTCCCTTTGCACTTGTTAGTCGAGGAGGGCAGTCATGAGAGAATGTATCCTTCCCCTCTTATATCAAAGCTGAACTCAAACCCACCCTCTATTTGACAACACTCGCTTTTCCAAGCTCAGGTCCCTGGGGTGTTTGCTCTGGGGTCACATACGAGTACAGCCCCACTGCTGTGCCTGGGGCAGGCAGTGGCACAGCCAGCTGCCCAGGGCACAGCCAGCCAAGCACTGTCCTCTTCCCATAGTTTGCTGCCATTCAGATATAAAATAAGTTGTTTCCATTGTTAACAGCACTATACTGACAGCAAGGACAGCATCTTGCCTACGAGCCAGGCAGCTGCTCCCACTCCTGCAGGAGCTGCACATTGGCAGAGCCTGCCCATCCCTGCCTGCCCCAGTGCCACACTGCCAGCCGCCGGAACGGCTTGCTCTGCACAGGCAGTGCCGCCCAGCTGCTGCAAAGACCCCTTGGCTTTCTGCACCCCTTGGGGAGGGGTGATTTTTACATCTTTGTCACCCCAAGCTTGCACCAGCCCTCTGACAGCTGTCTTACTGTATTCCTTCCTGCAATAGGTTTCCCTAGAGGAGGATGTGACAGATCAGAGCAGGCTGGGTGTTTTGCTGAGGACAAAAGGGATATGGGATGACCAGACCTTGATTGCCACACAGCTTTTCTCTCAATAAGGCTTTTCCAGAAAAAGCACAAGGTGTTTTCAGTAGAGCAGCTCAGCTTAGCAGAGGCCCAATAAGCCATCAACCCAAGCACCTTGTGACAATGTACATTTCTGCCACCCTGCCCCATGACTTCCAACTTCCTTGGCAGGATTCGGCTGTGCTGTGCTGCGTGTGAGAAACAGGCACTTCCGCTGTCCCGGGAGAATAGCAGTCTGGAGCATTCAAGGTTTCTCTGAAATATTTAGTGAAGAAAGTGTTCAACTGAACATGGAAACAAAAAGTGCTGCTTTCCCACTGGGGGAAGCAAGGGGAAAGGAAGGTGAAACAAAGAAAATATATTAACTGTGGTCTTACCAGTGGAAAGTTAACTGGATTTAAGCCCCATCACTCATGCCTATTCTGTAACTAGCAAGTTCACAGCTACCCTTATCTGATGCAAATAGAAGTAACAACACACACAAATGCAGGAAAGAGTCTATAGGCCCAGGCTGTGTTCCCTTGAAAGCAGACAGCAGGAACTGCTGATAGGATAAAACACATGAACAAGCCCAAATGAGTCCATAAAAAAAGACACCTTACGCACACCCATAAAGGCATAGAGATCCAGGTCCACAACCCTCACAACTACAACATTTAAATCGCATAGTCCCATTGACTACTCTGGCAACATCCACAAAATAGTTTCCTTTTCCACATAAGAATCATGACTGAGTCCATAACTATTTACTGGCCCATGCCAACCTCCAAGAGAGTTGCAAAGGCTAGCAAGGTTCATTCTGCAGTGTTGTAACATGTGCATAAGGAAAGCCACCTCTACTGTCATAGGCTGTGGACCACCCCACCTGGAACTCCTGAGCTACAGGTAATAAATAAAGTAAGTGTAGGAGTATCTAAACCAACTCAGAAAACCATTTAAATGTCCCATAATACTATCTAATAGAAGTAATGGACTGTCTGTCTTGGGTCAGAATAATTTAAGTAATAATTACATTTTGAGCAAAGTTAGCCAAGTGATAAACACAGAGCACAAATCACAACTGAGTGAACTTGCTCAGCAGTAGTAGGAAACTTTCCTCTTGGAAAGGAAAGGGGAGGAAGACTCCTTTATCTAATAGAGAGGAACTGTAAATCTTTATTGCAGTCAGGTAAAAAATGCTGTCCTTCTTGAAAACAAGATTTTACAAGCTTTCTGTAAACATTTTCTTTTGAATTTTTCTACTTCATTTCATAAAAACTCTTCCCCTCTGTTCCCCTCAGGTGAAAACTTCACTTCCTTCCACTCCAGTTTCTGCAAACACTTGCAGACAGTCTTACACCAGACACGAAGCACCTCCCTACCCTTAATTGCTCTCAGCAGCTATCAGGACAAGGAAGATGAGAATGGGAATATTTCCTGAGCTGCAGCAGGCAATGCAGGGTAGATAACCACCCGCTGGCTGGTTTGCAGGCAGAGCCCCCACACCTTTCCTCCCTCGGCTATTAGAGACATGCTTAGATGAGCACCTCGGCATTTCCTTAAGCAGCACAAAGTCAGTCATAGCATGCTGACACTCTGAATTATATGGCATTCACTTTGCTTTTCAAACCAGAGGTATTCGGTCACATCTCTAGTGAGAAGGGGGGTGGGGGGAGGTAGTATTCCTCCTCTCTGAGGGTCAGGCTGCAAATTACCAGGTACGTTTCGAAAGCTTGAACGCTAACTGAACAGAAAGGTTTACAGGGAGGTGAGTTGCTGCAACTGCATGCAGAGAAGGTAAAAGGATTTCAGTGTAACATATACTTTGCTTTTGATTACCTTAGTCATTGAGCCCTTTATCTGAACATAAACTCAACAGACAATGCACAAATCCCCAGTGTGATATTTAAAGGCAGCCAGCATAAATAATGTATACCAGATAGAGCCTCTGGCCAGTGTGGGGTGACTCAAGTTATACATCCTCAGACTCCACTCTCAACTTAGCATGCAGAATCCAATCACAATTTCTACATGGAAATATTTGTGACACTTCACTGCCACCAAGAGCTTCAAAAGCCATATTGTGCCACTTATTTTTTGAAACAGGCCTTTCTGCTCACTTTAGGGGAGAAGGCATTGAAAAACAATAAAGAGCAAATGCTGTTTTGGTTAGAGCCATTCTTTTACTTTGCCACTACAAGTTTTCCCTCTCCATTTCATTGCACAGGCAAGCAAATGTCTCACTTGTAGGGCTTCCTCTGCTTCTTTTAAATGTCACCAACTCTTATTTTGGGTGCAGGGATTGTTATATGATGTGTAAGTGGATTAGAACTTCAAGAAACAGGCATCAGGAACCTACAATATGATTTGTTCAGGAGCAGAGATGTCATTACCAAGAATTTATTGTAGTAAGAAATCTCAGAAGACACAGGGGAAGGTTTACACTAAAGATGTTTGGTAGCAAGTCTTACCCAAAATCAACAGGTGCTTTATGAAAAAGATGCACAGACCTTTACAATTTGCATTATGAAAAACTCTTATCTTAAACAGACAGCCAACAGGTTTTGCAAGACATGTAATATTTTACCTGCAGCAGCAGAAGTTTGCACTCTTACATCTCCGCCCATCGCTCAGGTCTGTCCTTTCTCCCCACTCACCTGTGTGAGATGAGGGAGTTGAATTCACCACAGTAGGTATAGTCTAGCCCACCACCAGTGTTACCTCCAAGCCTTTTAAGGTGTCTGTGTAATGACAAACAGGTGACAAAGCACTATCCCTCCCTAAAAACCAAATTCTTTGCAGCTGCTGATTTTGAATTTTACTTTCCAAAGAACAAATATTGAGTATTTGATAAGGTGCAAAGAGGAAAAACACAGAAAGCATCAGTTATCAGTTTTGATGTTATCTGTGTTCTTTTTAGCATTAAAAAAACCCACCACCCCCAAAAAACCACCACAAACACAACCTTTCTGTTTCTTTCTAATCCTTCCCTTGAATATATAACCAGTGATATCTTACTTACAAGCTTTATTAAAAAAATCATGCTCTTTAGAATTTCAACATTTGATTCTATAGTCACCAGTAACACGAAAGGACTAAAATTAAAAATCCTGCTCTCTAGTATGTACCGTTGTTTCCTGTGAGGATTTCCACTCTGCTTTTGAAACCGTCTGTTACAGGACCCAATAAATCACTTACCTGTAGATCTTGATTATGCATTTGCAGAACAAGTAGCAATCATTTAAATGACAACTTCCTTCTATGATTTTTTTCCTTATTCAATTAATTCATAATGATTGAATCTGAGGATTTCCTCCTTGCTTAAGCTTAGTATGAGCCCTGTTTCTGCAGTCTGGGGTTTGGAGTTATTCAGATGATTCCATGTTTCTGATGTTTTACAAACACAATAAGAGAAAACAGCTTTGTATGTTACTTAACTAACCACAGGTCAAGCAGTTATTAGTTGTGGAAGGGATAACAGTAATAAGTCACAAAGTACATATAATAACATCATCATCATAATTTGTACATGTTAGAACAGTTCCTGAAGACAAACATCTAATAGAAAGCCGCTGTTCTGGCAGCACACAAAAACTTAGCCCTCGACATTAAGAAGCTGTTAGGACATGAACGCATGAAACCAGCAGAGGAAAAGGACACACAGAAAAAAAAAAAAAAGGAGAGAAGTAAACCAAGCAGAGTTATAACACTCAAGTATCAGCTCTTGTATTTCTTTTTAAACCTTTGGTCCAGACCTTACTCAGAAAAACAGTATCCAGAGAAAGGAGAAAGCCTAATGAAGGGCAAGAAAGTAAGGGGTTAAGTAGGAGAAGAAGGAAGTCAGCCCAGGTCACAGGAAGGGAGACATGCCTCTCAAAAAGTAACTCAACCCCACAGAGCAGAGCAGCCCCTACAACCGCAGATGCTCTGAGCCCACTACCAGTGACAACAATACCTTTTCTCTACTTCTCAGTCTTCAGGGTATAGCTTCTCCCGGGATCGCCCCCAAACTTTAAAATCAAACATAGCTGAGACAGAAACAACTGCAAAACCTCCCATCAGGGGTACAACCTGCTCACCAAAGA
>WKFP01014328.1:869554-931984 GCA_011057875.1 Pterocles orientalis
AGGGCTGCTGTGCAGTACCCCAAGATACATGCCTGTCCCAGTCTGGCCATTCGTAAGTATAAGAGACACATTAGACGTCACCTGATAAATTACGGTTTCCCTGGCTACTTTTGTCTCAGGGTTCTCCGCGTAAAGCCCATTTTGCACTGAGATAACAGCCCAAGCGTCCCAGTCCGAGAGCTGACCGAAGCAGAGGGAAAAAGAGAAAAAAAAAAAAACAGCTAATGATCCTCCTGGAGAGGGAGGATGCCAAAACTCACTGAATGGAGACAAACGAGTGTCCCGGGCTGAGAGCTAACGGCAGCCGTGGGGGGAGGGGGGTGGAAAAGGCCTTGGGAGAGCGAACGCAGGTACCCAAAGCGAGATGAATCCAGAAGTGAAAGGACAGCTCTCCTCAAAGAGTCCTCTTCTAAATACTGGGTATGACGTGCATGGGATGGAATAATTGGTCAGTCTGCTTCTCAATCTTGACTTAAAAGCAAATTCCAAGCTAGAAGCCGGGCTCTCTCCCTCTGTCTATTGAGAGGAGAGAGGCTGAATGTATCTCGTCCTTGAGAACAAATAGCAACATCCTAGCAATAACTATAAACGTTCTTCTCTGTTCTCTTATCAATTCTCTCCTGAGCAGGAATCCAAAACATAGCTTCTTGATAGCTATTTATGAAGAGAAGGGAAAAGAGAAAAAAATTAACTCTGCTCTGCTTAACCCACGACACTCTACAATGTCTATTTACATAACTAAGAGTGGCTCCTGCTCTATCCTGAAACCTAAGTTTTTCTTGTGGCCAAAGGAGCTTGAAACATGCACATTGCTTTTGAAATCAGTCTCTAAACATTTCTTTTAGCAGCAACCACAGATCACATCTCATAAACAGCCACATTTTTCAACAAAGGATTCACATTTCTTAGTTCTAATCTAATCTGTAGAAATGTCCTTTTCCTGTGATCCATAATTTCCTCAAACCTTAGTGGTTTCTTGCTGTGAAAAACGATTCACACTGGGCTGCATGTATCATGGTAGCTGCATAGTAGTTCGTTGCCATGCATTTTCTGATCCAGAAAATGGAGTCTGGAAATGGTTCCTGGGGAACAGCTCAAATGAGGAATGCTGCCAGAGGGCTAACTCAGTCCCCAAATGTTCACGAGTCCACTGAAATTAATTGGAAGTGTATACGGAAGTGTAAGTAACTGTCCTTACACATCTTCTATCAAATATCTGTAGCATCTATTTTCTCCTCATTGACAGATTCTGCAACAGACATTTTAAGGCATTTACCCTTGTGGGAGATTAGCTCTTTTAGCTTACAAAGTTAATTCTAGTAGACAGATGGACCCACAGAGGTTTAAGATGACCATCAAACTGAGAACTGTAAAGTTCAAATATTTGTGTGAACTTCTACCAAACCATTCTGGTCCTTGAAACCAGCTGCAAACCCATGGGACTGGGGCTACAGTACTTCTGAGACAGGGTGTATGTGCAAAGGAAAAAAATTTCTGGGGAAGGGAATTGGACTCAATTTTGGTGAGATTAAAGATCATTCAAACCTGGTTTACTGCAGGACAGCACCAACTTGCAGACAGTCAGAAAAACACGTGCAGCATTCAGGCTGTCCTGTTCCCCATTTCACATGCATTTGGGGACCAAAATGCAGTTGCTCTTCTTGGGGGCAGCCGTTGTCAGGGCTGCATGCCTCACACTGCAGGTCGGCTCCCAGGACCCTGCTCTGATCCACTGACCTCTCAGCAAGCACATTCCTGTCCCACAGCTGCAGAGCAAAATCTTCACTCTCAGAGGTGCTGAGGTTGCCCATTGCTCCTGTGGATCTTGGGAAGGCTGCAAACAGCAGAAGGCTCCGTGTGCCTCAGTGCCAATGGGAGCTTTGCTGCCTGCCTTTATGCATGTTCCCCGCTCCCCTCAGTTAGCCCTATTCAAGGTGAAAGCTGTGGCTTTTTTTCCCCTTTAAGATACATTTTTATCTTGTAGTGGAGAAGGAAGTGTATTTTTTCACCTCTGAGAAAGACCCATATATTTCAAAGGATGGAATTATTTGTTACACGACATCACTCAGGCAGTGCATAGTAACGTGCTAATTATGATTCAAGAAGTTTTCCATGGCAGCCTAAAATTAATGTTAATTTATTTGGGTAAGTTGAAAACTATTGTAGCATGGTAAATAGAAAACAGATCATTGCCAGAAGGGTTTGTTTTGTCAAGTGTCATCCTAATTGGTGATGAATGCAGCCGTGCAGTGAGTCAGGCTGGGAGCGGGGGAAGGTTTTTCCCTCCACGATTGAGACTGAGCTGGGTTGTACGACCCCATCCCCATCGACACACAAACTGCAAAAAGGAACATTGTAAGCCCGTTGTGTTTGTACCAATACTTGAACTCATTAGCGTCGCATAATGACCTGGCCTCCTGTTTATCTCAGTAGACGTGGAGCACTGAACTTGTGTCATTTCTGGTTTTGCTCTTCTGTGTCGCAGCTGCTCAGTGTAGATACTTTTTCACAGGCAATTAAAGGACCTAAGACAGGAGCAGGAGTAGGAGTAAGAGAAAAGACGCTGTGTGCTAATTAAATTTTTTGGAAGCAATTGACCTAGTCATGCAACGGGAATATCTGAGATTTGTTGTTGCTGTTGCTATTTTCACCACTCACAAATCTGAATCAGTTTTACATTGAACTGACTTAAAACCTATACAAGGCGTGCAGTCTCAGTAATGAAAGGTTTTGTTCTTCGGGGCTTTTGGGGTGGAAAAAGATGACCCACTTCTCAACTGTATCTAAAGTATCTAAAAAATTCTACACTAAAACAATATTAATATTGTTTTCTGGAGTGAGGAATATGAATATATATATATAAATATAAAAGCTATTTTCACAATGAATCAAACACATTTAACATCTTTAACAACCTGGTGTTTTTTCCCCAGTAATCCATTGGTAAAACATATTTTTTTTAAAAAAGAATGTGAATTCTCTTAGTTAGAATATGAATCATTACCCTTGCACCATTTTATAAATTTCCTGTGGAACAATAATAAAAATAATAGCTTCTTTCTTAAATGAAACTAGATTTGTTCTATCAAACCATGTGTGCTCCCATCTTCTTCTCCCACAGCCTTTGAATGCTGCTGGGCAGCTTCAAGGAGGCAGCTAGCAGAGGAGCATTGCAGATGCTCTGAAACATGGAGCAAGATGCCTGATGGAACAGAAATCTTGTAAATGTGCTCACAGAAAGAGTCCATGAAAGAAACCACATAAGTAAAAAAGTGCAGAAAAACAGATTTCATCACTTCTACGTATGGCAGGGTGTACTGTGCTCACTCTGGTAGGCTCTCTGCTTCAGGGATGAGCAGCTCTACTCTCTGGGTGAACTCACCAATGTTAATGGTACCAGAAACAATCACAGAAGAAATACTGAAACATGTCTAAATGGGGAGGGGGGGAAAAAAAGAAAAAAAATGACATTTATGTTGTGCTTCATTTCCCTAATTTAATCTCACTGGGACTTTGGTAGTTTAGTCTTGTTCTCTGCCCAATCTCTCAAGGTTTGCAGGGGCACTGCAAACAAATATTTAAACAAGCTAGAAATCTGGACTCCAATGCATATGGTCTTCATTAACATGTGTACAGGATTTATCTCAACAGCAGACGATCTACCTTCTGTCCAGGTGCCATGCTGATGCACTTCTTCCTATCAATGCCTCTATTTCTCACCATGCCTGGGGACCTGTGACTTCTGCCCTGTCAGTAAGGCTCTTTCACCAGTAGAAAGGGGACAGCTTTGTGTTAGCAGCCAGTGAGAGCAGAGAGGCTGGAGAATTAACAAGCAGAATTAGTGGGTTTGCCAGCAGCTATTTAGATTAAATTAGAAAAGGTGCTAGGAGGGATTATCTGGGGATGGACTCAGAGATAGTGATAGGGGTCAGTGGGGACATTAGAGGGCACTCAGGGATAAGATTTCCTGCACAGCTGCATCCCCAGGCTCAGGGTAAAGGTTTTTGTCAGGTATTGCTCAGTGCCTGGAAGGTGGAGGTGGATGGACACAGCATGAAGTGACCATGCCCTGTGGGCTCTGGATGGACATTGCTACCGCATTCCTGTCCCAAACTGTAAACGGCTCATTCATCCCTAGAAATCATATGGTTTGATGCCTTCAGGGTCCTGGGGAAATACACAAGAGCACTGTGAAAACATGCCAATATTGAGCACTTCCCTGGTGGACTTGGGCTCCCCGGGCATAACCAGGAGTTGATTTTACTGAGCAGGAAGCTTTCTGAGGACAATGCAGTTTCTAATGGGAGCTATGTGAACAGGAGATCCTTGCCTCCCCCAGTGGCACTGCCCTCATCAGCCAACAGCAGGCCTTCACTATGAACAGCGCCTGACACATCATCCTCTCCTTTAGCCCCTTACGCCACATTGCTGTGGGTCTGCCCATGCTGCCATACCCTGGTTGCAGTCCTTCCCCACCTCAGACTTCATATGGAAATGAACGTCTTTTTCTTTTCTCTGCTGATCCTCCATCTCTCACTTGGACATGATGGAAATGAACTTGGAAGGGACATACCTTGTTTTCCTCAGTCCTTGTAGACAGATGACTGGTGAGAAGTGGTCTTAACTCTGTCTTCTTTCCACAAGCTGATATACTCATACTTATTGCCTCTGGATCCTGCTACTCTCCCCATCCCCTTTAAAGCACTTCACAGCACCCCAACAATTACAACAGCCAGCTCCAGCACACAGTGAGACAAAAAACTTGGCACTTTGCAGTTTTCCCTGCTGGCATTTGCTGTGGCTTGGGAAGCCTCTGTAGACTTGGGAAGGGTGAATGATATATTTGGCATCATCCTTGCTCTGCATAATACCTTTGTCTCAAAATCCACTATTCCTAGAGGAATGGTGTAATGTGAAGGAGGTGAACGTCAACAAAGTTGACTACATGGGCAGAGCGGTCCTTAAATCCAAAGGCCAAGGCTGCTCCCCTGAGCCGTCTCTAGCAGGAAGAAAATGGTACATGGAAAAGGGCTCTCTGCATGGAGGGGAAGCCCCTAGAGCTGTCGTTTACGTGATCTGGAAAAATAGGCTACTATGGGCAAAAAAGTCAGCAGAGTGGAAAGTAAAATGCTTTTACAAATTTAGAAAAAGAAAAATTGAGAGAATAATTGTTGAGTCTTGGCTCTGCCCTGAGCAGTTATTGAGCATAAATTCCAGGGGGATAAAGGTAATAAACTTAACAGGGAATATCAAGGATGTGCCATAAAATGCATTTGCACATTTTGAAAAATGTGGATGCTGCAGCGAGCATCCACAGAGCTGTTGAGTCATTTTGTTCAAGTATCTTCCCAAACCAAAGGTGTGCCCAGAAGCCATCAGCTCTGGAGGGAACTTGGCCACACTGCAGTGACACAGTATCCCCACTACCGCACATCTGACTTCTGGACAGAAATTAACTTCACAGTGCTAAAAACCAAACCAAAACAGAAAAGAACAAAACAGAACAAAACAGAACAAAACAGAACAAAACAAACAGAACAAAACAAAACAAAACAAAACATTTTATCCCTGGGTGGCTAGTCTGTTTACACAAAAACAATAGCAACACTAGTAAGGATAGCAGCTGGGGGTGGGGGGATCAACAATTTAGGAAAGTGAAGGTTAAATCTTCAAAGAAACAGAATAATAGCAAAGCTTCAAACCAAAGCATCTTTTGTTAATGAGCTGTATGTTTTTGTTAAACTGATATTTTACCACAGTAAATAAATAGTTATAATTTCATTAAGAGCGAATGAGCTGTAGGCCTTCCTTTGGTTCCCTTTTTGCTTTGCCCTCTTTTTTTCACAGCTGCTGCTGACAGTGCTGTGTTCAGCCGGAACCACCAAACCCCTCTCAGCGGCAGAGCCCAGCCGCTGGCTGCAGGGCGGCCACTGGCGGCAGCCTCTGCCCGGGCGGCAGCGCGGGGCTGCCCCCGCAGGGTGCGCGCTGCTGCGGCGGCCGCAGAGGGGCGCAGAGCCCTCCCGGCTACTGTGGCGGCGGCGGGACGCCAGGTGGCGCTATCGCACCGCGGCATCGCCCAGCAGCGCCCGGCGTGGAACGGCAGAACCGGAGAGCGGTTAGGGCTGGAAGGGACCTGAGAGGCCATCGAGTTCCAACCCCACTGCCGTGGGCAACCTGTTCCAGAGCCTCACCACCCCCATAGTAAAAAATGTCTTCCTAATATCTAATCTAAGTCTCCCCTCTTTCACCTTAAAACTGTTGCTCCTTGCCCTATCACCACACTCCCTGATCAAGAGTGCCTCCCCATCTCTCCTGTGGGCCTCTTTTAAGTACTGGAAGGCCACTACAAGGTCTCCCTGGAGCCTTCTCTTCTCCAGGCTGAACAACCCCAACTCTCTCAGCCTGTCATCATAGGGGAGGTGCTCCAGCCCCCTGACCATCTTCATGGCCCTCCTCTGAACTTGCTTCAGCAGGTCTGTTGCCCTGGCATCACCCCGACATTGCTCGGCATTGCCCCAGTATCACGTGGCACAGCTCTGGCAGCATCCTGGCATGACCCCAGCATCACCCAGCACCACCCAGCATTGCCCAGCATCACTTGGCATTGCCCCAGCACCACCCTGGCACAGCCTGGCATCACCCCAGCATTGCCTCCACTCTGTTCTGACACTGACCTGGCATTGCCTGGCATTGCTTCAGCATCACCCTGGCACCAACCCGGCATCCTATGGGAGACCCAGTAACACCTGTTAATTTCTGTTCATATAATTAAGACAAACACAATTTATTGAATACATATATCACCTTGCATTTTTAATCTGATTAATTATTCAGGATGAGTACTTTATTAGGCTGTTTATCTTCTCTCCTTCCCTCTTGGACTGAGTCTCTCATTTATCACCAGAGGGATGTGGCATACCATTTCTGCAGAGAAATACTTGTCTGGGGGCTGGGTATGGATTTATGTCATGTGGGTAGGTTTTCAGAAGTTGGGTTTTTCTTATTCCAGAAGTAGAGGTGGCATATGTGACACAAAAGGTTCATGTTGGAAAGTCAAAACCCAGTCTGTTACCCAGTGTTTTTTAAGCCGTGGGAATTCATTGGTCTAGGGAATATTAGGTAACTTTTATCTCATCATGTCCACACAAATGAAATGTGCATAATAACTACTTTCTCCTTGAAAAAGTGTTTCTTGCTTTTCCAGTACAAATTTTAAAGTGGTTATAAAAGATCTGTTTCTGAAAGAGGCAAAATTCCACCAGATTAGGAAATTGCTGGGATTCTTCTGTTTTGTCAGCAGTGACCATGGAAGCTGATGCAGGAAGCTTGTTGACAGCAAACACATTAGCACCTGGCTGCACACAGCTCAGTGGGCTTCATCTCTCTGCATTTCACTTGGCCTTTTTACACGTTGAGAGGCATTTCAAGAGAAAGAAAAAAGGAAATGAAAAAATGAATCAGGAATTGAAACGTATCCAACAGTTCACTTATTTTGACACATTCCCTGCCAATTTGTTTCCGGTGCAACATAGGTATGTTTTTTCAACAGTTTTATGAAACACGATTACTTAAAGCCACTTGGCCCCAGCTCTTCCCCTGTAGAGAAAGGCTTCTGAAATGTCTCACAGGGTCACTGTGGGAAATCCCACTCCAGCAGAGGCTTGTAAGGATTTCTGTGCTAGAGCAGCCGGAGCAGGAACATCATCCTGCAACCTCTTGTTTATACAAATACTAGATGATTTCCAGAGGACCCCTTCCAACTTCAATGATTCTGCAATTTTATGAAATAGCTTTTACTCTCTTGCCTGTCTATCCCCTTCCCATTTCTCTATTCTGCTGTTTCTGGGAGGTGTTGCTTATTCTCAGTGCCTGCTAAAGTTTGTGGGACTTGAATTCAGTGCCGTCATTTCCCAAACTGAGGCCAAAAAAAAATAAAATCTACAACCAAGGAAATCTTGGAGAGTTATTTCCCAGAAACAGTGTCGAAAACATCAGCCACTTCAACATCTCTCATACAGCCACAGCAATGACCCTTCTCAGCTGGGCTGCCCAAAAATGACCACAGAGCATGGCCGGTGTGTCTGTACCCAGCCCAAAGAGATTCACATAGGGGCCGCACCCTGACACCTCACTGAGGATGGGCAAAGTAAAGCAGAAAGGACCAAATACCAAAACTGAGTTTCAAAATACAGTGAGCTGGCCCAGCTTGATGTTCATTAAGCAGTAAATAACCAGTGTCAGCCTTGCTTACGCAGTATATCTCTCCTTAATGAAAGTTAAGTGCACTCACTAGCTTGCTACAGAGAGATCAGCAAAGATTTAGTCTTTCTTTTAAACACACAGTAGAATGGCCTTGGCATTCATATTACCAGTAACCCATAAAACCTTACAGGAAACTTTTATCCCAGAGACTTGTTTCTGTCCCCACTGACTTAGCAGAAAGACTGACCAGGCTTGGGACACATGGGATTATAAAAAAGGACAGTACACGTTTTTAACCAGACACAGCCTTGAAAATATTTGGAGAAAGAAAGACTGGAATCCTTTGAAGTGACTTTCAATTAAGATTTTAAATGAATTAGGATGCTATTTCTGTGTAACAGCTAGACCATAAATTTGGTTTCTAATTAAAAACTGGGTGAAAACTTCACGTCACACATCACTGCTTGCAAATTTATCCACTGTCAGATTTGACTGAAATTACTTGGAGAGATGTTCTTTTCTCCTTCTCCATGGGCACAGCAATTTCGCTCTGGGAAAACAAAGGAAAGCTGAAGGACTTGCCATTGTGTTATTATATGAAAAAAAGTACCAGTTTAATTACTATAATCACTCAAGTCACAGTTTTCTTTTGCAGTTCTGGTCAAGATTTCACTGAAATTTCTCTTTCACAGTCCTCCAAAGCCTGTCTCTGGTCTCCAGAGGAAGTTGCCAGTGCCTGGTGCCACATTAGTCCTCAAGACGTTAATAAAATTCATTTTTTACTGGAATCTTTTCAATTCATATCACACTTTAAGACAAATATGAGTAGCTTTCACTATCTTGTAATGAAAGTTAAGGAGCAGATAATGCTAAGTGCTACTGGCAGCATTATGGGGCAATGCATTTTTAATAATTTCGCAGTATTATAGGTATAACGTTCTCTAAACTTTGGGTCCTGAAACAGACCTGTTTCTTGGAGATGCTGCAGGCAATCACTGTCTCCAGAAAAACCTCAGCTGGAGCCTGTCCATGCTTAGGCCGTGCTGTACAGCCCAAAGAAAATTCTACATGTGGGTTGTACCTGATGGCAGCTCTTACTCATAGGTATTTTTCCTGCCTAACAGGTTTTACCATTTCCCCCCCCCCTTTTTTTTAATTTTAATACTAGCATAAACCAAGATTTTAAAAACAATTACTGAGTATTTGATTTTACCATCTCTCCAAAGTCCTGATTTTCAGAGGATGCCTGGCAAAAATTTTGTGACTCTCAGACCACATTAAAATGTCACCAGGTAGATAAAATCCAGGCTCTCAAAATGCCTGTCAATAAATGGCATTACTAACAGAGCCCTAAGTGAGATTAAGAAATTCTATTACCAGAAAACATTAGGAAGTTGCATTAAAAGAAATGTTCAAATTAAGGCTTTTCTAAATACATGGTTAGAGAGTTTTCAGATCAACAGAAATGTGAAGATGAAGTCTACTGAGTCTCTTGTCTGTTTTCATACAGGTATCTCAGAGAAATTAAGCTCTCGCAAAGTCTGTGAAAAATAGCTGCCTGTATAGACCATGCAGGGAGAGTCTGCAGTGAGAGCTCATATCTTACCGGCCACTGGAGAAACCACTTAAGAGAGAGATTTGTCCAGATACCATCATTCAAGGAAAATGTTTTCTTTGATCCAGCAACCATAAGACTCTAACTCTGAAGCCAGGTCCCATTAGCACTGTGCTTACAGAACAACTTTTACCTTCTGGTTTTACTGTACCTCACTGATCCAGAATTTTCCCTTCCAATAATAACCACTTAGGTAACTTCTGAAAGGTTCTTCTGCTGGCCTATGTTTTGGGGGACGCTATTTTACTTTTCAGGTTGATGTGGTGACTTCATTGGCACTCTGTGAAAGTCACAGAAATGCAGATTCCAGCTCTTCAAAATGTGCTACGTAGATGAAACGACTGCTCAGATGTCTCTCTTGCCATTTCTGGAGGGACTCAATTTCTATTAGAAATAGCACAAGTACATTGATCTGTTTATTGGCTACAAACCTGCCAATTTTGTGCCTGAGGCCAATTTTTTTCTGTCATGATATTTACCACTCACTTGGGTACGTAATTCTCACTTACCACAGGGCAGTCTCGTTCATTCTTATCTCTGAAGGCTACCTGTCCTCTCTTCCCACATGCTTCTACCAATCCAGCTTCTTGAGTTTCCAAGAAGAAAAAAACCCTCTCTCTCCCTCATTCCTGGTGTGAGTCATAGATCAGGATTAGAAGAGAGGATGATTCAGAAGAGTTAGCCCAATGATATCAAAATCTTCAAAATATTTTAATGTTCTGCTTGGAAAATATTTTCAGCTGGAAGATTTATGATCTTTTATGTAAAGGAGACATTAAAATAAATATTCTGAATTGTGATAAATATGCAAAAGGAAAATAATGGTTTGAAGTATCCTATGATATTTCAATATGCAGTGACAAGAAGTGGAAAAGGTGTGCTGATGTGGAAAATTCATAATTAACATTTGAGTAAGTATTCAGTGTCTGCCACCTCCTCAGCTCGCTGTGCAAGACTTTAATATCGTCGTGTATTCTCTGTGCTGTAAATCCTCAGTCCTACGTCAGGGAGTGGCATGTAAGATCAACAGTTTTTCATTATAAATTGTGATGGGCACTATTGATCTACCTTCCAACAGGATACCTACCTCTGACTTGAAATGAATATTAATTAAGCTATTAGTCATCTGTAAAAAAAGCAAGTGGCTTCCCACTCTCAGTAACCAAACACAGTAATTGTCATCCATATCCATAAATGTCAAATTCATTATTTCACCTGCAGAGCAGTTGCTCTGAAAGGTAATAGAATAGAGTTCCCAAAGATCAAAATGGTTTCATTTTTTATTGAGAGAACTTACCAGCATCTTCTCTGTTTGTCAAGTGATGCAGCAGTTCTTCTATTTTAACAATGATTAAAAGGTGCACCAAACATCACTGAAAATCTCTGTTTCCCCCATTGGCCTTCTGTGCTAGTAAGGATTCAACTCGTTTCTGATCTAAGACGACAACAGCAGATGAAGGACAAAGTAAGGGCTATTCATGCAGTGCTGGAGGCCACATACCATCTCATTTTGTTGCTGTTTTTTTCCTGTGTAAGATAAATGAACCTTTGGCTGGTGATCAGGATTGCTACTTGTTGCTGGTTTCTGTTAAAAAGCCTTTTACTGCCTCTCTTCCAGCTTTGCATCCCAGAGTAGGGTTTCCATAAGAGACAACTACAGGTCCCAGAAATGTAGCCAAGGGCACTGGGAACACCCTGGGGCTGTCGGCGCAGGTTGGCAAAGATGGGATAGAGATATGTGGGAGGTTGGACTGCAGCTGTCGAAAAGGCAGAAGACGACTATACCACTCCTCTCCTTTCTGGGCCAGTTGAATACTCTGCAGGAATCAGAATTGCTGTTACCAAAAACTTCATCTGGGAGGGTGGCTGAAGTGCTCTGAAAAAGAAGAAACAGCCTCAGAAAGAAGGTAGGAAAGGTACTCAAAGAAATCTCCTTGCTAGACAGTCAAATTTTGAATCGAATTCTCATGTAAACCGAGGAGAAACTTTAAGAGGCATATACGGTGGAATTTGCGTTAGCATTTAGCTGGGACCTCAAGAAATGGGCTTATTAGTACTGCTGCAGCAAGGTGTAAAACTCTGTTTAACCACTGACTAAGAGCATCGTTGCTTTGCCTTCTTAGGCAAGCTGTCCAGAAAGTAGTGAAGTGGAGGAATACACATCTGATTTCAAGCACTCTTCTCCCAAAGGATATCCCATCCCTTCTCCTGCCTCTCTTGGGAGTTCCTCAGATGTGGGCATGGACACACAAGGGGTTCTGACTGTGGTTCCGTGCTTTTGCCATCCTACTGCTCCATCAACTTTACTTTCTCTGATGAGCCAAGTGAAAGATTTTCAGATGAAAGATACCTGGGACAGGAAGAGCTGCAGGGCCCCCAGGAAGCCCAGGCTCAAGCCTTTGGCAGCTGTTAGAAGGCTACTCAGAGAGATCCCCAGTCCCACACCTTACCTGCTTCTGCAGGAGGCTGGGAATAAGGATTTTAATTTAGAGGCCAGACAAAGGCTGCAGGTCAGAGACTGGGCAACCTCTGCTCTGTTCAGCGTACGGGCAGAAGGATGCTGTAGTTCAGAAGAGTCAGGATATACTGATTTGAGATCTACACCAGCCAACAGGAACAGCCAGAGCATTCAAAATTCTTCCTTTCTCCCAAGCCCAGCACACTCTCCTGATCGGTGTGCAGCACTGCAGGATGAGGAGCAGAAAACTCCTGCTCACAGTGTTCATGAGAGAGGCAAGTTCTCTGCTCCAAACCCTACATGTAGGATTTCCACTTAATTTGAATAAGGAAACCTTCCCAACCAGCAGCAAAGATGGTGTTGGCACAAGCTTGGTTGTCACAGTGTCCCTTTGCTGCTGTCCCATGCCACCCACAGGTCCCTGGGTCCCTGAAACAGTGAGGGTGAGTGGAGAAAAACTAAAACTTCACATCTTCAAAGCTCAGGGGAAGACATTCACAACACAGTTTATCCTTAGGGATCTAATTAAGGACCAGTTAATGTGGGTGTTGTGCTCAGAGAAGCTATACCCCTTTCAAAACTTCAACTGTTGCCTCATAAAGCCTCAAAAATCATCTAAACATTGAGAACATAGTTAATTTTTAATATTTGGGCTGAACAATACTGAAGGGGGGTTCCACTGAAAACAACAGATGAGCCACCTGTGACAACCAAGTTGTCAGATCAAGAAAGTGCCTGGGGTAGCAGCAGTGACCTTGCACCCTTGTTTGTAGCGCTGTTTTCATCCCGGGAAATGGTTCAGAAAAGGCCGAGGCTGTGAGGGAAACCAAGGCTGGAGCAGAGAGGTCCAGGGATCCTCAAGGCATCTGAAGAGCAGGAGGTCAGTTTTTGCTGCTTCTATCAAGTGTGCCAACCCAACCAGGTGCTGCCGTTCCCCATTCCATGGGAACATCCATCCTCCACCCCTGGCTCTTTCTGGGGCAGATTAAGGTGAAGTGTGTTCTGCAGAAGGCAGCATTAGCCTTTTGCCATTCATTTAGTTGGTGCACTAATTATCCCATTTTTAAACAGCTCTAAAATAAACCAGACTGCAGTCATGCTGAAAAAAATATAATATGGCCTTGTCTGAAACCTGACTACAATCCAATTTCTTTAAAGGTTGCCTGATACAGATATCAGAAGAAACAGCTCTGCAGCAGCAGAAATTGATTCTACTTCCCCTCTTTTGCCAGGGAATAACCTTAGCAAAACTTTCAAATTGATGGTAATTCACTAGTTTCAAAGGGCAGACAAAATAAATCTTTAATAAAGAGGTTTGCCCCAAGAAGGGACTGCCAGTTTAAAGAGCTTAGAGATCCAAATCGTCTGCCTGTGTGCTCTCTGTAATTTAACACTGGAGGATCTTGGCTAACTTCATTAAGAGGATGACAGTGAAATTGAGATGAATCATCCCATGGTGGGGGAGGGTCCAATACAGACAAAATTATAACAGCAGGACAAATAGGTTATATTATCACACAGATAACTTACTTCCACATTAATGTTAAAATTAGTTTCATTAACACAAACTATGTATTTTACATCACAACCCATGCTATTGTAAAATTAAACATATTGTATGATTCATGTCAATGCATCTGTAGCTGCTGGACCTTTCTTAGGTTTAGTTCTTGATTATTTTCAGCCCACGCATGAAGAGTGAATTTCGGTCTTTTTTGTAGTAACTTCTCAGTTAAAAAATTGACTATGATTTGATTTTTATATCTTCACCAACTAATATCTCAGAAATGTCTTTACTGACTCTGTAACTCCAATAATCTCAGAGTTTTTACTTCTAGTGTCAGTCTATGGTAGGTTTGAAAAATATTTCTTGCTCTGTGAAAAGATTCCCATCCTCTGACATCTTTTAATAGTCATGCTAAGCAAATACTTACTAAGACTTCACACATAGCTCACAGTGGTCAGAAAAAACCACAAAGTTAAGAAAGATAACACCACTGAACAGAGCTTTAGCTCTGTCTTGTAACTGCTGGTTTATTTTTTTTTCCCTGCAGGAAATATCAATGATTTGTATAAAGACTTTTCCTCCAGGAAGCCAAGTTGGTGGTTTTATTAAACACATTCAGCATAAATTGTGCATTTCAATAACATTTTTTCTGCATTTTGACAAAAATGGCACTGAATAACGTTCAGTTCTTCCCACTTAGCAAGAACTTAAATTCAGAAACTTTATTTCAGGCTTCATAGCAACTTTTCAACACCAGCCCTCTGTGGACCCCTCTCGTTAGTGTCTATTGCTTTTCAGAGACAGAGTGCTGAGTGCTGAGGGAAAGGCTGCCCTGGCTCAGCCATTGTCTTCTCTCATCCTTGGGCCATTGGTGGTGCACCTCTACAGGACTGTTTTCATTCTGTGTTTTGGAGGTAGTGACCTGGGAGGGATAGGTGTGGGTTGTAACTCCTGTTTTGGCTGAGCCCTGCCCTTCTGCTGTCATCTTCTCACCTCTGCAGTCTGCATGGACCACTCATGCCCTTAGTATGTGAGTCTGCTGGGAGTACCGCATTTCACTATGGATAAACACTGAGCACCACATGATAGTGCCCCATCAATCATTTTCCAAGCCCATGACGCAATTCTGTGTTTTACATGGCAGCTGCCAGTCACCCTGCGCTTACAGACTACAGACAACTTTAGCAAACGAAGGAGTTTAGTCACTACAGCTAAGGAGGACACCCACCAAAGTGAGTTCTGTGCTTTTCCTTGTTCATTTCTCCCTCTGGACTCTATGATTTTTAATATATTAACTTTCTGAAGCAAAGTCCATACTTCAGCATAAGATACTGTAGTGTAAGACTGAATGAACCCAAGAGCCTTGACTGGAATAGGAAATATCTTTTTAATAGTTTTATCCCATTTGCATTGAGTTAGAATACATTTCCTTAGTACAGGGCACAGGAAAATATTCTGCTTATAATTGATTGATTTAAAAGGGTTCTGCTCTATATCAGCAAAGGGGAATGATACAGACCTGCGACAGCAGACAAACTGATTTTGAAATAGGAGCACGAAATATTAACCACTTCAATAACTGACCTGTCACTTCATCTGCTTAAAAAAGACACAAACAGTGACTTACAACCAAAATTGCAGAGTGAAGAATCATTAGCTATGTCTGATTGATTTCTTGCTGATGGATGCTTTATACACAGTTGGGGCAGTCACATGGGCTGCGTGTACCCTTATCTGCTACCAGCAGCCATGACAGGTCTCCTGACTCTCTGCCATGGGTGTCTGTTGTGGCAGCCAAGGTCCTCCCTGGGCCATGAGCTGGGCTTTGCTTACCCTGGGCAGGGAGAAGAGGTGGCTGGTCCTCCCCTGGCTCATGCATGGGGGGAGAAGATGTAGCAAGACCCACCCCCCCTCACCTTGAGGCCCTTCCTTCATGCAAGCAAATCTGAGCTTTTGAATATTCTCCCAGTCTAACCATTTTAAGCCCCAATTTCCACAGATGTCTATGTGTTTCTGTATTTAGTGACCCTCAATGGATTTCTTCTCTGTGCCTGTCCTCGCCTTAAATCCATTACATCTTTTATCCTTCAGCCCAAGGAAACTCCTTCAGCCCAAGGAAACTTTCAGTGTTCAGTAGGAGCCAAGCTCACACAAAGGCCTCTCACAGAGTGAGGTTGTCACAAAAGTCTCTTTACCACTCTTCACCTATTGTGATGCATCCCTTTTTCCAAGGACAGTCTCTTACTTTTTTATTTCCTTATTTTTTTCACATCTCATATGAATGAGGAGAGACTTGATTAATTAAATTTCATAGAATGACAAAACAGATGAGATTGGAAGAGATCTTTGGAGGTCATCTGCTCCAACCCCCCTGCTCAAGCAGGGCCACCTGGAGCAGAATGCCCAGGATTGTGTCCAAATGGCTTTTGAATATCTCCAAGGATGGAAACTCCACAACTTCTCTGGGCAACATGTGCCACTGCTGTCACCCTCACAGTGTAGTGTATACAGTAACACTAAAAATGTCAGAATCATTAAAAAAATAAATCTGAAAGGTTGCTGGGAAGGTTTCTAGCCTATCAATAATCTTAGGACTGGAGCAGTTACGACTATGTTGTTCATAGACATTTCCTTCCTCTGTTCTCCCGGAATGGAAACTCCCCAATCCTTCCCCACAGCCTCTTCCAACCTAACTTGGAAAACCTGCAGTTTCTCTACTGTTTAACCTCCTTTTAATTTTTTTCCCCTGAAGTTTTAATCCATTGCATCTTCTCTTAGAGATAATTGGTCTTCCCCTTCACTCACAAAAGCCTTTTATTGTATTTCACGTAGCTGTTGATTAAACCTTACACTCAGCATAGAAAGTAAGGCTGACAATCAAATCCTCTAAGAAAATCTATTATTAAGTTCAAAATTCTCAGTTGGTATTGACTGAATTAAAAATACTGAAATAAAAATTCTTAACACAATCCCATAAGAAGTAGCCTGTTGTGTTATTTTTCCCAGGCACTCTTTTAGCAGCTACAATCCTGGTTAAAAACAATACACAAAGAAGTAAACATCTTGAAAGTTGGCTTTGAAAACAGAAAATCTTTGTCGCATAATGACTTCAGTATGTTTTATTGCAAGTGTTCAGTGAAGAAGTAAAGACCCCTGGGAGAAGTTTAGATGTTTCTACGGGGACACCAGCATCAGAGCTCATGTTCCCATGCAGAGCCATGAGCCATGCAACAATGCATGAGGCAGCTCAGTGGAACAGCACAGCCAGGCAGAGCACAGTGCTGCCTGCATGGCCCCAAAGCTGCAGGGCTCTGTGGTGGAAATGGAAAGGGGAAGGTGCTGCTTTTGATGTTAAAGCAATGTTTAAATGGAAAACTTTCCCCAAAAACCTCTGAGATATTGACCTTTTTTGGCCTGCTTGACTGCAACCACTAAGGAAATAGCCTGGGTTTCTAGCATCCACACAAAACCAGAGACAAATATCCTGGTAAGATAAAACTTCTTGTATTGCTGGTATCTCTCTCTGTGAAGAAAGGAATCAAAGACTTCTTTCTTCACAGAGAGAGATTTAGGAAAGACATGTTCTTCCTCTGATACCTCAAATCTTAGAAATACAAAATAGTCCTAGGAGTCATTCAGATATTCCTAAGAGATACTGCTCGTTAGCAGGACAGGAGAATTCTCCATCACCTGAGTATTTTCAGACTGCAGTGGGGGGAATTAAGAATACTTAAAAATGTAGAGATTGACTACAGTGATATAACTTTGGCAAATGCCACATTGGTGCCTAATAATGCAGAAAAGCATTATCACGGGAAAAAATATGCTGTCATCCTTTGAATTTTATTTTCGATCACTTTTCAACTGTTTCAGACTGCAATGGATATTCCGCTTGAATGTTCAGAAATGCTGACACATATTTTCATCAAATGAATGATTAACATTGTGTTTGCAGTTGAAAAGATCTTAACATGTTTTATACATTCTGGGGATTTCTATCTGTGCATCAGGTGAAGACTGCAGAGCTGCAATTTATAGCTTATACATTAAAAGGACTGAGAGAAACCTCCAGTGAATTAATACTACTATTTCTTCTACAATATGAGGAATTTCTTATGATATGGTTTGAATGTTAAGAGCAATCAGATTTTGTGTTCGCTGCAGCTCATAATGTAACTCATTCTTTAAAGAGTAAGCTGCAAAAAATAAAAAACAAGTTCTTTGGTTGTAAAGGTATCTTTTACCTAAAAAACCCACAATGGCAAAGGAGAAGGAAAGGGAGGAAATTTCGTTCAGTTGTGTATCTTAGTACTAAGTGCCTATATTCAGCATTTGATTCCATCTGCTTTTTCTGATTTGTGTGTGTCTTACCAACTTTTAAGCACTATTGAAGGTAATAAACTTGACAAAAGTTTAGTATTATGTGTTCATATGAAGAGTATTGTATGAAATGAATGAAATCCCATGGTTTAGGAACTCTTTGTTCTCTCCTTTTTGTAAAAGTGTGAATTTTGTTATTTCCAGTCCTTTGCCAAACACACCAATGGAGAAAGTATTTTCCTTTTGGCTTAGATAGCACAAATTTGTCACATATTTCTGTGCAGGTCTCAAATGAAGAGCGCTCCTGTAATTTCTGTAAACAGTTTAAAACCTTACTCCTCCCCTCCAAAAAAACCTCCAAAAGCTCAGCTTTACTGAAATATCTTAAAATGAAGTAAGACTAACTATAAATAAGAACATAAACCCTAGAGAAATCAAGTTAGCTCAGACATGTTCACGGGAAATGTTTTTTTCCTTAAAGCATCCCTCAAAATCAAGCTTTCCCAGCTATTTTTCCCATGATGCTCCATCTCCATGCAGGAAGGGGTGTCACATCCTAAGACCTTTCTGTCAAGATTTATTGCATGGACCAACAGATACAAAAGTTGTCAGGAGGCACAAACACAGACAGCTAACATGAGCATGTAAACCTCGCTTTCTTAGGAAGTCAGGCAAAGAAAACTCTACCACTGACCTCAGATGATCGCACAAGGGGGTAACTCAGGTTCAGCAGAGCTCATTGTGCATTGTTGCAAATGGGTTGTTCCCAAGATACAGACTGTGATTTGTATAACGTGTAAGCAGCAGCAGCAGCAGCTTTGAAGCCAGTATTAGAAGTGTAACTGGGTGAAATCCAGGCTCCTTTCAAGATGGTGAGAATCCTGCCAGGAACTTTTAGGAGCTCAGACTCATTAACTGCAACCAGGTTCAGAAACAAAGGCAAACATGAGTAAGATTTTTCTCAGCTCCTAGAAAAAAATCTCCACACCTCATTTAAAGTATTTATTTATTTACATAAACTTACAAAATAATAACACCATAAGAAATGGACATACTGCAGATTTCACAATGAGAATGAGCGAAGTGCTCTACCAGGTGCTGTTCTTACAGAAACGTCTTGTGCTTTTAACACAATTGAAACATAAGCACATACAATTTCTAAACCTCAGATGGGGCCTGCAGCTTTTTTTTCTTGATTTGCCGTGGTGGGTATAGAGTGATGCATAATGGCTAACTTGGCAGGCTGCCTTTTCGCAGAGGGACAGGTAGAGTTAGTCTGTGAAAAGAGATGCCTTATAAGAATCCCTTACCCCTCTTGCTAGAAAGTAATGACTCACTATTATTGATTTATCTCTGGGAGCTGCATTTGAGAATATATGTAAAACCAGCAGCTGCTCACATGAAGTTTTAGGACCACCATGGATGACAGTAAATGCATAAGAAGTTCATTTGTAAGTACACATTAAAGGTGTTTGTTGAAAGTAAAGCCTACTGAAACAGACTCAAGTTGCGCCAGGGGAGGTTTAGGCTAGATATTAGAAAAAATTTCTTCACTTAGAGAGTGATCAGGCATTGGAACAGGCTGCCCAGGGAAGTGGTGGAGTCACCATCCCTGGAGGTGTTCAAGAAACGTGTAGATGTGGTGCTTAGGGACATGATTTAGTCAGTTAGGTGGTGTGGGTTGACAGTTGGACTTGATGATCCTTGAGGTCTTTTCCAACCTTAACGATTCTGTGATTCTGTTCTATGAATATTAGCTACTCTTGCTTTAACACACTCCAGGAAACACTCTTGGAAATCTTTGTTTTCTGAAGTTACAAATGGTTTCTGAACCTATTAATGTACCAAATGTGGACACAAAGTGCAGTTGCTCTCTCGTCCCTTGATTTTCTTCAGCTACAGCCAGAACAAGTTCTCTTTGTTTCCAGGTAAGTTAATGGTTTTCCATCAACAGCAAAAGAAAGACTTATAAAAAATATGAAGCATGGTCTCAACCTGTCTGTCTCTCACACATATACACACAAAAGCCTAATCAGCAAACCAGAAACAACCAGAAGTAGTGTGCAAGACTTTTGATATAGAGCTGTACTGGACTATGAAAGCTGTGCTGACAGTCTGACATGTATGTTCAGCTGTGGGCTTCACGACACCTAATATCACAAGCTTGCTGTTATCACGCACAGGCATTAGACTTCATCTACTATAGAGTGTTCACACCAAAATCACTGTGTTGTTCTGGAAGGGTTTTTTTAATGCAGGCTTCAAAGCAGGCAAGGAAGTCTGAGCAGTGAGGATCTGCTCTGGGCTAGGTGAGTTTCTATTGGTAAGTAATTTATTTCCCCAAAAGGGTTTGCCACTTCTTTTCACCCAGGACAGTGTTCTCTGCAAAAACATACAGTAAGTGATTTATGTTATGAGAGATAAAGATCTACAGGAAAAATCTCTAGGAAAATTACTTCCTCAGACTGGCCTTGTAGCTCCAGCACCATCTCCGAGTTTGAGATGAAGAGAGAAAAGAGAAGGTCTTCAGTGCCCACGTTTGGTTTTTTTTTCCTGTTCCTTTCTGTGTTGCTGGTCTGGTGGGGTCCTCCTATACTTTGATCGGGAATGTCATTTAAGAGGAGAGGTCCATCACTTCATCTGTTGCTCCATTACTGCATGCCAGAAAGAGTGGGAGGGAGGTAGGGGTTTTAGCTATGCTCTTGTACTGCTAGGGCAAAACCACAGCTTTTTTGTGTCCCTTTATACCAGTTGTTGTTGTCCTTGGGTCTGCCCTGTTGGAGTTTCAGTCCAAGGTGCAGGTAAAATGACAGCTGGAGAGACATAGTATGGTCTCATACCCAAAGTGACAGTTGCAAAAAAAAAGAGGAGCTGTCTGTCTCCCATAGGTGTCTGCGAACATACACTGAATCCTCAGGCTGATGGATCATTCTTCCACAGAGGCATACTGAATGGAAATTGGGCTTCTTTGCCCTTCTGCAGAGCATTTGGCATCTCCCTGAGCGATGACACATTTGTTGTCACCAGCAACGTGAAAATTTGTACATGGAAGAATGTTTTGCTTCTGTAGATATGGGCGCTTGGGTGAAATGAACGGACCACAAAATAATAAGAAATGGGGCAATTACCATCAGAACTCATTTGTTATTCGCTGTCGAGCCTCAGCCGTGGAGGGAACACAGTCATCTGTGCGCCCTAATGAAATGTGACAGGCGTTTAGAGACCGAAGGCTGACATTTCCTGACAGCATCACCATCTGCACGCTGAAAGCTATTAGCATCCGGACATCATAATCTGTTAAGAGCTGTTTATTATTGTACCTCCAAATTGCAGGGCACGCAGCTTTGTACGCAGTCCCCTTACCTTAGCTAGGATCCTAATTCCCAGTTTCTCAATGTGGTCCCTAGTCGGATGTTTTACATTCTAAATAATCAAGCCAATAGCCTAAGGATGTAGATATTTGAAAGGGGGAAAAAAATTCCATCTAGCCTGCCAGCAGGCAAAATAGATGTTAACCTAATTCTTACCAGGGCAGATGGAGTTATATAATCTGATTTCTAACAGTAAGAGATTTTTTCAAGGAAGTAAGGATCTAGTATATATGATATACAGCAGTTTTTGCAGCTTCAGAAACATTACACGGCACTAGTTTCTACAGTCCTTCTTCTACACACAATGCAGGTACAGGGAAAACTGTTTAAAGAACAGAAGATGCAATAATGACAGGGGTTTTTACCTATATCAGTGAAAAATATGTTTCCTCAGATATGCTCGAACACAGAGATTCAAACAAAGACTATAGGACTGATCCAATATTTTTTTTCTCAGGCACTTTTTTCAGAGCAGGGAAAAAGGCGACCTTGAGAGACATCAGTAGAGGTTAATTCAAGTGAAAAAGAGCAGGCAAAAAAAACCCCAGCAAACACTGGAGGTTAATTTTATCTTGCAGACTTCAGTGTTTCCTTGCATTATAAAGAAGAGGAGAAAAGGCTGAAGGCACAAGTCAAGTTACAGAAGCATATGTGCCAATTTGTCCTTGAAGAAAATGTTTTCTTCTGAGTCCATGTACCCTGGTGACTGGTCTTGAATTCAAAACTTGTTTGCTAGAGTACTTTGCTTTCCTGCCTGGTAGTGAACATGGAGCACCTGAGGGATTTTTTTTTTTTTAATTAAATAAAAACAAACAAAACACCAACACAATCCCACACAAGGAGGGACTTGTTTAGCTGCTCCACCTGGTGGAAGAATATTCCTGGTCAAGCAGAAGCCCAATGCCTTCTGCAAACTTTCACTTCTTGGAGCCTGGCTTGAGACATCCAGCTCCACTTCTTGGAGCCTGGCTTCATCCATCCAGCTCCTCTGAGCACAGTGATGAGCAATCTGTCACCTGACTCAGGCATTGATCTTTGAAGCCAGCTTTCACAAACGTAAGGAAGAGTCTGTGTATCTCCTAAACTAAAACAGAGCTCTTGACTTGGTGGCATTGCAATGCCTCAAGTGCTGAGATAATACGGAAATTTGCAGCCTCATGTTCTTTCACCAAGTCACCAGAGGGAAGCATGGCATGGAGCTGATTTTTTCTAAACTTGAAGATGATGCAAGGACACACTAGGTCCTTGAACCTTTAGCATCTCAGATATTTCTGTTTTGTGGATCTCTTGATTTAATTGCTGTCTGGAAGTCAATACGTGAAAATAAAGAAACATGAGGTCAAAAGAAAAGCCACAAAAGCAGCTCAGCACTGAGAGGGTCATTTTCACAAATGTTGCTCCCTGCAGGTTTCAGTGACCTAAACAGAAGAGGACGACTCCTTCCTGTCTATAGATCTAGGAAGTCTAATGTTCAGTAAAACACACTGGCTGTATAAAAATATCTTTAAGTCTGGGAAATAAGATGGGAGGAGTTGCAAAGTCTGACAACATGTTTTATTTAGGGTTGCTGGACTGCACACATATAAACCTCTTCAGCTGGTGGAAAACCAAGCAAACTATCCGATCCTCACCACTGTAGATATTCAGATCTGAAAGTCTCTTCTACTGTAGTAGGGAAAAAAAAACAAACCAGGTATGCTGTCTTTGGGAAATCTACAGTCAGCTGGACCTAGCAAACTGTCAGAAAGTCAGGGAACACTGTGTCCCAGGAACAGATTTTGCCTTGGAAAGAAATATTAAAGATCACTGCTTTATGGGTAATCCCTCAGCAAGCAAGGTCAAAGAAGCACTGGCTGACACAGTTGTCCTCCTTGGAAACAAACATATACAGTGACCTGTGGGAAAGGCTCAATATCCCACCAGTGAGGCAAATATGATTTATTGTATTGACTCTCCTTGTTCTGGAAGAAGATGGCTTTCATAGTTCATCTTGTAGATGAGGATTTTCAGAATGAGCTGTCTTGTGCGAAAGAAATGAGAGAAAACAGCATTAGTAGGAGGTATGTTTACTAAGCAAATAGGTGGTAAGTGCATCTACTGTAGCAACTAGAGGCAGGGACACACGAATGCACATGTGCAAAGAACAGCAGCTATTCACTCCCAAAGGCAGGAGCTAACGTGTCCCCCTTCCAAGGGACACAATCCAAAGTCTTCTGGAAACACAAGGAGGTAGCATTTAAGTCTTCAAAACAATGCAGTAATATTCATCTTCCACCTCATATCACAAGGCAAGCAATTACAGTCTTCACTAGCTGGTGTTTCTGAACAGGTTTCAACTCTGAAAGTACACATAGAACATTTTATTTAAAGCTACCAGGAGTGTCTTACATGGACGTTTTAGAATCAGCTTAGGTGGGTTCAGTTTCCAGCTTGCATAAGAGTTAATTTTCTCTCTTTCTGTACAAGTTTTACACCCAGCTACGGTCACAATGCATGTGAATGATTCATGATGATCTGACCAGTGTGGTCTCCTGCTATAGGCAACTGAAGTAAAAAAACAAAACACCAAACACAAAAAACCACAACCCCATACTTTCTATTCTTTAGGACATTATTTATTGCTGTTACTTACCTTTAGTGAAAGAAAAGACAAAACCCACACCCCTATAGAATGTGTAATGTGTAATTCCACAGGGGTAACAATCAACCCCAAACTAGACATGAACTATTGTTGTTTCAGTATGAAAACTAGCAAGCTCGTATAACAAAATCCATGTAGCAAGTCACTGGAGAAAAAGTTATTAAAAAAGAAAAGCTGCTTATGTTAATTAAACAAAGAAAATCTGCCTGGCAGACAAGAACAGCTTAGAAGCAAACACATTTAAAATATGTATTTATTTATTGGTGTTCCCCAGAGCACCCAAACACAGCTAGTATGGCGTGCTCGTCCATTCAGTCTTAAGGAATAAAAAAATTGTTAGTCATGTTGACTAAATCCAGTGAATATACAGCTGTCTTTAAAAACAAAAGCACATATGTGTCCACGAGATTTTGTGAAAGAGGCTATGGAAGCAGAGAAAAGAGACCTTACTTCTGCTCCCCTTGAAAGGTATGATACAGTGCAAATTCAAAACCTATTAGGCTGTGGAGATTCCCTTTGTTCTGGAAAATGCAAAATAGGGAAAAAGGTTCTCCCAGAGATTATTATATGAGGCACCAAAAGCCAGCCACAAGAAAACTCATCCACTAGAAGCCAGGCTTCATCAGTACTGCTGCTCACTCCTTACTGCATATGAGGTGAGACAGAAAACATTATCAAGAGCTCTGTTTTCCCCCTTACTCCCATAAACTCTCTTAACAAGTTAATCCCTATCTTGCAGGAACCACTTCAGAGAAATTAGGCTATGCCAATATGCAAGTTGTCATAAATTTCATGTCTTCTCAGATATGAGAAGTTAACCAAGAGACTTAGAGTGAATCCCACATCCTTCCAAGAATTTATTCTACTTCTTCTTATATTTTTCCCTAATTTAGATCAAACTGTTTTGGAAAATTCTCTGTATTTGACATTAGCACACATGTGAAGGTCAACTACAGCATATTGCATGGTAGTCATATCAAGAATAGGTATATAGATATTTTATATGCTAACCACCACAGACATACTGCATTCTGAGATACTTCAAAAACATCACCAGAAAAAAATCAGACATGTTGTGTAGAGACTGTAATATTTTCAGATGCATTGTTTGCCATTGAATAAATATTCAAGAATTTCCAGCTCTTAACTATAATATCACAGAACACTTTCATTTTTCTGAAATTATAAAATTAAGATGGCTGTTTCCAAGTCAGTTTTTGTATTTTAAAGCAGAGATTTCCAGTGTAACCACACAGAACCAACAACTTCATCAACAGTAGTATTTAGTAATCTCTTACAACATCTTGCTGTGAACATGTGAATTTCCATTTAGGTGTTGCTGCTTGATTACAGTACAAACATAGTGCAAGTATGGTAATAACATTGCAATAATCAACCTGAATGAAAACAGAGCAAGCACAGTGCAGGATAGCCAGAGACACCAGATCCTTCTTAACGAAAAAAGTTGTAACAAACGTACTTTCACATATTCGTATATCCTTCTACTTGCGATAAGTGCTAAAAGTTGGTGAGTTTATTTTAAATGCCTATAGACATAATTTTTATTGTCTTGAACTATTAAGATATGAATTGTTGTGCTGAATAATGCCTTTATTACTACAGATGTCATGAGCACATTGCTTGCCTCATGAGATTGTCTACTGAATCTGAAAATTGCTTCTTTTGACAAGAGAAACCAGAAACATGTAAGGTATTAAGAGTTTCTTTAAGAGCTTCTTTATTTGTAATCAGACCTGCATCACATCTGTAATAATTTCTATAGTCTGTATTTTCTCCAGAAAATATAATCTCTCAGTGAAGATAACAAAAATACCTGCTTTTACCATGTAGTAAGTGGATAAATCAAGGGTAAAGTTTTCTTTTGTGCAGTTCTCTCACATGCAGTACATGTCTCAGATACATATGTTGGATGCAAGAGGTGTGCAGAACACCCTTTGTCAACAGGAGATACTAAATACATGCCTTAATTTAGGGATATATGCTACAGATAGGAGATGCACTATTTGGCTCTCAGAGAAAATTATTTATGCTACAGTATTTGTTTTTCTTCAGAAGGAAACCATAGAAAACTTCCTCAAGGCTCTGTGAGGCTTCCTACCCTTTTTTTCTCTCCAAGATATTAGACTTCTGACAGCACTGAAAACAATGGGCATGATTTAATGGTTGAGTAATAGTGTGTCCAAAAGGGCTAGGACACTAAAGGGATGTTGTAGAAGAGCACAATGGGATGAGGAGTGGAAAAGGTTCATATGAAGTAGTGGTAAAACCCTGGATTTACTGGCTTTTGAAGTTACTCTTTTTCTAACGTGATGACTTATAAAAAAATGGACCTCCAAACAAGTTTCCAGACTACACAAAGATTGTTAGAAAAATTACCAGAAACATATAAAAAAGACATCTTGCAAGTTTCTGGGGACGAAACACATTAAAAAAGAAGTAGAATAATCCCAAAGAAATGGTGATTTTGCTGTCCTCTAGCTCTCCTTCCTACAGCACTGTAGGCAAATCCACGGCAAACACCATTTTGCACCACAGAGTCTCTCCAATAGGCTTGCTCTTCCTCATTCACTAAACTTGCCTGGCCATCAGCCTCAGAATTGCAGCTTTACCCATGATCAGTTTTCTTGGGCTGTCAGAAAGCAAAGATGCAAATAGTGTTTAGAAAAAAGCTTTGTCCCAACAAAAGGTCAACTGACGAAGAAGCTAATGGTAAAAAAAAAATACTATTATTATAAACACGCACATGCCTCAAGACCCAACTACTTCCACCTTTCAAAGTTTCCTTGGCTAGGAAAATTCACCCAGTGTCTACAGAAGTGAACCGTGTACTTGCAGTCCAATTCAGTTTTCATTATTAGAGGATTTAGAAAAACTTTAATCATGTCAAATCCTTTGCATGTTTAAGAGAAAGAAGATTGAGCAAAATCATTATCTAGTATGAGTCAGTGCTGCTAAATTAAAAAAAAAAATTGAACCAAGTAGATTTCAGAGGCTTAATATTACAGTGTGTGGCTATTCATGACTAAGCCTCTGGCCATGAGAAAGAATCCTGAAATTGTTTAACACAAGCAGTAGGACACAGTAAGTAATAGCCAATTAGTCAAACCAAAAAGTCTCTCGGAGAATCATCTAACTGAATAGAAAAGCAATTAAAAAAGCTTGTGTCCTTCTTTTCAGACTCTTTGCATCTGCTTCTCTGTATTTCTAGGTGTATTAGTACAAGAATTCAGTTGAAGCAGAGCTACAAGCCACTTCTAGAATTAAATATACTGTTGTTCATTTCAGCTGTGTAATAATGTAATCATCATTACCACAAGGGAGCATAAAAGGGAAAGCTATATATATTTAATTTGGATTTTCAGAAACATCATGGATTTCTTCAGCTATATAGAGCAGTTCAAGTATAAGTTCTGTATTACCAGCTTAAAGCAGTGCTATTTAAGGTGAATCTATGTAACAACTGCAAATACGTAGTCACTTTATGCTCAGACAGTGAGAAGTATCTACCATGACAGAATTCAGACACAGTATATTTCTATCCTTCAAGATATTAATAAATTCAAACACTTTTTTTTTAAGCCACTCCAGTCTTTCTGTAAATCAAGCCCCAGCAAACTTAAAAAACTGAAGGAAAAGCTGGCGAATTCCTTATCAGCACATCAGTTCTTCTTTCAGTATCAAGAAAATTAAAAGGAATAGTTGAGGCACAAGTGATTTTTATGCAGAAGTAGAGAAGTATTTCAAATAGGCTAGTAGTAGGCTAAAACTTCAGTACTTCTTTTAACTTCTTTAAAAAAGACATAGATTATAGGTCAATGACAGTCATAGATCACAGTCACTACAGTTTTACTGGATTGGGATTTTTTCCAAGATGAAAAAAGAAATCGGTTCATGGAACTTACCAAATCCACTTTATACTGCTATTTCACATAGTCTATGTTTAATCAAAGCAAAGTACAAACTTGTGCTTCAAGGCAGTCTGAAAGCATTCTGCTACACTCAACAGTAAACTATTTTTTGATGAAGACAACTCCAGTGAATCGAATAACTCAGAGCAGAGTCCATCCAGCTGAACTGAATTAAACATTGCACGCAGAACTTACATAGAAGTGCACTAGCAACAAGCTTATGAGAATAAATCCGTATCATAAGAGCTTGTGCTTGAAACTACTTTTATAGCTATGGTTATTTTTTCTGTTAAGAGGCACTGCATAAATATGGAGTTAGTCATCTAATGCACTTAATATTTCTCAGCCGAGGACTATTGCAGCTTTGCCCTATATCTAGGTGTGATTATACTTTGGTTTGCTTTACAACAGTAACATTGCACTAGCAATACAGCTGACGCTAAAGAGAAGGCTGAAAACTGGAGGACTGAAAAAAACAGCCCACTTTACTTCTTTTCATGCTTCTTAGTTAACTTTCCTCTTTCTAGCTGGAGGCTTGTACTGCTGCTTGTGCGCTTCTCCTTTTGCTGGCTCTCTTGGGAAACTTGCTGTACTGCTCGGAGGATAGCAGTCTGCACAATCTGCTTGCTGGCGTTCTGGAGCTTCACTTCATCTTGCTCCGTCCCTGGTTTCTCACCTGTGGAACCAAACAACAATGTAAAGGGAACGAAGCATTTGTGTCTGCTCCATGAAGACTTGAAGGATAGAAAAGAGGAGAAAATAAAAAAAAAAACACCAACAACCCACCCTACAGAGTGCTCGGGAGCAGTTTATTTTATAGGAAACTTGCTAATACAGAAAATGCTGAAGTAGGGTGGAAAGTGCCTCTGTGTGCCGAGTGCTACAGGACTGAATGAAGTGGGGCACTTAGAGTCATCCAGCTCAGCTACCTGCTCCCTAGCCCCAGGGACAGCTGGGGCTTCACAGCTGAAACAAGCACAGCTGCATTTTGCAGCAGGAGAGGGAAGGAGGTTTTTTCTCATCCAGCTCTGAATCACATCCTTTTTGACTTGAGCTGTGCTTCTGGATGGGGAATTGTACTTCATTTTGCAAGCCTGATATGTAGTCCCTCACCGTCATACAGAGAAAAAGCTGTTTCATTAACATTTCTGTTTATTTTTACTTCAGATTAAAAGCCCTCATGCACCAAATTCCAATGGACTTCAAGGTACAAAATTTTGTAAAGTGTCAGATATTAATCCTTATCTACATTTGCAAAAATATTTGCAAAGCATTAAAAAATGCTCAGATTGCTACAGGTAAAATAGAAAAACCCCCATCATCTAGAGAAACTTAACAAAGATATATTTCTCATGTGGCACTTTCTTGTTTTGATAAAGTGCTAAAATCTGGAGAAGAACAAAGTAATCTAGTGTGACTACTGACATTTGATAATAAAGAAGCATCATTTATGTTAAGATGTTTCTCCTTGGAAGTATTGTGACTCAACATAAATGACAATTTGGCAGGACAATAAAGAATGCTGCATAATGTTCAAAGTTGATCTTGACATAAAAAAATAATTCCAAATTAAAGTAATATACACTTATTGGAATTTAGGAAAATGTAGACTTGGTTGCTAATTGAAATGCTTAGACTAGATGCTTATTTGCATCACTAGATTTGGTTTTAAAGTTTTTTAAGACACTCTTGATTCTGTTGGATTTAAGTATTTCATTAAATGGGATTTGTATTTTACTGTCTGTTTTGAAGCCATATATTAAGAATTATTTCTTGAGAGAAGTAAAACACTGAATTAAAGATCAACTGCTTTTATGAGAATTCCACATCTGGAGTTGTGAGAAATTCCCAATGTTCTTTAAGAAATTTTTGCAAGAAAATTTAAAATAGAGACAAAAAGTAGAATCAAATGTTTACTTTAGGGAAGTAAACTACAAAGATCTGATACACTTGAGGGAAGGGATGTCATCTAGAGGGACCTTGACAAGCTTGAGGAGTGGGCCCATGCGAACCTCAATAAGTTCAACAAGGCCAAGTGCAAGGTTTGGCAACTGGGTCAAAGCTATCACCAATGTCAGTACTGACTGGAGGATGTATGGACTGAAAGCAGCCCTGCGGAGAAGGACTCAGGGATACTGGTGGTTGAAAAGTTGAATATGACCTGGCAATGTGCACTTGCAGCCCAGAAAGCTAATCACATCCTGGGCTGCACGAAAAGACATGTGACCAGCAGGTCAAGGGAGGTGATTCTCCTCCCATACTCTGCTCTTGTGAGACCCCACCTGGAATATTGCAGTCATCTCTGCAGTCCCCAGCACAAGAAAGATATGGACCTGTTAGAGCAGGTGCAGAAGAGGGACATTAAAGTGGTCAGAGGGCTGGAACGCCTTTCCTATCAGGTAGGGCTAAGGGAGTTATCATAGTTCAGCCTGGACAACAGAAGGCTCTGGGGACATCTCATTGTGGTCTTTCAATCCTTTAAAGGGGGCTTATAAGAAAGCTGGAGAAAGACTTTTTACCAAGGCCCGTAGTGACTGGATAAGGGGCAATGTTTTTAAAAAGAAAGAGTATATTTAGATTGGACATAAGGAAGACATTTTTTACAATGAAGGTGGTGAGACCCTGGAACAGGTTACCCAGAGAAGTTGTGGATGCCCCAAAATTGGAAGTATTCTATATCAGGTTGGATGGGGCTTTGAGCAACTTGATCTAGTGAAAGATGTCCCTGACCATGGCAGTAAGGGTGGACTAGATGATCTTTAACAGTCCCTTCCAACCCAAGACACTCTGTGATTCTACAATTTGTGAGTACAAACCAATCACCAGCAAAATGATCAAACCTTACTCTGTGAGAAAGAAATAATTCATTATCTCCGATATTTATCTAAAAGGACTTCAAAAAATATGCATTTTTCTATCATGTTCATATTACATATTTTGACTAAAAGTAAAATAAAAATGTGGTTTAATTCTGTTGAAATTGAATAATGTAAAAAAAACCCTGGGTGATAGTAACCCAGTTATTAACAGCTAAGTTGGACATGGAGAGAGTCAAAGACATTACACTGGGGTGATGTCACCAAAGAGAGCATTGTCAGTTTATGGTGACACTGAAAGCAACAGTGAAAAATAATAGCCCTTTCTGAGGGGGATACCTGACGTAACATAGGGGTCTGAACCTGCACTGGGACCATTACATGTAGGAGCTGGACTATCAGCCAGGACCCAGACACATCGAGCAGTCTGACACAAACGTCCAGATCCCCTGGGTATGTCCATCTGGACATGACCCTGGGCAAATGGTTCTACGTGACCGTGCTCGAGCAGGGAGTTGGACAAGATGACCTCCAGAACTCCCTTCCAACCTCAAGCCTTCTGTGATCCTGTGATCCCTAGTTGGTGGGGCTGCCATAAACCCCAACTTTTCCACTTCCTGAAGGAGAAAACAGCAGTCTCTAGAAGACTATCACGACCATGTCCTCTTCTAATTATTTATTTCAGGGAGAGCAGATAGCACAAAGCTGTTTTCTGAGAAGCTCAATTATTAATATGCTGGACTTACTCTGAGCAAGAAGAGAGAGATTGACTAAGGAAAGCAGAGATGACTCATGCAAGGATCCCAAAGGGGCTGAGCTGGAACATATCTATCAAACTGCTCCACCTTGCTGAAATACAGACTGCTGTGGACACAAACAAAGGCAAAAATTTGAGTGCCTATACAATTAATCCAGCTTTTTAAGAACAGCATATTTTCAACTAAGTAAAACATAGATATTGCTCCTTTTGTCTAAGAATTTGGTGTTTAGATAGTCAAAATAAGGCTTACTAGGTTGACAAGATACAATTAATTTTTATCTATGATTTTTTTAAAGATTTGAATAATAACTAGTTCAATAAAAGTTCCATGATAAAAGGTCACTTGAAGTACATGCTGGGAAAAACTTGCAGGATAGTAGAAACAGCATTCTGCCTACTAGTTATCCTTGTCTAATGGCTACTTTTGTCCTCCTGATATCAGAAAATTTTTTTAACTTATTCTCAGTCTTTAAATGCTCACCTGACTTTTACAGGAAGTCAGCACCCTAATTCCGTAAATAGAGAACTGAAAATCCAGGTTAAGTGATGTTAAATACAAGGTAGCAATTTTATCATTAAGACATTACAAAGTCTCTTTAGCATGTTTTTATTACCTTATCTTTCACTTGATAAGTTTTATGCCAACTAACAAAGCAGATGAAAAAGAATTCGCAGACTCCATCCTGGTTCTGCAATCTAAAGTATAGTTTGAGAGATTCAAAAAACCTCAAAATCTTGGACTGACTGCAGGAATCAGCCACAAATGCCGTATATCAGTACCTTGAAATTCCCTTGCCTTGCTTGAAGACGTTCCCCATGAAAGAAAATATGCTAGCAATTTGGAAAAAAAAGAATAAAAGCATTTGAATCAGACTCCAAGTATTAATTTGAATTACGAGAACTAATATTAGTTTAAGTCCAAGAACATCCTGGGTGGGAGACTCTGGACTATGGAATATGCGCAGAAAAGCATACATGGAAAATGACAGCTACAGAGAAAGAGCATTCATCAGAGATTAAATATTGAAGAACTTCACTCTGGTTGCACATGGACCTTCTCTCATTTACACACTTTCCTTTCTTCAAAGCATCTGGAGTCACTTCCTTTCTAACCCTCAATCAACGTAGTCTCCTGCACTTTCTTTTGATATCCCCTGTGCCTTTTCCCTTTCAGCTTGCAACAAGTTAAATTTAATCCACCTTATAAACACTCCTACTAAGTAACACTCGACAGCAGACCATTTGTTTGACTCAGAAGTGAAGTTCCCTACCATATATTTTCACAGGAATACTACAATGAAGCTAAACTACCAAAGGCACAACCTTGCTCTTGCAAAGATGCAAGTCCACCTCAGATCCATTAATGCTGGTAATGAACTGTGGGGAAATGAGACAGCTTTCAGTGGGTGCAAAGTCAGTGATTTAGAAGGAAACAGAAGCAATACTCCTCACATGGAAAGAGAATAAGGGCTAGATGGTGAATGAGCTGTGGTAGGAAGGAACTTTGGGCTCCCAGAGGACATGGACTAGAAATAATTTATCCCGTACTTTTTGAGAAGACGTTAGTCATGCACGAGCATGCCTGACCATGAATGTACATTCAGTCTCAGGAAACTTCTACTGTCCCTCAGCTGTCACTTTTGCTTCTTTAATCTGTATGAGGTTACTGCTTTTCCCAGGAGAAAAATAATGAATTTAATTTTAATTCAACTTTTCTCAGAGCATGTGACATTTATGCAGCTCAACATTTATGCAGCTCATCACATCTTCCTGCAGGTTAGGTCTCATTCTTTCTTGAGACACAACAGGAACATTGCATTTGAAGAGAACAGCTTAGCTTATACGACAGGTTCCATGGATCTCAAGGGCCATGCATCAGAGGTTAAAGTTTATCTTCTGCTTCACAGGAATAACAAATGCAGTTTAATTCCAGCAAATGAATACAACTAAAGTTGTTCTTCTGGAAAAAAATTAAATGTTTGTTTAAACAGCTTTGAGCTTAACCATTTCTAAAACTAACAATAAAAATCACACTCCTTTAAGCAAGCTTCTGAACAATTTAGAACTCACAATTACCCAAAATGTATTTCCATTAGCTACAATTTTAATTTATGCAAAATTTCTGAAGCTGAAAGAGCCATGAAGCAAGCATTATTACTTCATTTTTATATGAGATCATGCAGGTATGTCCTTTAACCAGAAATCTTACTGTTTGTTTTATCAATTTATTGCTTTGGATTGCAATAGATAGCCACTATACTATTTTCTGCAGCATTTCATCATTAGAATTAATATTTTTCCTTTATTAATGAAATTTAATAATAATCCAACTAAAATGCTGTTCTCTGGTTAATCTATTTCAATTCTATTGAAAATTTCCAGTGCAAATTTTATAATCCAGCCAAGAGTACTAATGAAATTTTTAAACGGAATGAAAGCATAAGTAAGCAACACTGTGACAATAACACTTCATCACAAGGTTCAGTATGGATGCATTGGAGATCTATTTATGGAACAAAGTTGGAGGATATTACCTAAAATGTGTTTATAAGCTGCAGATCTTTCAAAAAAATTAAAGAACCTGGGAAGTTCATAACAACATAATGTGCATGTATATGTTGTAGTAATTAACAGTTACATTCTTTGCATCAGTATTGATATTCTTCTTCTACAAGAAAAAAGTTCAGTTCCTTAACCTCCCATTGGCTTTAGGCAGTGACATATCTCTCCAACTTGCCGGCCACAGCACAGAAGTTACAGATGAGCTTCTTCTGGCGAATATTTTGTAACCTGTGAATTGAAATGGTAAAAAAAATATTCTTGGATTTGCTTTATAGGTTGGTGCTAGGACTTCAGAACTAGAAGCTTAATTTGAAGAAGAGATATAAAATGAGGCTTCACAGCATTCATAATCAGGAAATGTTGATGAGTCATGTTAATTACACCCAGAATGAATGAACACGGCAGTCAGCCAGGGCTGAAGGCTTTCCAACACATGCGCACAAACCCAACTTCATGCATGAGTGTCATCAAGCTATTTACAGGATTAGAGACCCGATTTGTCTCAATGTCAGTAATGATGCCTGTTCAGAGACCTCATGAAAAGGTCCCACAATGAAGCTGTAAATTTAATCTTAAACAAATTCAATAAGAAATGTATTCTTAACTGTATTAGAGTTAATTCTGTCCAGTTCTGTTTCTCATGCTCTAAAATGGAGCCTTGCGAGGTCCTGACTGATAGCTGTCAACTATCTGAGGGCAATACTCTATTGCCCTGATTCCTTGAGGAAGAAGGGAGGACACTGAACGTACTAGAAATGCTAAAGGTACTTTCACATAGGATTGTCATATTTTTCCAATTCCCTAGCCTGTGGTGTGCAGAGGATTTTAAGCCACACTTTCACTAGAAAAGTCATAGCTCACTTCTGTTATATTTTCTGCCCTAACCCCACTCCTTAAGCGCTTCTGTGCAACCAGCACGGCAGAGGAACTGTATCAGGAAGGGGGACAGCACAGACTACTTTGCTCTTCAAAGCAAATTGGAAGAACGAAGCAGGAACAACCCTGCTCAGAACACAAATCGAGGACGAATGGAAGGGTGAATGAGAAGAGCAGAAATGCAGATAAACTGTCTCAAAGGACATAAATAATCTCTCCAGAGTAATACTTCACTGTATCTTTTTTATCCAGACATTAGCTATATCTAAATGGAGTTTTGTATTTTTTTTTCCACTGAGTTTTGCTCTTTCTTAAAATAAAAGAATATTGGAAGTCTCTTTGGTTTGTTTGCTGTATAAAAGTTATCTTTGTAGAGACTCCAGTGAGTTATTTTGTACTATTTGAAATACGCCAGCCAAAATGAAGCTTCCAGAGTTTTTTAGATTAAGAGGTTGTTGGGATCTACAGGCACATTATCTATTCTCAAGCATTTTCTCAACATGTTTTAGTAAGATTTCTTGTCATACTTTAATAAGATTAACTAAAAAGAGATTATATGCTTCAATCTATATATTCTCTAGGTATTTTCACATATAGCAATAAATTCAGTCTTTAAGGACTATGTCTTTTCAGCTTTGAAGACTGGATGTAGTTCAAAGCAGTAGTCACTGATAATTCTGCCACACCCATAAACGGGATACTCAGCTTTTGGTCCCAGAAGGAAAATTTCTGGATCGAGTACTGTAAACTAACATTAACTTAGTAGTGGTTTTAACTCCTAGGCTAGATTTCAGCATATGAAAAATAAGATACTTCCTAAAGAGCATTTGGGGTCAGTTGCTCCAAAGTTATTGAAAAACTTAAATTCTCTTCATCCGTCTAATTTTATTTTAAGGAACACATTTCAAATTCTGAAATAAGAAATCTCTCTGCATAAAATGCTGTGTTTCTCCCATGGAGGGAGACGTCCAATGGCACAGATACAGATGACCCATATGTCATCTAACTCCCTCTGCCTTCTATTTTCTACTGCTTAGGTGCTCAGAAATTCCTAGCCAAAAATAAAACATTAGGCATAGAAAGCTGGATATCATTTAGGCCTTCTGAATCTGTACCAAAAAGCTCATTGGTGGACTTGCATAAATTCCCACTGAAATACATAGGTTTGCTAGGTGTTAGAAGGCTTTTGGTATCCACCACTGTATAGCATAAGTGAAAGGAAAGTTTTACATGGAGGCATATTACACTACTAAAGGTTTGTTTTGCTAGCTGCTGTGTTTATATTTCTGCAATGCTTTGTGCTTTTTGGTCAAGAAGAACTATGTACAGGTTAACTAAAATTTGCAATATCTGAATGTGATGTTTTTGAAAAGCAAAGAAATTAGAGAAGTTATATCACCTGTCAAAAACCAATAAAGCAGTGAAAACATCCTGCTGCATTTTAGATGTGTGTCTATTTATACCAGTTCAGAGTCTTAATTTCAGAAATTGTCTAGTTAAGCCTCAGCTGAAGCAGAGCCCTTCCTTATCATTAAAAAGAAAGACACACAAACCCCCAAACTTGCACTTTGAGTACTTAACAGCAATAGTAACAGATATGCAGCCCCTCCATACTGACAAATGGTGAGTGGATTCACCAATCAAAGGCAGAAAATACAGTGTCATTATATCAAATATGCATACTACAAAGTGAAGTAAATGTAAGTAATCCACAGGAGATTATATTTGCCTTGCCATTAGAGAAATATCTGAGTAGAACATGGCTCAATTTACTTCTTCAGGCAGAAAATTTCAGACTCTCTTGAAGAAGGAAGACAGCATCTTCTGATAACATGCCTACAAGCATTTACAGGGTCAGATCAGAGCAGCACAGAGCTCACCTGCCTTGACTTCCCTGGCAAGGCATTCTACAGGAACCTGAAGCATTTTATGGCTATTCAGGTCAGCTTTTCTTCTCTGCTAACATCAGTAAATATTCTGCTCCAATTGCAATCCCTTAAGAAACAATAAATCTTGTTCTGTAGGAGCTTGCAAATTATTAAGGAAAGACCACACTACAAATGCGTAACTAGTACTCAGATAGAAAACCTATAAAGAAATTATTAATACATTGCTTGCAAAGAATTTTTGCTTAACTTAGTATTTGTAAACTTAGTATAACAGATTGTGTCCTTAATAAAAATCTTAATAGACAAGATTGAATGTACGGGAATAAATCAGTGTTTTACAGTACCTGCATTTAATTTCCATTGTCATGATAAAGATTGCAAGGTTGGAATCACATTATTTATGTCTATAACAAGTACAACAGAACAATTCATCTAGAAGAATAATGACTTGGAGGGACAAACTTTAGAGGTCAGTGTAGCTTATTCCTTTTGTACATTCAGCGTTTGACTTTCCTGCTCAATACACGAAGCCCACACACAGGGTTAGTAGAGATGTTAATAATGACTCTATCAATTATTACCACCATCCCCAAACTATGAACTCCTTCAGTATAAGCCACTGAGCAGCTACTGTGAAGACAGAATTCTTTTCATTGCTAACTTGCATAGGATTCAATTCAGTGACATGCAAGAGAAAGATGCCAGCCTTACTTGTTTAAGCTTTCAGTTCTGTTAAAAGTAATTTAAAACGTAAATTCTGTGCCAGTTTTTAACACTATGTTGATCTATACTTTATACAAATATTGCACGTAAGACTGTTGACTACCTTTTAAGCTTGATAATTTAATCACATTTCTGAATATCTATGAACTAACTTTCTTTCACCTCACTAATGACATCTCCTAGTGGAGTTTCACAGCTGGGGAAAGATCAATGTGTCATTGGGGAGAGGTCAGCACAAGAAATAATTTTTCCTCAGCAAAAAAGAACAAGAAATTTCCTTTTGTATTATTTCTTCCTGCCAGTTGGGAAACACTTTGAAATATTGTCGCGAGCTCTTACCTGCAAACACATTCAGTCAGACATTTCTGGGGGGCAATGGGCCTGCATACTCACACCAGCCATCGATGTCTGGAGAAGAAAACCATTACACCAGACTCCATGAGGTCTTCAAAATACTCTTGCCAGTAACTGTCGAATTATGTCCATGACATGGTCTTTGCCAACACTAAGCTCATGAGAAAGAATCCTATATGAATATACTATTACATCTTATATTGGGGGGGGTGGTTGGTAGTGCAGAACTTAAAGCATTAGCAGAATGCAGCACAGCAATTAACAGGGACAAGGACTGTGCCCTGTCTTATTACAATTGTTCTCATGGGTGAAAGGCACTTCATAACTGAGAGTGCTAGAGTACTGCTCTCAGTGCAAACACTGGAGATATCCCACAACAGGTTATCCTCAGAAAAGTAAAAGTAGTAGTTTTTCCACTCATTAACAGGTGTCTCCAGACTGTCTTGATGTGTCCTTTACAGCCAGGGTTCTCCACTGTACCTGTAACTCTATAATTAAAAAAATAAAAAGGCTATAAAGAAATTTCATGTCTTAACATCCCACAGCACAACAGGTTTGTTGCTTTCCAAGCTTTTCCACTAGAGAATATCAGGACTATTCTGACAAGTAAGCACATCTGTTTCAGTGTGCAGCTGCTATGTCTTCAATTGCAGTTTAATGAGATTCCTAAAGTGTTCAGTACAGGATGCGCTTCTGATCTTCAGTGTCATTATGCAAGTCTGCTATACTGTTCGTAACTTAAAAATGTTAAGAACAGCTGTGCTGCTGAAAAGCTAGTTGAAATGCTATTGGTAAAGCTGTTGTAAGAAAAAGGTGCTGAGCAATGAATATTCTGACTTCTCTAATGTCTATCTTTAAACTTTAAGTGTTTTCACACATCTTTTTCCCACAAAAAAAATGAGTTCTACCTCCTCCTTCTTTAGGGATTGCAGGGTCACGAGTAAAGCCTGTGTGTTCCTAGTTGTGGAGAAAGTGTCAAGTAAGAGGGAATTCTTCAGATTACACTGAAGTATAACTAGATTCACCTGAAAGATTAAATCACACAATTCAAAGTAGATACAAGCTTAAAGGAGGAGAGTGTTCAGGCACTGAAACAAGCTGTCAATGTAAATGTTGCAATCTTTCTTGATGTATTCCAATCAAAACAGATTCATTTCTAAAAGATATTATTTACTCAAAGATACAAATTCCTATTCAAGCAAACACAGCTCTGTACAGCACTGACTGAGTGAAACAGCGATGGCCTGCAACGATGGGACTCTGAAACTGGTAATTTTTTACAGTCTTACATTATAGAGCAAAATCCTCAAAATACACTAAAATAATAATTGAAATTATAATCTAGAAAAAGTTGCTTAGAAAACTCATTAGGTAGCTCAAATACCCTTAATAGGCTTCTAACGTTATTCCCAAGCTAGTTTTAAAACTGCAGGCCAGCTTTGTGCTGTATCAGTACATACACATAAGGGCAAAGGTCTGAGACATAAGTGTTTGAGTGACTCGTGCAAAACAACATCAGAAAAAAAATCCTTGGAGCATGAAAAACACCTCTGTATCCCCCTTGTTCAGGCACATCAGAAGTAAACAGTATTATTTTAAATTTTATTTTACTTTTCCACTTGAAAAATCTTAGGTCTGAAAATAAGCATGGAATATGCCCACTATCACTTTGCAATTTTCAAAGAGGTAGTATGATATTGATTAGCAACATTTAAAGTTATTGTTAAATTTTATGAGTTCATTTAAAAACTAAGTAAGATTATTATTGATCAGATAACCTAATACTGGAAGTGATCACTCCTTTAGTAAACTAATGATGTGGTAACAGAAGAAAGCTTGCTGCATTCTGTAGGTTTTGCTGATGCTTCCTAACAAATAAATCTTTTAGTAACTCTTCATTCCTTACTTTACAAGGACAGATATTTAATCTTTGGAAGTATTTATAGTTATCAATCTTTTATAAGCTAATTTGGCAGTGATTTGTTTTTAAAATTCTGGAATACACTATCTTCTGAAGTCTCCTAAGAAAAACTGTCAGTTCAATAATGATGACTTCTCTTTGCTTTTTGATCTAATCCAAAACCTTGAGATGTCATGCTTTTCTGCTGCAGTCCCATGCATACCTCCATCCTTGCATCTGATGATCAATAACACTTTTTTTGTCTACTTCTCAGGCTGCCTAAAGTAGTCCAATTCAGGAAAAGTAAAGAAACTAAACTTTGCAATATGTATTTTGTTTGCATTTCCATTATATGGGTCCTCTCCTATTGTAAGGGTAGCACATCACGTGCAAATCCTTGAGGCACCAGGAACTCCCAGACATCTCACAGAGTTCGCATTGCATCTCCTATACACCAACCTATCACCAGTCAACCAGCACAGCAAAGTGCAACAAAGCCTCAGTAGGATTAAATGAAGTAAGGAAAAATGTACTTTTCTCACTTCCTTTTTCTGAAACCAACTCAAAGTTAATTAAAACTGGGTATGAAGAAAGATCACATATGAACAGCAGCTTTATGCATATCTGTAAATAGCAACATACTGCCTAGAATGACCCAAAAAAGTCCAGTTCTGAAAATAAATACTGGCCATTTTGCAACAAATTTGGCATATCTAGCTCAGTAATAACCAGGCCCACTGGGGAGGGAGAATGTGTTGTTCTGTGTGGTTTTGCTAGGAGGTGTCAGGAGGATTTTTACATAGTAGTTGGTTGCAAGATTTAGAGAAAAAACATGAAGCTTAACAGGAAAGTATCTATTCAGTCAATAGTCAGTTGGCTTCATCTTTTAAAAACAAACTTGGTAATCTTCTTCTACTTATCAGTTTATAAACGTAGCATGTTAATTCAGTACTCTCCAATAACATCTCCACTACCTTAAGGAAGAGATTATCATTGTACTTATATGCAAAATCTTATCTTTGTCTTCAGATAAAGTCGTCACTTTTTTTTTTTTTTTCTGGAAGAGAGTTTATTTTTGGTTGCTGCTGTTTTCTTTTCTTTTTTCTACCCCCATCCTGGAAGATGTTTATCATTCTGACCCTAACCCTTTATAGCTAGACAAATCTTTTTCTTCCTCCTCCCCAACCCCCAACAAATAAAACAAACAGAAGATAAGGTCATTCATCACAATGAGATAAATCGGAAAGTTAACTCAAGAAATGAAACTCAATTTTTTAGTAAACTTATAGTACTCTATAACATATGGCCTTTAGTACTGTGAAGAAGATAAAGATCTACAAAACCCAGATTTTTTTTTTTTTTTCATATCTGGAGAAGAGATAATGCCATGGCAGGGCTGATTTACAATGAAGGAAAGCAATAAAATAATGCAATCTACCCAGGCTTACTCTGTCTGAATACAAGAGATTGTCAAGCCCCTCTGATTGCTTTATCACAGAATGGTTTGGATTTGAAGGGACCTTAAAGATCTATTTCCAACCCTCCTGCTATTGGCAGGGACACCTTCCACTGGATCATCTCTTACAGACTCCTACTTAGTTATCCTCTGTGTATCATAGCAATCTTTGCAAGGAAACCATGGGCTTTTCTTAGAGTTAAAGCAGACTAAAGAAAAATGACTAAAAAAGACTGAATTAGACAGATTTTTTTTTCTTTATGGATTAGAGTTGTGAAAAGAACAACTCATGCAGTTATTAATGAGATTTGAGGTTTGTTTATTGTTAGCCTTTGGGGAAAATAAGTATGTTTTCAGTATTTTACAGGTAATCTCTTCCTGCAGTATTCCAGTCCCATGGTGTATTTAAAAAATTAGTACAGTTAATGGTGATAGTCTATCAGACAAAAGGAGTTCAGAAAAGAGCCACTAATACTCAAAGGTGTACTACAAAAAAATAGAGGCTGATTCTATTAAGATAAACAACTTGGTCCCAATTTCAGAACACAATATATGGGAAAGTATAAAACTAGATGGCAACTGGACAGTCAAAGAGACAAAATGAACTTCTGATTGTTGAAAAAGGATACTAATTTCTCAAAAAGTTTGACTTTCTTGAGTTAGCAAAGTCAGCCCCAAGACCTTTTTTTTAAATGAAGCTATAAAGCTTTTAGATTTCTATCCCTTCATAGACTGGATAGAGAATTTCAAAGGAAGCTAAAACTTTTGTTAGTGTTGCAAAGCAAAGGTATTCATAGTTACACATTGTCAAGTTGCTGCCTTTCCTTTCCCTTTTCTATTGGCCCACTATTTTTACTGACAATTATACACCTTTAAAGAAGTTAATTTCAAGTTATTTCGCTACAGAAGATACTATGCATGACTCACATTCATACCCTGGAACTACTGGGCCTCTCATCCCTTTCTGAACAACAAACTGCCTATTTCCAAGCAGAACATACCAAGCTCAATGCAGATTCTCTATAGCTTCCTTTCTTCTGTGGTGTAGCACATATATACCGCATGTACCACCCAGCAGAGATTCTGCACCCTTATAGAGTGAGGTCTTGCATTAGACATGAGCTCCTGCTACAGTCTTCAATTTTACTCCAGTAAAAACTGGACTAAACAAACTTTCTGTTCTCCTCCATTCAAATACTGGGGGGGGCAGAGAAGGGTGTCCCCCTTCCTGAGCCTTTTATGGAGTCTGACAAGCACAGTCCTCTGTACATTTTTTATAGGAGGCTCCTGTCCCTGATGGGAACCACAGAGGTGACCCTCATAACCTCTTGCTCCATGGCTAAACACATTCTAAGCTAAGCCACTTTCTTTGAAACCGCCCGTCTCTGCTCGGTGGCAGCTCTAGTTCAGCTGTTACCCCCTCCTCTGCAGCCCCCGGAGTAGCTCTCCAACACGGCCGGGGCCTTCCCGCTGGGCTCCCTGGCTGGGCACGGGAAGCGGCTGCTCTTACCTGGAGCGAACACCATGGTGCCTCCCGAGCGCGGCGCGACTCAGAGCCTCGGACAGCTCCCGGTCCACACAGCTCAGCACGTCGGACAGCGCCCGCCCCGCACAGCTCAGCGGTGCAGTCCGGCCCCGCACCCTTCAGCACCTCGGACAGCTCCCGGCTCCGCACGGCGGCGGAGGCGGCGGCGGCCGCGGTCCCTCCCTCCACAATGCGGCGGGGCGGGGAGGCGGCCGGGGCCCCGCACGGACACACACACACACACGCTCTCAGGGATTCATCGCTTCCACAACCCGCTGCTCTGCAGCGGCAGCAGGGGGAAGGGCAAAGAGGAGAAAGGTAATAGCGATCTGCCCAGCAGGGACACCGGCTAATTGCTCCCAATTAGCTCTCGGCAACAGCCCCGCTGCCTGACATTTCAGGGTGCTCTGCTTTCACCAGAAGCTAACAGCCGTGCTAATAGGCTCCAGCGACACCGGACTTTGTCACAGTATTTTAGTTTTCAAAGGTGTAAATGCTGAGGAATTTATATTCTGATTTCGTAGGCCTGTTAACTCAGCTCTACTGAACAGAGGCACTTTGATTTAAGAGGGAACACGAACGTTTCAGCATTTAAAAGATTATATCAGGGCCAAAAAGTAAATAAATTAATGAATAAGCAATAAAATTAAGAAGAGGAAGTTAAGCACAGAGAAAAAACAAAACTTAAAAATTTCCACCAACTTGTATATTTCACATTAAATTTGCTTTTATTTCTAAAACCCATGCTCTGAGGCCCTGTGGGCTCTGAACTTCTACAACACCCAGATAGGACACAATTTAGAGAAACTAACTGTTCTGTTTAAGCCTACACCTGCAAGAGGCAATTTGAAAAATATTAATTGGTGCAAATTAGAGAAAGATTTCAAAAAAAATAGCGTAAGTGTTTACATGTAAATTTTTGCAATATGCAATACATTTTCCAATCACATGGTCATAACCTACAGGTATTCCTACAAGCTTATTTCACTCTTTTCATAGTCAACCATTTTATACACCCTCTCCAGTTAAACCTGAAATATTTTAAGTCTCCGAACAAGGCCTTATTCTTCAAGTATGGCTAAAGAAAAGCACTGACCTGCTTAAATAATTCTGCCTATGTACTTCTGTAAGAACACAAGAATGGCATCACTGTCAAAGTCAAACTAAACATCTGGTGACAGTTTCGTCTTTTTTTGGAACATTATATAATTTCTCCTTGGGAATACCTTCCAGATTCATCATCACATACCATTTCTGCTATCTGATTTCTGGATATTCCTTTTATCTTCCCCTTTGCAATTTCAACTTTTTTATTGCCATTTGTTTGTCTCCTGTGTTATATTTCAGAGATTGAATTTCATACCTCTCACGTGGCAACTGAATTAACTAAACTAAACATTATACCTCTGACCACTCAGAAATGGTGTTCCTGCTAAAAATGTTACTTTGAAAAATCCTTAATCTATAATTTTTTCATTTAGCATTCTTAAGAGATTGATCAAGGATACCCTATAATCTTTAAAAAATCCAGGACTGATACATATTTTGTAAAGACTGTAAGAAAACTTGCACTGGTATTTTTTATGATGCATATGTTATGTGGCCCCTACATACTTGATTCATGTGTCTATGGAGATTCAGCCACTACAAAAAAAAAAAAAAAGTTACTCTATTTTTCTCCCTCCCCCCACCCCAAATCTATTGGATGTATTTCTATTACATACCTCCTCAACACAATTTAGATGTATGTTTCTAAGGGAGTGAGTTTCAAGATGGTGGAGCAGTTTTTTAAAATATTTTCAAAACAGTGAATATGATTCCGTGATTTAAAGATCTCTAAGTAAACTGTAAAATTCTAGCAGGGTATCTTCGAATTGGAAACAGAATCTACACCATCTTGATAAACGGGACAGGTCATTAACTATAACGCTCTAGACACATCTTTCTTTAACTGCTATCTGTATTTAATCTATTAAATTTCCAAAACCAGGCACATTTTATTTTAGAGCTACCACCAACTAATGTTTTCTGGAAAAAGAGGAAAAAAATGCTATCAAAAGGCAGCTTGGGCTTCTTTTCATTTAATTCATTTCTGAATTTCAGATTTGGTCGCAAGTTCAAATGAACAAAAATCACTGAAATAATTGCACAGGACAGAGTTCTGTAGTGAACTGTCACCTCAAAAAATGTGCAGTTAATGCAGTACAACAATCAAAACAAACAGTGCACTAATAATTATTCTCATTCAACTTCAGATCAATGGAAAACAACATCAGTTATATCCAGTTATTCAAAAAAAGCCCTAGAGAATGCATCACAGTTCTAAAAATGAGGTTATATCATTAAAATGCCATACACGGCCTTGTTCATTTAAAGGATGTACCATCAACTTGTATGAAATGGAAAACACAAAAGCACTTACAAAAACATTGTATATATTTTTATCAGTAATTATACAGTCCACACCTTGTGTATCATTTAAGTTCTTACTGTTTGAGTGAGGAATTACCAGTTTCTGTATTACACCAGGAGACTTCAAAATTCTTGGGTACATATCTTCAAAAGATTTATTTTTTTTTAAGAAGCCTTGACTTCTTCAAAGAAGAGGATATGTCGTTAAGAACTTTAACATTTTTAACAGTTAACTTTAACGTTTTTAGACAGTTACAAAAATCAAGTTGACTGATGTCACTTTAAATCATCCATTCCTGTTTGTAATTCTGTGGTTTTACATCTGAAGTAAACCCTTTACTCTAATGGAGCTGAAAACAATTATTTGGTCACACAGATTACAAACATGTTTTAAGGAAGAAGCCATTTTTACCTGGAGATGTTCAGTGTTTCAGTATTTTGTTAACAAGAATGTACCACTACCATTTTACAGGTAGGCATCTGAGTGTTTCTGGAAGAATCACTTGGAAGTAATCACCTAAATATAAATGAAAAGATTTTACAATAAAATAATGTAAAGATAAAAAGAGATAATCAAAAGATATTGTAATGCCTCTATCAAATGCTAATTTTATATTCTGTAAGAAGCTTTCTCCCCAACTTTGAGAATAAACCAACTCTGAGACACTTTTTTTTTACTTCCTCACACATGTCAACATTAACAATCAAATCTAGCCCTTTGGGAGGGAAGATTAATATGATCAGTAAACTGCTTGAATCACTTAAGCCTTTTGCCAAACTGACTACTATCTTAATGGTCTTCAAAAGCAATTACACTCACTGACTATCTTATGGTCAAGCTTAACAATAAAAATCTTTACTAGCCAACGTGCGAAACAACATATCTGAAACTGCATGGAAACTGTTTAGAGGAAATAATTGTGACTGAGTGTCAGCAAGAAACATCTAAAATTATTTATGGATCATAATATTCAGTGTCCTAGATTTGGACTAGAACAATTCATGCCTCTGTGATTAATACACCTGTAACAGGCAGATCCAGGAAATAAACACAGAAAGGAAAAGACAAAAATCCAAATTGGTAGAAATACCATTCTCCCGAAAAAGCAAGTAAATGTAAAGCCAGTTACCTTTTCCACGAGTACTCCAGAAGAACAGCAATACACAGATTTCCAGCAGCCAAAGACATGAGAGCTTGAAAGACAGCAGCAAGAACATGCAACATTTCCAGAGACAGGAAAAAGTGAATACTATTAGATTAAGGAAAAATGTGACCATCAGAGTTTCAATACATTAGTCTATTAATTTTTCTTAATTAATCTGATAAATTGCATAGTAGTTCAGGGCTCGGATTTACAAACATGGACAAATTTCAGATAGAGTCTAGGAGAAACAGCTGTAGTTTGGGGGGTTTTTTGCTTTGGTTTTTAAATATTGCAAAGGTGAGTCCAGCTCAGGACTTCTCACAGCATATAAATAGATCCCAAAAGCCCCACTTCCATCTAGGGAACCTCTCCAGATGATTACATCGCTCGCTGCTTTCACCATATCTGAATGCCTTGCACCCATTAATTATTATCTTCCAACAGTCCCACAAGAAGTAAATTGGTATCTTTGTGTTATAGATGGGAGTCAAAATCACAGAGGAGCTGAACCCAAAGCAAAAAAAACCAACCAATAAGAAAAAAGACCTAGATAAATTCAGGACGTCTAAATACAAGCCTGAACAATTCACCTAAAATGTTACTACATGTGTACAAACATGTACATACAACTGTGAACATGTACAACTGTACACATGTACATACAACTGTGAAAAAATCAGTGGAACCAAAGTAACTGCTGCTCCTACCTGCCACACCTCTATAGACAGCCAGTCCCTTCACTGAGACAGATGAATGAGTCACAGTCCAAAATTCAGAGCCTTTAGATCACACAGGAATTCTCTTATACAGCAAGGAATTCAATCCACTCAAGTCCTTGGCTAATGGCTCTGGAACTAGCAGAAATACTCTGAAACATAGAAGAGACTTTAAAGGGCTTCACATACAGCCACTGACTCATGACATGGACAAGGCCATACCATTCTGCACCATGCTCATAGGACTCATAGGATACGTTGGGAGTCTGCCACAAGTAAAGTCTCATCTTCAAACCTTTTCTGTTTTACCAGCATGACAACACATTTGATAAACAAAAAATTAATATTTTTGCATGTTTCTTCCTGTTTTCGAGAAAAACTGTTTTAAGACCCTGATAGTACCACAGCTTATTGGTGTGTGTAACTTGACACAAGTCATAAAATTAGGCATATACTCAAGTCTTCAAATAACTTAAAAGGACAGAAGCAAAGCATTTATGACCCATGGCAAAACTGCCAGACTGAGCTGTGAAGAAAAGTCAGCTTTAAAACAAATGAAGATATTTCCAAATGTGCAAGAAAATACTCAGTAAAGTCAGATATAACATTCTGATAAATGTAAACAACCTAAATATTAAACATGCTTAATTTAATGCTCAGAGAACAAGGAGATGTAAAATGTAAATATCGAAATCATCATTTTAACATGCTACTAAACAGTTTACATTGTAAACTGAGAATGGGAAACTATATTGAATTATCCCAATATAAAATACAAACAGTAAGCTCACAATGTGGTTTCCTAAATTGTTCTATAGAGTCAAAAGGCTGGGGATTTCATCATGCATGGCTAAAAATTAAACAGTTTGTCCAAATAATACAAGTATATGAATTTTAAATTATGTTTGAAACATCAACTTTGTTAAAAAAGAAATTATTTAAAACAGCAGAGTATTAAAACTTTACATTGGGTTAGCAAGATTCACAGAGCATAATCCATGTCCAGTTGAAAAGTATCAGTAATAGGACATCCCTCCTCTAGCAGAATTTTTCACATCCATAAAATCCCCTCTGACTGCATTTAATCCATCCTTGGAACATGGGAGATCCAAGAGAAAGTCATAAACTGGATAAAAGAAAAATTAATTACTGAAGTGGAAAATTAAACCTATGTTTCATATTGAAAACATTTACTGACTCTCTTAAAACGAGTAATTGTTAACTGTAATTAAACATTTCTGTCTAACATATCTCTATTTATGATGGCAACCACAAAATTTTCAAGTTAGAATTTCTGATGTATTTCAGGTTTTTTGCAGACTGGCAAAACTCTAGCAGAAGTAGTTTACTGTCACATACTTTTAAAACTGTAGGTTTTAATTGTTACTATGTGTATAGCTGTACATAACTGTTAGTGCAGTAAACAAGCCCAGTTATCTTCAGACTTCTAACTAATCTGAAACACAAAAGCAAGAGTATAACTGCTCCTTCCTACTTGCCAAGTAGACAGATTGAACTCTTTTCCCTTATTTAAGTCAAGAATTTCAGAAACAAATACTTTTTTTTTTTAATCAAGTCTGTCTAATAGAAGCATTCAATGAGATCTTACTACTGTCGGGAGTATAAGGTTTCATGTACAGTGCTGAAAAGTTCAAGATTGAAACCTTACACCAGCATTAAAAAGTTTATGTCTCAAAAACCTGGTTTAAGCTCTATTCTACACTTTAAGAGCACAAATATTTACCTGGATGAATTAGTAAAATATCACTGGGTAAAATAAGAAGATCAATACTAGTATAAAATAAGGTATCTTGTAAAAAGAAAATACTCAAATGCTGTTACTTCAGAAGAGGAAAAAAAAGTCTGGTTAAAAGTAAAGCACAGAAAACAATAAGAAATAATCAGAGAACAGAACTTATTTCCAGGGAATAACTTTTCACTGCAAGAAGGCAACTCTAGACAAAGAATGCCTCAGCTAAACAAAGAACTACACTGAAAACTCCTTAATCTGAAGTACCAAATGGAAATGTAAAAGTAACGAAGATTTTTGTATTCACACCTTCAAATGGATTCATATTTACAGCTGGAAAGAAATCAAAATCAATGTTCATAAAATCTTCAAGTTTACCACAGAAGTCTAAACTAGAAAGGCAGAAGAAAAAAACATGAAATCAGTCTAGCTGACATCACCTAATGTAATACAGACTCTATCCTGATATTTTCAATTTATATTATTTGCAATAACAGAAAAGATCGATGATTTTTACACAGTAAGTGATCTAAAATAGACCTGAGTAAGTATGAAGTGAGTAGTCTACTTCTAATACTTGTAAACCTTAACCTATGTTGCAAAATATAATTTTTCAGCCTTTTGGGGTTACAGTTTTGTTCTTCAGTGAATCAAATATCTGTTGTCTTTTATAACTATTCTTTTTTTCCTTAACCTGAGCAATTTGTCACAACTCAAGGCTTTGTAGGATTGTTGTATGAGAAGCAAACAGAGACAGATTAGTCTAAATAAAAAAGAAAGAAAATGAACCCCTCAAAAACTTCAACCCCAAAATTCTGTTCTCCTGAAAAAGCAGAAGTTAAGCACACACATCCTCCTCTCCAAAATTCCGCAAGTCTACCACCAGTGATTGTTGCAAAGGAGTTATGTCTGGTCCTTTCTGCTGCCTGGCTGCCTCTCACAAACACTTTGCAACAAGTGCTGTGTTTCATCACCCTGTACGTAATGTGATGACAAAGTTGGGTAACTCCTACTCCATTCGTTCCCCTAACTCCAGCTATGTGCTCCTGCCACTTACCTTGGATCAAATCTAATGAATTGGTTTGACAAGGCAGGTCAACCTAAAACTGACTCACTGAAGCACTGAACTGCTTTGTTATCTAAACTCACTTGACTAGCTTAACCTAAAGCCACAAAAGCCATTAAATGAGGCAAACAAGATGGAGGAAATAGGTGCAAAAGGTAATGGCAAAAGAGGAAAGGACAGGACTACTCCTTTTAGCAACAATTTGCAGTTTTATTATGGCAGGCAAAACAGAAAGCTGCTGTGTTAGGAGGCAGTTCCACAATAGCCAAAGTCAATCTAAATTGGGACTACTCTTCCACTGACCCAGCACTGAGACAATCATGTGGGGCTGCTAAGAACGTTAAGAAAAAAATGCCTCAGAATGCTTATTAGTTTTCAGGTGCTTTGTCTCTCCATGAAGTAGTTCACCAAGACATTGCATGAACACTACTGCAGGCAAAAGAACAACAATAAATTGCCGCAACCACAAGTTTGGTTGCCTAAATCACCATGGATCTGATCCCTTGACCTTGTTTAGCTTTTCCCTTAACCTGCAAACAGAGAAACATCTCAGAATTTAGCTGTGCCTTGGACATCAAGCCTACTGTCTTGGTGCATTACTTCTCTCCTTTTGTTATCACCTAAGAAATACAAATGGGTTTGAGTTAAAAAGACTGCTAAGTCTGTTCCTGTGTTTTAAGAACACAGAATAGGTCATCTTTGGATCAAAGTTGACAGCCATTAGTTTGTTAACACAACAGCACATACTATCCAGCATATTAACTAGTAATCAGAATGTTAGCTCTATCACAGTTCTATGCATAGTAAATTCTACACAGAATAATAGGTGAAACTCTTCACAGCTTCACTTGAACCTCTCCACCCTGAAAAGTCTTAAAAGTGATAGAATTCAACAAGAATAAGAGAACATAACTTAGGAATGAGATTTGTCCAAAGACAAACTTTAAGTGGGTGACTATATAAGATGGAGCGAGCTGTCACTCATTTCACTACAGTTGAAATCAACTGTCCAGCTCCTTCCTCTTCCCTATTTACCCTCAACCCTGCTCCTGCCTGAATACCTTCATCACTTACCTTGCACTGACACAGAAGTTCACCAGACACCTTTGTGAGCAGGAAAGGAGGAGAGAAGGAACAAGACTCACTCTGTCAGCAGAATTAAACTTTACCATACAAAGTCTACTTTGCTATGCCTTTAGAAGACTATTCTCAAACAAAGGAGCTTTATAGCAGAACAGAAACAAATAAAAACCAATGTTTTTTAAATAAACATTCCATAGTAAACTATTTTTTCCACACAGAAGGCGACACTTGCTATTCACTTTACATCTTTGCAAAGTAATCAGATCAAATCCTTTTCCATCTGAGAAAATATTCCTTAATATCCTAAGCAGATCTCATGAAAACTTCACTTGATTTATAACAGGAAATGAGTGAATGATAATGGCCTTATTTTGGATATAAAGAAGATGGATCCCTTAGTGTAAAGAAAAAAAGGTTAAATGCTGCTTAAATATAGACAATCAGTGTAACTAGATATTTCTGGTGTAATTGAGCTGTATGAAGAGATACTTCATGTCTTTCATATGCAGGAAAAATAAATTTATGAATGGATTCCAAATGTTGGATGCTAAGGTAATGAAAACAAATAAAAAAATTATCATCCAAGGCTACTGACTTCTTAAGCAAATGGAAACACATTATTAAATATAACACACTCTAAATACATTAAATAAAAATTTGCATGTAGTTTAACAAACGCAATGCTGTGAACATTTGTCACAGTATATTCTTGCCTTCACTCCAACTCTTCACCTTAACTTTTCCCATGCAACCTTAAACAAAACAATAACACATAAAAAAGCTTTAAGAGTATGCAAAACAGAACCAATGTCTTTAAAATCACAGTCCTGAAAATTTGGCTCTGTAAACCCCAATTACGCTGATGATGAACAAAAACTAGCCACAAATCATCCACAGATAACTGGTAACTTCCATTGAAGAGGAACTCCTGCCTGAGTTTACACAGTATCTTGTGTCAGTACCATTTCCAATTTCTAGAATAGAAAGAAACTAGTTTTTAATCTCCAAGTGGAGTTCTGCCATTCTACATCCTCTTGTCTGAGCAATCTGCAATGCCAATTACACTGGTTTGTTCCTGTAAGCACTGCTTGTGGTACCCTTGGCCCTGAAAAAAAACAGGTCTTTATGAGTGAAGAATGAAAACCTAGAATATTTTTGTCTTTAAAATATTCTAACGATAGAGCTTCCCTACAGCTAAGTTGCTTGCAGATGCAGACTACTCATTTTAAAAGTATAAATAGGCCATTGGGAGGAGGTCAGAAAACTACAAATGCAAGCACTGTGGGGTATGCTTTGGTGTTGGTGTTATTTTTAATAGAATGGTTTTGCATCAGAAAATATATTTGATCTAAAACAGAAGAGTGCTTTGATGTTTTGGTGGAAAAAAGTTGAAATAATCAGTTTTCATAATGAACATTATTTTATGATTCCATAAATACAATCTATATTCAATGCATTATTTCCATTAATTTATTTTAGTTCTGCACTAAAGCATAGCTTTAAATGTATTTATACACATGAGATGTAATATGTAGTTATTGTCTTATATACTTATTCAAAATGTCTCAGTGTTATTAAAAATAAAATACTTTTGGAATTTCCACTCAATAAGAATTTCAATTTCTTGTTAGTACCACTTAGTTTATACATTTGTGATCTTTCAAGAACTACAGACTTAAAAAAACACATATATACATACATACAGGAAGGAATATGGGATACAGGTATCTGGAAGTTCTGCTTTGGCCATGCTTTTTGATATCCTTATGCCAAACAGGTCAGACATGGAACAACTTTATTCATATGGTCTACATGTGTTTCAAGCTTATCTATAAAAAAATAGATGCTTAGCTACAGGTTAAAAAACAGTAGGACTTCAAATGTCTATTTCTATTTTAAAGAGCTCTCAACACTGTAGCTCTGTTTTAGGTCATATTGGAACCAATGAAGTTCATGAAGTTTCAGAGTTCTATAAATATCTTAAGGAGCAGGGCCTGCAAATAAAAAAAAAAAAATATATATAAAGGGACAGTGGAGAGAAATACAGTGAAAAACATATTAATATTGAATAAATTACTATTTTTAGCTATCCCATTATTTAAGATTTCTTGTATTACATTTAAAAATCACTCCTGAGAAGAGATGTCTCGACTCTGATGATACATATTTAACAAAACCTATTCATGGAAATCCTCCATCTGTTCTGAAATGAATACAAATGTTATTATAATTGTTTTAGATCTGTATGGAGACAAATGACAGACCAACTTCTGTAATGGAATTTTTAATGAAACATGCACGTTTCTCAGTGATTAAGCATACTACTGTGTTCTATGCATTAGCTGTTTGAAAGAGATGAAAATTCCTTAGATCTGTCTTTACCCCCTAACAGAATTTTCCTCTTCTGTACTGATGTGTAAATGTTTACATTCAGAAAAGTTTTACATTCTTAACGGTAGATGTACTTCGTTTCAAAAATGCTTTGTCTCTGCTGTAAGACAGAGAGGAGTCTAAATTGATAAAAGACTTAAGAACAGACAATCTGTCCCTAAAAATATACTCCAAGCTTAGGGTAGACTTTCTCATATAATCTGCTATTTTATTCTATATTTCACTCAACTATTAATTTAAATATCCTTACTCACTGGAACCATGAATGCAATCTCTAGATTAGAAAATTAGGGCACGATCTTCAAAAGAACTCCAGTTTGGGCACCTAAATGGCAAGATTTTGAGGAGTATTGAATATTCTCCAGTTAACATGAAATAGAAGCCGAACTCCTCAAAATCTTGCTACTTAAACCAGGATTTTCTTTCACACATCAGCCTCTAAACCTCTGATCTCCAGGCCTAAACCTTTTTCTAAGATTAAAGTGGAAAAACAAAAACACTGTGAAATGCTTCATTTTCTAATGTCTGTTTAAATACTGACAAGAAGGGTGTGTGGAAGAGGAGGTGGGGAGCGAAGGACTAGAAAGTATTCCTTCCTGAACTTCTGCAGTTTCCAACCTGAACTGTGCCAAATAACCCGCAGCATACCCACAGCTAACACAATTTGGATCAGAAATTAATCATTTACCAGAGTTCAAGATGTGTTGTCTTTGTTCTTTTTTCCCTTTACAAAAAAACACCACTCTATTTTTAAGAACACACTGTTAAGATCACAGAACAGCAAAGTTCTTATTTCTTATTTTTCTTCTCACTCTAAGCTATCTGATCTTTCAAAACACAAAGCCTTTTAACTAAATGGTTTTACTTCCTTAATATTTAGATCTTTTTGCAACTGAGAAGACTTTGTTTTGGCATCTCAACTGGTTTTGACCACATAGACCCATTTGGGTCACCAGAAGAACGTAATTTCGCACGAACTAACATGTTGCTGCATTATACATCCACGTAAGCCCTGGTCATGCACACACCTATTCATATACTTAATTCCAATACACAGAGAGTTCTGTTGAAGCCACTTAGTCACCTAACAACAAAACATGGACAGATGTTGAGTATAAGCCAAAAAAGTAACAGAGTTTTTGCTACCCCATGTATATTAGACATTCCTGACTCAGATTTCACAAAGTCATGTGTATGTCTAGGACTAATTCCATGCACGATATTTTTGCTACTTAATTCTGAGAAAAACAATTAACATCTAATGTTATTTTAGCCATGTATGCTTCTATAGCATTCTGTCATTCCTGCTGGAAATCACATTAGGAATATTATGCTAGTCTGACCCAAATAAAGTCAAGAGCAAAATTCCCATTAATTGGACAGAATCTCATTCAATATCTCATAAGCTCTGAAAGAAGTTGCCATTCTTGTAAAAGCAAAAATAAAAATTTGGCCATTCCTCGATCAACACAACTCATAGTTTATGGTTTATCACCATGGAGCTGTAGCTTGTTGCTGACATACCTCTGCTTCTGTACATGGCATCTTCCAGCACAGACAGGAGAGAGCTGGGAGCAGTAGCATCTTAAGATGCAGATTTACTTGAACTTCACAGACTCACATAACATATAAGCTAGCATCCCTTCAGAATGTACACGATGAACAGAATTAATTTAGAACACATCAACAATAATGTATAGCTAAAGTTACCTCCACACTTACTTTCCGAAACCTTTTCGGAAAAGTATTCCATGCCTTCTCCCTGTCTGGAATAAAAACAATCAGGAAGAAAAGAAAAAAATATCTATTGGCTTTCAATAAAGAAAAAATAAGGCAAGGTCAGTCAACAGACAGCAGTAGTAGAAATTGCCAGTAAAATTCTCAACTTCAGCAAAACAACTGAGCCTTTGCCTTCTTGATCAATATTGTCACTGCTGGTCTCAGGAACATACAGCAGTCTTCCAACTCTTAAGCAGCTAAAAAGCAATAAGAGGCTGAAGACCCTTTCAAAACCTTTGACATGGGAGCAATCCCATTGGGGTTTCATTGAATTTGTTCCTATGACAGACTGTTAAGATCAAGTCTCATGAAAGGTGTTTATGCCTGTCCCACGAATGTGCAACAATAACATTTGTTCCTGCCTCCACACACTTCTGTATTGAGTAACTATCATATCCATCTGTCCCAGTTTTAAAGCCACAAACATCATGCAACCCTTATAGCTATAACCATGTATAACTCTTACAGTAAGCTATAACGATAGCAGAATTTATTCTGATGTAAAACACGCTATCACACTTTCAGTTGTGTGTCTTTTAATGTAAGCCTGCTTCTCTACAGCAATTTCAAATCCACAGCCTGACTGCTTGTGCTCAAATGTCAAAGGGCAATTTTCTTTAACGGTAAACCTGTATTTCCATTCAAACTTTGGCTGTCCCAGTGAGCTCCATTTTAATTTATTACTTTCAAAAAAAAAACCAAAAAAAACAAAAAAACCCAAACCAAAAACGAGGTTCTTCCTGAGAGGTTATTTAGCTTATCCCTCAGCTTCAAGGCAATATAACTATATTTAAACCATTCCTAACAAATGTTTCTCTAACCCATTATTGAGTATCACCACTGGTGGAGACTGCAGTGCCTCCCCAGGCACTCTGTTCTAATAATTCATTATTCAACCCTTTCAAAGTTTTTCCTTATGTCTAATGTAAATGTTCACCACTGTAATGTAAGCACTCTTCATAAGAGACCTAGAGAAAATCCACTTTCTTAATCTTTTATGCTTTTGAACTCTTATAACAACAGATCTGTTTTGTGCAGATTTATCAACCCCAGTTTTATCATGTAAGAAAAAATGAACACGATTTTAGATAAAAAAACATAGAAGGACCAATATATTTAGAAAAAAAGTAGATCCCATTTGGGACCTACTATCTTTATATCTATGATCATATACAGTAAAACATTTTAACAATGGTCATTCTTCATGTTCCTCAAGAGAACCAATAAAATGCAATGAATACACATCCTCTGATGTTGCACAGATACAAAATGTATAGTTTGTTTACAAACTAATATTACTGAATGTAAAATGAAGCAACATTTTAAAAAAATATATTGGTAAAAGTCCAAAGTTTACATTTTCTAAAATATTAAGTTCATGTTTTATTTACAGACCAGCTTTCAAACAGTTATTGGCATTTGAAGGTAACTGCTTAACCTGATAAGTACATGAATAAAATGAAGCTGTAAAAAAAACCCAACCAACCAAAAAAATCATGATCAAAGTTCCATATAACAGTTCCAAAAATGCTATTTTCAATTTCTATTTTAAAAAGCAAGATGTGATCTACCACACAGTAACCTACCAGAAACTGGCCTAAACACTTTCATATGTTATAGGTATCGTGAGTGACCAATGTTATCCAACCACATGCCCAAGAGTGTGGTTTTTTTCCCATTCCAACTTCAAATGAAGTTTTGACAACAGTTGTAGTATTTACAAATTTAAAATAGAGGCTCGTTATCTCTTTGGATTACATTACCACTGCTATTGTGTCTTCTCTTGTTGACTAAACGTAGCAGACTGCAATCCAAAGACCACATATTTTGTCGTCTCCAAGTTAACAGTTAAAATTAGCAGCATCTACCCCAGCTTGTCTGAAAAAAAAAATAGGTAACTCTAAGTAACAGACTACTAATGAACACTGATTCTGGATCAATTATGACTGAAATAGCTCACTGAAGTCCCCTTCTCGCTGAGGTGGTGTGTCAGAAGGTAGAAGTTTTTAAACTTCAGCAGGACCTGTTAGCTGGTATGAGCAGCCAGGACACAAAACCCAGCCTGAACACTGTGGGCAGGCATGCGATAGTCCAGGGCTGTGCTCTGCTGCTGAGGGGGTCCAGCAGTGCCAGTGCAGCTAATCCTCTTCCAGAAACCCTCTGCCTTAACTGTGCTAGGTGAGGTGAACTGAAAGCTGCATAATAAAAACTACAGTCTCAGGCTGTATTAGCTTTAACTAACTTCTACTGGGTCCAAGTAAGGAAAATACCTCCTCCTCCATGCTGCACCCTTTTTCCTTTGTGGCTCTGTCCCATCTCCAGGGGCTGGCATGAGAGTGAACACAGAAACAAACAAGACAGACTCTTTCCCACAGAAAGGATTGGTGAATGCCACAAACCTTGTGCCTTACCAGCCCAGACTACTGGAATAATGCAGTTTTTTCAGGAAAGCAAGCATTTTATTAAACTTGCCACCTTGATTAAAATAAGAGGTTATCTGAGGGAACAGAATAAGAATATATTTCATTTTGATCACCACCCCCTTTACACTCTGTTGTACCAACCTCTAGCACCTACTTAAGTGAAAAAAGGAGGAATTAATAAACTCAGGGAATCAATGTCTGTTTCTCAAAAATAGTAAGTATAACACTTTCAGAATTATGAAAAACAAGTATTTCCTTTCCATAGCTGTTATTTTTCTGACATTTCAGCAATTTTAAACATAACTCACTGATTCTGATGTCTACATCATATGCAGTATTCCATCCTGGATGACACAAAACATCAGCCGGTGATGATCCATGTTTTATAGAGAACTTGATTGTATTCTCCAATTAAAGCAGGTATTAGTGCATTACACTGCTAATGACAACAAAACTATTTCATGTTCTAAGAATACCCATCTCTGAAATGTTTTAAAATATCTAACCAAGCAATGCTATGTGTTCCTATGTAGCATTCAAATCCTCTAAAAATATGTTTTCTTGAAAAGATAGTTCTCAGTCTGAACATATACCAACAATAGATTTTGTTCAATTTAATTTCTTATATTATTTCTGATAAAGTTTCTACTTTAGTTTTTAACTACAAGCTATAGTTTCTAATTGCTGCTCTGCTTCAGCAGCCATAGCTGCTGCCTGTAACTGTTCTGTTTCACTCTGGATGGAATTGGCTGTAGTAACTTGTTTTCTTTCACTGTGCATGTTATTCTCATGCCTTTTTAGATCAGATGCTTTAGCAAATGCTTTAGTGCAGGAACTGCAGACAAAAGGTTTCTCTCCTCGGTGTCTTCTTTCATGGTCTTTGAGGTGGGACTTGTGCTTGAAAGCTTTATCACACATATGACATGCAAATGGCCTCTCATTACTGTGAACTCTTTCATGCTTTTTTAGATCTGGTGCGCGAATAAAAGACTTTCCACATACCTCACAACTGTAAGGCTTGTAACCTGTGTGTATTTTCAGGTGCTCTTTCAAATGAGCTTGTGTGGTAAAGCCCTTTGTACACATTTCACAAACAAATGGTCTATCAGCAGTGTGTAGCTTTTCATGTTTTCTCAATCGTGCTTCATCAGAAAAGGTCTTACCACAAGCCTGACACGCAATGTGTTCTCTGTGACCATAAAGCAAATACTCAAACTTCATATCCCCAGCTGCTGTGGTCCAGCCTGGTGTCTGTTCGTCTTTCACTTCACTTATGCCATCATTAAATGTCAGAGCCTGAGGGGTCTGAGATCCTAAGTCTTTTGATTCAGTTGTTTCCATAGGCTCTACTTCTTGGCCATAGCAGTTTACTTTTCGAACCTCTTCACTTCCCAGCTCTTTCAGAATTGCCTCTTGTACCCTCAGGGTGGTGGTAGGTGACTTTCCATCTTCCTGACTTGGGGGAGTTCCTTCCACCGTCACATCGGACGGACTATCATCATGATCTCCAATTTCTTCGACCTCATCATCTTGGGTATCATTAGGTTCCCCCATAGGACGGTTTATTTTTAGACAGTACTTGCTCTTGGACTGTGTGTTTTCTTCAGGACTTGATACATCACGTTTCTGAGAGCAGAGTTTATCCAGAAATCGAATACCAAGAATCTGGCCTGAAGACATCATCAAATTTACATCCTCTTTCTTAACAGAAATCTTTGCAGTATACATGTAATTGAGAACTTCCTCAAAAATATCAGAACGAAGAAAATCTATTTCTATTACTGATGAACTATCAACTTCCAGTTTTTTGAAAAGCTTTTTGAAGTAGGTACTGCAGGCAGCAAGCACACACCTGTGTGCTCTGAATTTAACATCTTCAACCACGATAGCTATGTCACAAAACTCTCCTTCCAAACGTTGTTCATTTAACGTTTTCAGGAACACAGTTTTGTGATCGTCATCATTATATTTAATGGTTTCAGACATACTGATGAAAAACTCCTGTAAAATAATAAGGGAAAGTTTTATAATGTTTATAAAGCTGTCTAAGTCATAAAATCCCATCAGCGGATGACATTTACACACTAAAAGAATTGCCAAACAATTTTTTTGGCTTAATATGACCAGAAAAAGCCTTTCAGAATATAAATGCATTACTCTTAAACTTTTTTAAAAATTATGAATACATAAAGGCCTTTCCTCAGGTTATACACTTTACAGGACACAGAGTGATTTATAGAGTGTATTTTTTGTATCAATATATTAATTTATTCAAATATTTATTGATTCAGTTATCCAAAATTGGAAACTTTCACTGTGAAGCTGCAATTGCCATTAAATGTACAATCCAACTGCAGAAGTTGTTCCCATAGCTAAAGGAAATGTTAATACTAAAAAATGTATAAGAAACACTCTAAATGTGTCAGCATAACAAACCAGATGTGAAATACCAAACATAAGCCTTACCATGAACAATGCAGGAAATTTTCTGAAAAAACAATTGTTAAATATTTGATGGATGATTAACTCTTACAATGGGCCACCTTCAGCCTGAAAGACAGGAAATTAATAAAATATATTTATTATAAAATATAAAAATTGTAAAAGTATATTCCAAAAATTGTTTTAAATTTGTGTGTTAAAGCCACAGCATTTTCAATTATTTAAAATTGATACAAAATGCACTGTTAAAATATACAGTTATTTTGACTGGTTCTACAGACGACTGCACAAATTGATCTGATAGCGCCGTTGTCACAAACCATGTGTTTCCTTTCCTCTAGCTACTTCACTTCCTTGAGTTCAATTTCCTGCTACTTACTTTGCACTACATCTAAAAGTCTGAAAAACCCCTACAGAAATCAATAGTGTTAACCCAGGAACCAACCCAGCAAAAAGGTGATTATTTTTCTGCTGAATTAGTGAGCTGAGCAAGCCTAGCAGAGGGTCAGGCAAGCAGGGAAAGCCTCCCAAAGGACAGCAGACCGGGCTGTAGACAGATGTGCATCCAGGACCACAGAAAGAGACACCAAGGGTACCAGATCTCCAAATAATGGAGATACTTGAATAGCCGAAGGATAATGCAAAATGCATAATTTAAATTATTCAATCCCAATCTCCCACAGGCATCTAATTGTGAGAGAAGCAGGAAATGCAGTGGAGAGGGGGGAAATTTAATATTTGGTCCAGAAAAAAATCCTCCATCTCCTGGTACAGTGCTACTGGGAACTCCTTTCCTAAATTCTAACTTATGCTTGCCCATAGATGACACAGCAGCAGATGACAGGTACGCAGGTAGGGCACTGGGTATTTAACATGGTACGGGAACACTCGGCTCCCTGCCAATACCTTTGCAGGTCTGGCATCTCAGCATACAGTGCCACTGTCTACAGAAGAACTAAGGAAAGCCAAAATTCTTTACTTAGTCCTAAATCATCAGATGTTAAGATAGCCAGAGAGGAACTGCATAAACATTTGAAAAACACAAAAGATAACACAACCAAGAAACACTTTGTGTATTTTTCTGTGCTGTCTGGGTCTAACACCCCAGGGCAGTGTATCAATCCAACACCCAAGAGGGCAGGACAAACAAATATTTCAATGGGATCTGTTCAGAGTTTTTTGCACGCCAAGGAAAACTCTTTTTGATTGAACAGCAGCCATCGCTACTACTCTAGCAGCAACCCCACCCTGTTCTGTTAAACAATATGCAATTTTGTTGCAATTCTGTTGCGACTTACTGAGCAAGAACCAATTATAGGAGAAGCAATTGGTTGAAAACAGCGCTGCTGAGTTCACAGGGGTGTGTAACCGGTGAAAGAAACAAAGTGACTATACTGTAACTTTGACCAAAGTACCTCCAGCACTGCGTCAAGGTAAGGGGGAAACTCCACTGCTGCTGGGTTACTTACTCCACGGGGTAATTCTAATTATTCCTACACATACACACTATTTACACTGCCGTTACCACTACAGGAGCGGGGGAGCACGCCTGGGGTTGTAACTGTGCGTTGTAGCTCCTGCCGCCTCCATCCGAGACACGCTCGGTGCCTCGCCACGTTAGCTCTCCCGGCTCTCAAGGCGCGCTGGCGCGGCGCTGACAGCCGTGTGCCCGTGACCACAGAGGCACCCAGGCGCACGCCCGCGCCATGCACCCGCCGGCGAGGACGCGGCGCAGGCGGGCTCCCGGCGGGGCCCTGCCCAGCCCCGCCAGGCCGCCGCGGCCCGCTCGCCGCCGCCGCCGCCGGGGGCCCGCAGCAGCCGGCGCGGCCCTGCGGCAGGGAGACGCCGCCCGCGCTCCCGGCCCGTCGTCGGGGGCGCCCGCGAGCAACAGGCGGCCTCTCTCCGGAGCGAGCCCGGCGCTGCCCCCCGCCGTCTCACGTGGCTGCGCGGGGACGGCGCCCCCTCCCCAACTCTCTCACCCCAACGGTTCTCACGCGGCGCCCGCCCCGTCGGCGGCGGCGCCGGCCGAAAGGCGGCCAGACCGCGGCCGCGCGCCCCTTTGTTGCGGCCGCCGCCGCGCGGGGTCCGCGCGCCCCAACGTGCGCATCCGTCGCTGGACGTGTCCTCCTCCTCCTCCGCCCGCCCGCCCGCCGCGCGCGCGGGAGGCAGGCGCGCGCGACGACTCCGAGCTGCTCACAGCGGCGGCGGGCGCGCCCGCGGCGCCTCCATCTCGCCCAGCGCGAGCCGCCTGGGATTTAACGGAGGGAGAGCGCGCGCGCCCAACGTAACGGCGGCCCTGCCGCTGGGCGCGCGGGGGGG